>CALYLW010000271.1:126963-204463 GCA_944989445.1 Ampullaceana balthica
CATGTGAGCTATATGCTTATAAAAAAATAATTACTTATTTTAAAGAAAAATAGATTTCATATTGCAAAAGTATTAGTTTACTGTCTAGGCATGTCCTTTGAGTTTGGATGAAATTTGAAGAAAGATACATTTTTAGTTTTGAAGAAGATGTCTTGTATGTGTGTGTGTGTGTGGTTAACAGAATATTTCCCAGGTACAAAGGTGGACGTTTCTTAGGCCAAGAACACAAATGACTTTGTAAATATTACTGTGGTATGAACAACTGATTACACCAGAGTGATGGCTATGGTATTGGTGAATTGAAGTGATGGAATCCAAATGGAAGGCAGTCAAGAGGGATTGAAAGTGGAGGTATGGCACTGATTATTATCTGCAGATGCTGAATCACATAAGGAGGAAGTGAAAGGATACCTGAAGAAAGCCAGCACAGGGAAATGAGAGCAACACGCACTATGAATTTGCATGTGAGCTGTATGCTTATAAAAAAATAATTACTTATTTTAAAGAAAAATAGATTTCATATTGCAAAAGTATTAGTTTACTGTTTAGACAATTTCCTTTTAGTTTGGATGAAATTTTGAGTGTGTGTGGTGTGTGTTAAAGCATATTTTCCAGGTGCAATGGGCAATTTGCTTAGGCCAAGTTTAAAGAAGGGACTCGATCTCAATGCTGATTTGTGGTCTTGAGAAGACTGGATGCTTCTTCAGTCATTGTAATAATATGATGGCAACATCAAAGAAGGGGAATTTGAGAGCCTTTGGAGGATGAGGCACGGCTTTGAATATAATCAGCAGATGCTGGATGAAATACACAGGTATTCACAGAAAATGGTGTCAAAGCTAAAGCTAACAGCAAAGACTTTATGAAGAAAGATATGATAGGATCGGATGCATTCTTCCATGTATGTTTCAATTTCAACATTGAAAATTTTAGAATAATTTGACAGTTGAAAATTAAATCTTATCAGAGATAAATGTTAAGTTTCGATACATTTATAGTTTTGATGTAGATGTCTTGTGTGTGTGTGTGGTTAACAGAATATTTCCCAGGTACAAAGGTGGACGTTTCTTAGGCCAAGAACACAAATGACTTTGTAAATATTACTGTGGTATGAACAACTGATTACACCAGAGTGATGGCTATTGGTATTGGTGAATTGAAGTGATGGAATCCAAATGGAAGGCAGTCAAGAGGGATTGAAAGTGGAGGTATGGCACTGATTATTATCTGCAGATGCTGAATCACATAAGGAGGAAGTGAAAGGATACCTGAAGAAAGCCAACACAGGAAAATGAGAGCAACACGACACTATGAATTTGCATGTGAGCTATATGCTTATAAAAAAATAATTACTTATTTTAAAGAAAAATAGATTTCATATTGCAAAAGTATTAGTTTACTGTCTAGACAATTTCCTTTGAGTTTGGATGAAATTTTGAGTGTGTGTGTGGTGTGTGTTAAAGCATATTTTCCAGGTGCAATGGGAAATTTGCTTAGGCCAAGTTTAACAGAATGGACTCGATCTCAATGCTGATTTGTGATCTTGAGAAGACTGGATGCTTCTTCAGTCATTGTAATAATATGATGGCAACATCAAAGAAGGGGAATTTGAGAGCCTTTGGAGGATGAGGCACGGCTTTGAATATAATCAGCAGATGCTGGATGAAATACAGAGGTATTCACAGAAAATGGTGTCAAAGTTAACAACAAAGACTTTATGAAGAAAGATGTGACAGGATCGGATGCATTCTTCCATGTATGTTTCAATTTCAACATTGAAAATTTTAGAATAATTTGACAGTTGAAAATTAAATCTTATCAGAGATAAATGTTAAGTTTCGATACATTTATAGTTTTGATGTAGATGTCTTGTGTGTGTGTGTGTGGTTAACAGAATATTTCCCAGGTACAAAGGTGGACGTTTCTTAGGCCAAGAACACAAATGACTTTGTAAATATTACTGTGGTATGAACAACTGATTACACCAGAGTGATGGCTATTGGTATTGGTGAATTGAAGTGATGGAATCCAAATGGAAGGCAGTCAAGAGGGATTGAAAGTGGAGGTATGGCACTGATTATTATCTGCAGATGCTGAATCACATAAGGAGGAAGTGAAAGGATACCTGAAGAAAGCCAACACAGGAAAATGAGAGCAACACGACACTATGAATTTGCATGTGAGCTATATGCTTATAAAAAAATAATTACTTATTTTAAAGAAAAATAGATTTCATATTGCAAAAGTATTAGTTTACTGTCTAGACAATTTCCTTTGAGTTTGGATGAAATTTTGAGTGTGTGTGGTGTGTGTTAAAGCATATTTTCCAGGTGCAATGGGCAATTTGCTTAGGCCAAGTTTAAAGAAGGGACTCGATCTCAATGCTGATTTGTGATCTTGAGAAGACTGGATGCTTCTTCAGTCGTTGTAATAATATGATGGCAACATCAAAGAAGGGGAATTTGAGAGCCTTTGGAGGATGAGGCACGGCTTTGAATATAATCAGCAGATGCTGGATGAAATACAGAGGTATTCACAGAAAATGGTGTCAAAGCTAAAGCTAACAGCAAAGACTTTATGAAGAAAGATGTGACAGGATCGGATGCATTCTTCCATGTATGTTTCAATTTCAACATTGAAAATTTTAGAATAATTTGACAGTTGAAAATTAAATCTTATCAGAGATAAATGTTAAGTTTCGATACATTTATAGTTTTGATGTAGATGTCTTGTGTGTGTGTGTGTGGTTAACAGAATATTTCCCAGGTACAAAGGTGGACGTTTCTTAGGCCAAGAACACAAATGACTTTGTAAATATTACTGTGGTATGAACAACTGATTACACCAGAGTGATGGCTATTGGTATTGGTGAATTGAAGTGATGGAATCCAAATGGAAGGCAGTCAAGAGGGATTGAAAGTGGAGGTATGGCACTGATTATTATCTGCAGATGCTGAATCACATAAGGAGGAAGTGAAAGGATACCTGAAGAAAGCCAGCACAGGAAAATGAGAGCAACACGACACTATGAATTTGCATGTGAGCTGTATGCTTATAAAAAAATAATTACTTATTTTAAAGAAAAATAGATTTCATATTGCAAAAGTATTAGTTTACTGTCTAGACAATTTCCTTTGAGTTTGGATGAAATTTGAAGAAAGATACATTTTTAGTTTTGAAGAAGATGTCTTGTATGTGTGTGTGTGTGTGGTTAACAGAATATTTCCCAGGTACAAAGGTGGACGTTTCTTAGGCCAAGAACACAAATGACTTTGTAATTATTACTGTGGTATGAACAACTGATTACACCAGAGTGATGGCTATTGGTATTGGTGAATTGAAGTGATGGAATCCAAATGGAAGGCAGTCAAGAGGGATTGAAAGTGGAGGTATGGCACTGATTATTATCTGCAGATGCTGAATCACATAAGGAGGAAGTGAAAGGATGCCTGAAGAAAGCCAACACAGGAAAATGAGAGCAACACAACACTATGAATTTGCATGTGAGCTATATGCTTATAAAAAAATAATTACTTATTTTAAAGAAAAATAGATTTCATATTGCAAAAGTATTAGTTTACTGTCTAGGCATGTCCTTTGAGTTTGGATGAAATTTGAAGAAAGATACATTTTTAGTTTTGAAGAAGATGTCTTGTATGTGTGTGTGTGTGTGTGGTTAACAGAATATTTCCCAGGTACAAAGGTGGACGTTTCTTAGGCCAAGAACACAAATGACTTTGTAAATATTACTGTGGTATGAACAACTGATTACACCAGAGTGATGGCTATTGGTATTGGTGAATTGAAGTGATGGAATCCAAATGGAAGGCAGTCAAGAGGGATTGAAAGTGGAGGTATGGCACTGATTATTA
Source organism: Ampullaceana balthica (assembly GCA_944989445.1). Lineage (NCBI taxonomy): Eukaryota > Metazoa > Mollusca > Gastropoda > Lymnaeidae > Ampullaceana > Ampullaceana balthica. Next base: position 130,836 of record CALYLW010000271.1, read on the forward strand.
TCTGCAGATGCTGAATCACATAAGGAGGAAGTGAAAGGATACCTGAAGAAAGCCAACACAGGAAAATGAGAGCAACACAACACTATGAATTTGCATGTGAGCTATATGCTTATAAAAAAATAATTACTTATTTTAAAGAAAAATAGATTTCATATTGCAAAAGTATTAGTTTACTGTCTAGACAATTTCCTTTTGAGTTTGGATGAAATTTTGAGTGTGTGTGGTGTGTGTTAAAGCATATTTTCCAGGTGCAATGGGCAATTTGCTTAGGCCAAGTTTAAAGAAGGGACTCGATCTCAATGCTGATTTGTGATCTTGAGAAGACTGGATGCTTCTTCAGTCGTTGTAATAATATGATGGCAACATCAAAGAAGGGGAATTTGAGAGCCTTTGGAGGATGAGGCACGGCTTTGAATATAATCAGCAGATGCTGGATGAAATACAGAGGTATTCACAGAAAATGGTGTCAAAGCTAAAGCTAACAGCAAAGACTTTATGAAGAAAGATATGATAGGATCGGATGCATTCTTCCATGTATGTTTCAATTTCAACATTGAAAATTTTAGAATAATTTGACAGTTGAAAATTAAATCTTATCAGAGATAAATGTTAAGTTTCGATACATTTATAGTTTTGATGTAGATGTCTTGTGTGTGTGTGTGTGGTTAACAGAATATTTCCCAGGTACAAAGGTGGACGTTTCTTAGGCCAAGAACACAAATGACTTTGTAAATATTACTGTGGTATGAACAACTGATTACACCAGAGTGATGGCTATTGGTATTGGTGAATTGAAGTGATGGAATCCAAATGGAAGGCAGTCAAGAGGGATTGAAAGTGGAGGTATGGCACTGATTATTATCTGCAGATGCTGAATCACATAAGGAGGAAGTGAAAGGATACCTGAAGAAAGCCAACACAGGAAAATGAGAGCAACACGACACTATGAATTTGCATGTGAGCTATATGCTTATAAAAAAATAATTACTTATTTTAAAGAAAAATAGATTTCATATTGCAAAAGTATTAGTTTACTGTCTAGACAATTTCCTTTGAGTTTGGATGAAATTTTGAGTGTGTGTGGTGTGTGTTAAAGCATATTTTCCAGGTGCAATGGGCAATTTGCTTAGGCCAAGTTTAAAGAAGGGACTCGATCTCAATGCTGATTTGTGATCTTGAGAAGACTGGATGCTTCTTCAGTCGTTGTAATAATATGATGGCAACATCAAAGAAGGGGAATTTGAGAGCCTTTGGAGGATGAGGCACGGCTTTGAATATAATCAGCAGATGCTGGATGAAATACAGAGGTATTCACAGAAAATGGTGTCAAAGTTAACAACAAAGACTTTATGAAGAAAGATGTGACAGGATCGGATGCATTCTTCCATGTATGTTTCAATTTCAACATTGAAAATTTTAGAATAATTTGACAGTTGAAAATTAAATCTTATCAGAGATAAATGTTAAGTTTCGATACATTTATAGTTTTGATGTAGATGTCTTGTGTGTGTGTGTGTGGTTAACAGAATATTTCCCAGGTACAAAGGTGGACGTTTCTTAGGCCAAGAACACAAATGACTTTGTAAATATTACTGTGGTATGAACAACTGATTACACCAGAGTGATGGCTATTGGTATTGGTGAATTGAAGTGATGGAATCCAAATGGAAGGCAGTCAAGAGGGATTGAAAGTGGAGGTATGGCACTGATTATTATCTGCAGATGCTGAATCACATAAGGAGGAAGTGAAAGGATACCTGAAGAAAGCCAACACAGGAAAATGAGAGCAACACGACACTATGAATTTGCATGTGAGCTATATGCTTATAAAAAAATAATTACTTATTTTAAAGAAAAATAGATTTCATATTGCAAAAGTATTAGTTTACTGTCTAGACAATTTCCTTTGAGTTTGGATGAAATTTTGAGTGTGTGTGGTGTGTGTTAAAGCATATTTTCCAGGTGCAATGGGCAATTTGCTTAGGCCAAGTTTAAAGAAGGGACTCGATCTCAATGCTGATTTGTGGTCTTGAGAAGACTGGATGCTTCTTCAGTCGTTGTAATAATATGATGGCAACATCAAAGAAGGGGAATTTGAGAGCCTTTGGAGGATGAGGCACGGCTTTGAATATAATCAGCAGATGCTGGATGAAATACAGAGGTATTCACAGAAAATGGTGTCAAAGTTAACAACACAAAGACTTTATGAAGAAAGATGTGACAGGATCGGATGCATTCTTCCATGTATGTTTCAATTTCAACATTGAAAATTTTAGAATAATTTGACAGTTGAAAATTAAATCTTATCAGAGATAAATGTTAAGTTTCTATACATTTATAGTTTTGATGTAGATGTCTTGTGTGTGTGTGTGGTTAACAGAATATTTCCCAGGTACAAAGGTGGACGTTTCTTAGGCCAAGAACACAAATGACTTTGTAATTATTACTGTGGTATGAACAACTGATTACACCAGAGTGATGGCTATTGGTATTGGTGAATTGAAGTGATGGAATCCAAATGGAAGGCAGTCAAGAGGGATTGAAAGTGGAGGTATGGCACTGATTATTATCTGCAGATGCTGAATCACATAAGGAGGAAGTGAAAGGATACCTGAAGAAAGCCAACACAGGAAAATGAGAGCAACACAACACTATGAATTTGCATGTGAGCTATATGCTTATAAAAAAATAATTACTTATTTTAAAGAAAAATAGATTTCATATTGCAAAAGTATTAGTTTACTGTCTAGGCATGTCCTTTGAGTTTGGATGAAATTTGAAGAAAGATACATTTTTAGTTTTGAAGAAGATGTCTTGTATGTGTGTGTGTGTGTGGTTAACAGAATATTTCCCAGGTACAAAGGTGGACGTTTCTTAGGCCAAGAACACAAATGACTTTGTAAATATTACTGTGGTATGGACAACTGATTACACCAGAGTGATGACTATTGAAGTGATGGAAACCAAATGGAAGGCAGTCAAGAGGGATTGAAAGTGGAGGTATGGCACTGATTATTATCTGCAGATGCTGAATCACATAAGGAGGAAGTGAAAGGATGCCTGCAGAAAGGCAACACAGGAAAATGAGAGCAACACAACACTATGAATTTGCATGTGAGCTATATGCTTATTAAAAAATAATTACTTATTTTAAAGAAAAATAGATTTCATATTGCAAAAGTATTAGTTTACTGTCTAGACAATTTCCTTTGAGTTTGGATGAAATTTGAGTGTGTGGTGTGTGTTAAAGCATATTTTCCAGGTGCAATGGGCAATTTGCTTAGGCCAAGTTTAAAGAAGGGACTTGATCTCAATGCTGATATGTGATCTTGAAAAGACTGGATGATTCTTCAATCGTTGTAATAAATTGATGGCAACACCACAGAAGGGGAATGTGAGAGCCTTTGGAGGATGAGGCACGGTTTTGAATATAATCAGCAGATGCTGGATGAAATACAGAGGTATTCACAGAAAATGGTGTCAAAGCTAACAGCAAAGACTTTATGAAGAAAGATATAGGATCGGATGCATTCTTCCATGTATGTTTCAATTTCAACATTGAAAATTTTAGAATAATTTGACAGTTGAAAATTAAATCTTATCAGAGATAAATGTTAAGTTTCTATACATTTATAGTTTTGATGAAGTCTTGTGAGTGTGTGTGTGGTTAACAGAATATTTCCCAGGTACAAAGGTGGATGTTTCTTAGGCCAAGAACACAAATGACTTTGTAAATATTACGGTGGTATGGACAACTGATTACACCAGAGTGATGGCTATTGGTATTGGTGAATTGAAGTGATGAAATCCAAATGGAAGGCAGTCAAGAGGGATTGAAAGTGGAGGTATGGCACTGATTATTATCTGCAGATGCTGAATCACATAAGGAGGAAGTGAAAGGATGCCTGAAGAAAGCCAACACAGGAAAATGAGAGCAACACAACACTATGAATTTGCATGTGAGCTATATGCTTATAAAAAAATAATTACTTATTTTAAAGAAAAATAGATTTCATATTGCAAAAGTATTAGTTTACTGTCTAGGCATGTCCTTTGAGTTTGGATGAAATTTGAAGATAGATACATTTTTAGTTTTGATGAAGATGTCTTGTATGTGTGTGTGTGTCTGGTTAACAAAATATTTCCAAGGTACAAAGGTGGATGTTTCTTAGGCCAAGAACACAAATGACTTTGTAATTATTACTGTGGTATGGACAACTGATTACACCAGAGTGATGGCTATTGGTATTGGTGAATTGAAGTGATGGAATCCAAATGGAAGGCAGTCAAGAAGGGGAATTTGAGAGCCTTTGGAGGATGAGGTACGGCTTTGAATATAATCAGCAGATGCTGGATGAAATACAGAGGTATTCACAGAAAATGGTGTCAAAGTTAACAACAAAGACTTTATGAAGAAAGATGTGACAGGATCGGATGCATTCTTCCATGTATATTTCAATTTCAACATTGAAAATTTTAGAATAATTTGACAATTGAAAATTAAATCTTATCAGAGATAAATGTTAAGTTTCGATACATTTATAGTTTTGATGTAGATGTCTTGTGTGTGTGTGTGGTTAACAGAATATTTCCCAGGTACAAAGGTGGACGTTTCTTAGGCCAAGAACACAAATGACTTTGTAAATATTACTGTGGTATGAACAACTGATTACACCAGAGTGATGGCTATTGGTATTGGTGAATTGAAGTGATGGAATCAAAATGGAAGGCAGTCAAGAGGGATTGAAAGTGGAGGTATGGCACTGATTATTATCTGCAGATGCTGAATCACATAAGGAGGAAGTGAAAGGATGCCTGAAGAAAGCCAACACAGGAAAATGAGAGCAACACAACACTATGAATTTGCATGTGAGCTATATGCTTATAAAAAAATAATTAGTTATTTTAAAGAAAAATAGATTTCATATTGCAAAAGTATTAGTTTACTGTCTAGGCATGTCCTTTGAGTTTGGATGAAATTTGAAGATAGATACATTTTTAGTTTTGATGAAGATGTCTTGTATGTGTGTGTGTGTCTGGTTAACAGAATATTTCCCAGGTACAAAGGTGGATGTTTCTTAGGCCAAGAACACAAATGACTGTAATTATTACTGTGGTATGGACAACTGATTACACCAGAGTGATGGCTATTGGTATTGGTGAATTGAAGTGATGGAATCCAAATGGAAGGCAGTCAAGAAGGGGAATTTGAGAGCCTTTGGAGGATGAGGTACGGCTTTGAATATAATCAGCAGATGCTGGATGAAATACAGAGGTATTCACAGAAAATGGTGTCAAAGTTAACAACAAAGACTTTATGAAGAAAGATGTGACAGGATCGGATGCATTCTTCCATGTATATTTCAATTTCAACATTGAAAATTTTAGAATAATTTGACAATTGAAAATTAAATCTTATCAGAGATAAATGTTAAGTTTTGATACATTTATAGTTTTGATGAAGTCTTGTGAGTGTGTGTGTGTGTGGTTAACAGAATATTTCCCAGGTACAAAGGTGGATGTTTCTTAGGCCAAGAACACAAATGACTTTGTAAATATTACTGTGGTATGGACAACTGATTACACCAGAGTGATGGCTATTGGTATTGGTGAATTGAAGTGATGGAATCAAAATGGAAGGCAGTCAAGAGGGATTGAAAGTGGAGGTATGGCACTGATTATTATCTGCAGATGCTGAATCACATAAGGAGGAAGTGAAAGGGTGCCTGAAGAAAGGCAACACAGGAAAATGAGAGCAACACAACACTATGAATTTGCATGTGAGCTATATGCTTATAAAAAAATAATTACTTATTTTAAAGAAAAATAGATTTCATATTGCAAAAGTATTAGTTTACTGTCTAGGCATGTCCTTTGAGTTTGGATGAAATTTGAAGATAGATACATTTTTAGTTTTGATGAAGATGTCTTGTATGTGTGTGTGTGTGTGTCTGGTTAACAGAATATTTCCCAGGTACAAAGGTGGACGTTTCTTAGGCCAAGAACACAAATGACTTTGTAATTATTACTGTGGTATGAACAACTGATTACACCAGAGTGATGGCTATTGGTATTGGTGAATTGAAGTGATGGAATCCAAATGGAAGGCAGTCAAGAGGGATTGAAAGTGGAGGTATGGCACTGATTATTATCTGCAGATGCTGAATCACATAAGGAGGAAGTGAAAGGATGCCTGAAGAAAGGCAACACAGGAAAATGAGAGCAACACAACACTATGAATTTGCATGTGAGCTATATGCTTATAAAAAAATAATTACTTATTTTAAAGAAAAATAGATTTCATATTGCAAAAGTATTAGTTTACTGTCTAGGCATGTCCTTTGAGTTTGGATGAAATTTGAAGATAGATACATTTTTAGTTTTGATGAAGATGTCTTGTATGTGTGTGTGTGTGTGTCTGGTTAACAGAATATTTCCCAGGTACAAAGGTGGACGTTTCTTAGGCCAAGAACACAAATGACTTTGTAATTATTACTGTGGTATGAACAACTGATTACACCAGAGTGATGGCTATTGGTATTGGTGAATTGAAGTGATGGAATCCAAATGGAAGGCAGTCAAGAGGGATTGAAAGTGGAGGTATGGCACTGATTATTATCTGCAGATGCTGAATCACATAAGGAGGAAGTGAAAGGATGCCTGAAGAAAGCCAACACAGGAAAATGAGAGCAACACAACACTATGAATTTGCATGTGAGCTATTTGCTTATGAAAAAATTATTACTTATTTAAAAAAATAGATTTCATATTGCAAAAGTATTAGTTTACTGTCTAGACAATTTCTTTTGAGTTTGGATGAAATTTTGAGTGTGTGTGGTGTGTGTTAAAGCATATTTTCCAGGTGCAATGGGCAATTTGCTTAGGCCAAGTTTAACGAATGGACTCGATCTCAATGCTGATTTGTGGTCTTGAGAAGACTGGATGCTTCTTCAGTCGTTGTAATAATATGATGGCAACATCAAAGAAGGGGAATTTGAGAGCCTTTGGAGGATGAGGTACGGCTTTGAATATAATCAGCAGATGCTGGATGAAATACAGAGGTATTCACAGAAAATGGTGTCAAAGTTAACAACAAAGACTTTATGAAGAAAGATGTGACAGGATCGGATGCATTCTTCCATGTATGTTTCAATTTCAACATTGAAAATTTTAGAATAATTTGACAACTGAAAATTAAATCTTATCAGAGAATGTTAAGTTTTGATACATTTATAGTTTTGATGAAGTCTTGTGAGTGTGTGTGTGTGGTTAACAGAATATTTCCCAGGTACAAAGGTGGACATTTCTTAGGCCAAGAACACAAATGACTTTGTAATTATTACTGTGGTATGAACAACTGATTACACCAGAGTGATGGCTATTGGTATTGGTGAATTGAAGTGATGGAATCCAAATGGAAGGCAGTCAAGAGGGATTGAAAGTGGAGGTATGGCACTGATTATTATCTGCAGATGCTGAATCACATAAGGAGGAAGTGAAAGGATGCCTGAAGAAAGGCAACACAGGAAAATGAGAGCAACACAACACTATGAATTTGCATGTGAGCTATATGCTTATAAAAAAATAATTACTTATTTTAAAGAAAAATAGATTTCATATTGCAAAAGTATTAGTTTACTGTCTAGACAATTTCCTTTGAGTTTGGATGAAATTTTGAGTGTGTGTGGTGTGTGTTAAAGCATATTTTCCAGGTGAAATGGGCAATTTGCTTAGGCCAAGTTTAAAGAAGGGACTCGATCTCAATGCTGATTTGTGGTCTTGAGAAGTCTGGATGCTTCTTCAGTCGTTGTAATAATATGATGGCAACATCAAAGAAGGGGAATTTGAGAGCCTTTGGAGGATGAGGTACGGCTTTGAATATAATCAGCAGATGCTGGATGAAATACAGAGGTATTCACAGAAAATGGTGTCAAAGTTAACAACAAAGACTTTATGAAGAAAGATGTGACAGGATCGGATGCATTCTTCCATGTATGTTTCAATTTCAACATTGAAAATTTTAGAATAATTTGACAATTGAAAATTAAATCTTATCAGAGAATGTTAAGTTTTGATACATTTATAGTTTTGATGAAGTCTTGTGTGTGTGTTTGGTTAACAGAATATTTCCCAGGTACAAAGGTGGATGTTTCTTAGGCCAAGAACACAAATGACTTTGTAAATATTACTGTGGTATGGACAACTGATTACACCAGAGTGATGGCTATTGGTATTGGTGAATTGAAGTGATGGAATCCAAATGGAAGGCAGTCAAGAGGGATTGAAAGTGGAGGTATGGCACTGATTATTATCTGCAGATGCTGAATCACATAAGGAGGAAGTGAAAGGATGCCTGAAGAAAGCCAACACAGGAAAATGAGAGCAACACAACACTATGAATTTGCATGTGAGCTATTTGCTTATGAAAAAATTACTTATTTAATTAAAAAAATAGATTTCATATTGCAAAAGTATTAGTTTACTATCTAGACAATTTCCTTTGAGTTTGGATGAAATTTGAGTGTGTGTGTGGTGTGTGTTAAAGCATATTTTCCAGGTGCAATGGGCAATTTGCTTAGGCCATGTTTAAAGAAGGGACTCGATCTCAATGCTGATTTGTGGTCTTGAGAAGACTGGATGATTCTTCAATCATTGTAATAAATTGATGGCAACACCACAGAAGGGGAATTTGAGAGCCTTTGGAGGATGAGGCTTTGAATATAATAAGCAGATGCTGGATGAAATACAGAGGTATTCACAGTAATGGTGTCAAAGCTAACAACATAAGACTTTATAAATAAATCATATGACAGGATTGGATGCATCACAGCACTGTGAAGTTGCATGTGAGTGATATGTTTATGAAAAAATAATTACAATTAAAAAAAAATGGATTAGTTATTGCAAAAGTAATTAGTTTATTTTCAAGTTTTTTCCTTTGAATATTGAGGAAATTGAGAGCATCACATCACTATATGACTGCGTGTGAGTTTGATGTTTTAAAAAAATAACACAGATTTCTTATTGTGTCAAAATTAGATTTTTACTTAGACGTTTTCTTTAAAAATTGAGGTTGAATGAACTACTAATACATGTAACATTTATTATCTATGCTGTATTAGCATATTTAAGAGTCTGTTTGTAATATATTTTTCAGGTCTTTCTCTGTTTATCTGTTGGCCTTTCACTCTCCCAAGGACTTGAAATCACTATTCCATAACATGGACACAGTAGCTGTAACAGAGTGACTTCTAAAAGCTCCTAGGATTTTTGGAAACAGAAAAGATAGTTAATTTCGATGACGACGACATGTGTGTCGCCTAAGAGCCTATTTACCAGTTACAAATGTGGACATTTCTTAGGCCAAGAACACTAAAGAGATTTTGTTGTTTTATGGATATTGACTCAGATATTATTATTATTATAGAAATTTTGTTCTTGAATAGATGCGGCATTGCATGTGAATTCCTTGCATCTTTTTTATTTACATATTCTTATTTATACAGTTATAACAGACATTTTTTATTGTCACTATTGGCAGACAATATGATTTCTTTTAGTAATTAGAAATGTATTTAATTCAATTGGCAGACATTATTAGGATGATTTTTTTTAGAAATGTATTTAATTTTATTTGGTGTCTAGAATGACATTAAATTTTTTTTTATTTTAAGAGGTTTAATTTAAATAAGTGGAGAATAAAAGTGAAGATGTATGTTTCATTACTGGAATCCAGAGACACATTTGTAGTAATGGTGTGTGTGTTTTTATTTAATAAATGATTTCTTTTCTACCAACATTTGTGAGAATCTTGTTATATTATTTTAATAACCTATTAAAAATAAAAGTATATATTATTAAACAGATAGTATCCATGAAAAATAAATAAAATCCAGGATAAATTTATAAAGTCTTGATCTAGTTGGAAATACATGCAAACAATTTTGACAAGTACAATTAAAATGGTTTTGATGAAAATTCACCATTATGTGTTGATGCTTTCTTTTAATTTTAGTTTTTATTTAAATTAAATAGCAACAATCAATATAATACATATACAATAAATTGAAAACTTAAATTTTAGATGGCACAAATAATTCCTCCCTATTTTTAAAATTCCTTACAATGATATATATATACAACTATAATATTTTCAAGAACAGGTAGTTCATTGTCAAAGTAAATGAGTCATTTTTTAAACTTAAAAGCTGAAGAAAAAATAATTTAATTAAAGGCTTTTTTCAATTCTATTTACATATTCAAAGCAAACAAAACCTGCACAATCAATTTTATCACTTAAGTATTCTTCTTTGAACAGTCAGTTGGTCAGGAGTACGCAGACGCATTTCCATCCAAAAGCATAAACAAGTTGCTAAATTTGTTAGTGCTGTTCCAATTCGGGGCACATTTTGTAGGCTCTCCTAAACAACTCCATTGCTTCCATACACTTGCCAGCCGCCTGGAGACACATTAAAAACATAATTTTATCAGTTTGACATAATATTGTTTAGTTTAAAAAAATTACTGATACTCAAATGTACTTTTGATAAATGCACCTACCAGTGCCAGTAGTCATAATTCAATTGAAATCTCAGATAGGCACATTACTGATACAGCATGTGAACACTTTGTACATGCTTCACTTACAGTACTCACGAACACTTTGTACATGCTTCACTTACAGTACTCACGCCTATCTTCTCCTTTCACTATAAATGTGATACAATGGGATATATAATTTATAAATAGTTTCAATGGGGCTGGTGGGTGTTTGGCATGACATCAGTACCCATCTTGAAAATAACATTGAAACTGAAGAGATCTAAAGTTTAAACAGCAACTTTTACAAATAATACTTTTTTAAAATAAATTTCCAGTTCCACTTTTTTAGGATAATTTTTTAAGTGCCTTGCAGAAAACTTTATTTTTATTATCAAAGGATAAATTAAAAAAATAATTTTAACAGCCTGTCTTTTGTATAGCTTATACTTATACTTAGAGGTATATGTACACACCTAATAGTAATCTCGTTTTAGCTGAGATTTAAATTTTATATTACTAAAAATAAAAAAAGTTTTATTTTCTTTTAATTAAAAACAAAACAATTTTATTTAATAAATTATTTGATATATTTATTGTTGAATATTCTTGGACTTTGATACCAAATAGGCCTCCTTGACATAGAAACAAAAATCTTTTGTTAATGGAATGGAAGAATTTTTGTATTTGATAAAAAAAAACAACAGTAAAATAATTGTCAGAATGTATCAAATTAGTGTAAGCTTTATTAAATACATTGATTTCTCCCATCTTTCTTCTATTCCCAAAGGCCTCAAAGGGCCCATGAGCAATGAATGCTCTGATCATTAGGGCTCTTATGCCTAAGAATGTTGTGATTTTACCAATAAATCTGTGAAGCTGTTGGTCATTGGGGATATCAGGGGCAATAGACTTTGTCTTGAGGGGTAAGGGATGAGTCAAGTTTTAGCTTTATGCTGGAGCAGTGGACCTGTCCATTATGTACCCTGAACCACATGGACAGTGTCTAGTTATCAATGTTGTTCCAGTGTTTGCCAGGCCAGTGTTTCCAGTAAGCTGCATACACTTGAAGAGTTTCTGTATTGACTCAGCACTGCCTCAGACCTGTTAAATGTCTTCTTTGTGTATGGGTCTCAGACTGCCTCCGACCTGTTATTTGTCTTCTTTGTGTATGGGTCTCAGACTGCCTCCGACCTGTTATTTGTCTTCTTTGTGTATGGGTCTCAGACTGCCTCCGACCTGTTATTTGTCTTCTTTGTGTATGGGTCTCAGACTGCCTCCGACCTGTTATTTGTCTTCTTTGTGTATGGGTCTCAGACTGCCTCCGACCTGTTATTTGTCTTCTTTGTGTATGGGTCTCAGACTGCCTCCGACCTGTTATTTGTCTTCTTTGTGTATGGGTCTCAGACTGCCTCCGACCTGTTATTTGTCTTCTTTGTGTATGGGTCTCAGACTGCCTCCGACCTGTCATTTGTCTCCTTTGTGTATGGGTCTCAGACTGCCTCCGACCTGTTATTTGTCTTCTTTGTGTATGGGTCTCAGACTGCCTCCGACCTGTTATTTGTCTTCTTTGTGTATGGGTCTCAGACTGCCTCCGACCTGTTATTTGTCTTCTTTGTGTATGGGTCTCAGACTGCGTACAAATATCCCTAAAATCCTAATGGTAATATCTATTTACCTCCAGCCTATCGGCGCTCTGTAACAACAGCATTGCCTCTGACTGTTTATCTGTGACACCTTGAGGTGAAGTGTTTTCAAACATGATGTCTGTACGTAAAATGTACTTCACTCCATCTCTAAGGAAAAAAAGTTACATTCTAAATTCAATGTTACTATTGTTATGTATGTGCACGAGAAGTTACATTCTAAATTCAATGTTACTATTGTTATGTATGTGCACTAGAAGTTACATTCTAAATTCAATGTTACTATTGTTATGTATGTGCACGAGAAGTTACATTCTAAATTCAATGTTACTATTGTTATGTATGTGCACTAGAAGTTACATTCTAAATTCAATGTTACTATTGTTATGTATGTGCACTAGAAGTTACATTCTAAATTCAATGTTACTATTGTTATGTATGTGCACTAGAAGTTACATTCTAAATTCAATGTTACTATTGTTATGTATGTGCACTAGAAGTTACATTCTAAATTCAATGTTACTATTGTTATGTATGTGCACTAGAAGTTACATTCTAAATTCAATGTTACTATTGTTATGTATGTGCACTAGAAGTTACATTCTAAATTCAATGTTACTATTGTTATGTATGTGCACTAGAAGTTACATTCTAAATTCAATGTTACTATTGTTATGTATGTGCACTAGAAGTTACATTCTAAATTCAATGTTACTATTGTTATGTATGTGCACTAGAAGTTACATTCTAAATTCAATGTTACTATTGTTACGTATGTGCACTAGAAGTTACATTCTAAATTCAATGTTACTATTGTTATGTATGTGCACTAGAAGTTACATTCTAAATTCAATGTTACTATTGTTATGTATGTGCACTAGAAGTTACATTCTAAATTCAATGTTACTATTGTTACGTATGTGCACTAGAAGTTACATTCTAAATTCAATGTTACTATTGTTATGTATGTGCACTAGAAGTTACATTCTAAATTCAATGTTACTATTGTTATGTATGTGCACTAGAAGTTACATTCTAAATTCAATGTTACTATTGTTATGTATGTGCACTAGAAGTTACATTCTAAATTCAATGTTACTATTGTTATGTATGTGCACTAGAAGTTACATTCTAAATTCAATGTTACTATTGTTATGTATGTGCACTAGAAGTTACATTCTAAATTCAATGTTACTATTGTTATGTATGTGCACTAGAAGTTACATTCTAAATTCAATGTTACTATTGTTACGTATGTGCACTAGAAGTTACATTCTAAATTCAATGTTACTATTGTTATGTATGTGCACTAGAAGTTACATTCTAAATTCAATGTTACTATTGTTACGTATGTGCACTAGAAGTTACATTCTAAATTCAATGTTACTATTGTTACGTATGTGCACTAGAAGTTACATTCTAAATTCAATGTTACTATTGTTACGTATGTGCACTAGAAGTTACATTCTAAATTCAATGTTACTATTGTTACGTATGTGCACTAGAAGTTACATTCTAAATTCAATGTTACTATTGTTACGTATGTGCACTAGAAGTTACATTCTAAATTCAATGTTACTATTGTTACGTATGTGCACTAGAAGTTACATTCTAAATTCAATGTTACTATTGTTACGTATGTGCACTAGAAGTTACATTCTAAATTCAATGTTACTATTGTTACGTATGTGCACTAGAAGTTACATTCTAAATTCAATGTTACTATTGTTACGTATGTGCACTAGAAGTAGTCATATTAATAAAATATTACATTTACATTATTATATTAAAATATTATTAGAATAAAATATTCTGCATGCTTTTTTTTCCATTCTTTGTATCTTTAAATAAAATGGAAGAAATAGGTAACATAACTGTAGACGAGATAGGTATACATTCACTCCTAAAAAACTTTAAAATAAACAAAGCTACTGGCCCAGATGAATTGCCTGCAAGGTTATTAAAAGAACTACTAAGCAATGAACTGTCCCAAATCCTTGTAGTTCTCTTTCAAGCCTCTCTAAACCAGGGTAAAGTGCCCCAGGATTGGAAATTAGCTAATGTAAGTCCACTCTTTAAGAAAGGGGATAAATCAGACCCTGGTAATTACAGACCTGTATCACTTACTAGTATCACCTGTAAATTACTAGAACACATAATATATAGTAGTAGTAGAATAGTTAACCACCTAGACAAATATAATGCCCAATGCCCACATCAACACGACCTTAGAAAAAACAGATCATGTGAAACACAATTAATAGGTTTAATAGATGAACTATCAAAAGGCTTAGACAATAATGATCAAATAGATACAATATTACTAGACTTCTCAAAAGCATTTGACAAAGTTCACTAACTTGGTTTACTTAAAAAACTTAACTACTTTGGAATCTCAGGTCCCTTACATCACTGGATCCAAGACTTCCTTTTGGGTAGGGAGCAAACTCTAATAATTAATGGATCTAAATCTGAACCAATAAAGGTTAACTCAGGAATTCCACAATGAACTGTGCTAGGTCCCTTACTCTTTTTAATTTATATAAATGATTTACCCAAAAACATCTCAACAGGAACAAAAGTTATGTTATTTGCTGATGATTGTATAATCTATAGGACAATTTAATCAGAACAAGATAGCAACATTTTACCACCCAGAAAAGTGTTAACTGTCAAGGGTAACAAAGGAAAAGAAACAAATACATTCAAAATATTTCATTCATGGAAAGGAACTAACCCAAACTAAAGATGCAAAATACTTAGGAGTCATGATAAATGAGAAACTATCATGGAATCCCCATTTCAATGAAATTATTAAAAAATCAAACAAAGCCTTAGACTTTATAAAAAGGAACTTTTACAAATGTAATAGAGATATAAAACTAAAATGCTACCTCATTTTGGTGAGATCTGTACTAGAATATGCATCTTCTGTATGGGACCCATCCACCAAAGAAAACATTGATAAACTAGAACAAATTCAAAAAAGAGCTGCCAGATTCATTACTGGAGAATATTCGAAACTGACAAGAATAACACCATTAATTAAATCATTAAACCTTGAAACACTAGAGGATAGAAGAACCAAGAGCAAAGTAGTAATCATAAGATAACTTGTTCGACGTACCTTAATTTTTCACCTTCATGCAGGCGGTTATGGTTAAAAATAATTGCCAGTCTAGCTTCTGGTTGTATACGCAACAAGATGTTTTTTTCTTCAGCGCAATATTTGCCATCAGGACCCTGCACGAAGTGTAAATGATCAGACTGTTTTAGTTTTAATAAACTATTTTATTATTATTTTTAAATACCGGTAATTAGACTGATAATTGCTTGTAAAATAACTAATAAGTACAGGTATCAGCTTTCTTGGGTTACTTAAATTGCTTACAAATCTAAGGAAGAGGATATATACCATTCAATTTAAGATAAGTAATAAAGATGACTTGGACTTCGACTTTCCATTACCTTGTATAATGTTTGAGAAGGATCCACAAAATTTGTGCTTCCTCCTGAAAAGTTTCCATTTAGATACACCATGAATGTTTGTAATGAGCGCTCCGTGGCTGACCTCACAAAAAATCCATCATTATGTGGTGCGAAATGTCCACCGGGCTTGTATCGTGCAAGTCTAAAAATCTGGATCACATCAATGTTAGTATTTAAAATCAAGATCTTAAATATATTCTCAAGACATTTCAAACAAACAATAACTAGGGGCACGGTGGTCGAGTGAAGGCTAGGATTTGTTCCCGGGGCCTAGGGCATCCCTGAGTCCACCCAGCTCCGAATGGGTACCTAACATTGGTAAACCCTTATAGCTGAGACCTACGGTGGTCGAGTGGCATGCGTGCTCGGCTGGCGTACCGATGGTCACGGGTTCGGATCCTTGTGAAGGCTAGGATTTGTTCCCGGGGCCTAGGGCGTCCCTGAGTCCACCCAGCTCCGAATGGGTACCTAACATTGGTTAGGGAAATAAAGGCGGCTGGGTAATGCGTGGAACCCTTATAACTGAGGCCTGTGAACGCTGCATCACTTGCCAACAGACCAGCATGGTCTGTGGATGCATTAATCTTCTGTATAGAAGGAGTGTCTGTATAGATAAGTCAAGTATAGATAAGACAACTAAAAAAGTTGATATTTTTAAAAGCACAAAACAGCTAATCCTGTCATCATTATCATTTTTTCTACATAATTAAAACTTTTCACCTTCATATAAATGATTAACGTAGCTTATGTATAATGTACTGTAATTTTTGTGTTTGTTATGATATGAAAGTTAATTTAATACTTATAGGTATGTTATTTCTTTCATGTAAAGCGCTGTGAGCCCAGTTCCTTACTGGGATACAGCGCTATATAAATAATTAATTTATTTTATTATTTTTTAAATTTGATATTGAGTACAAAAATTAATTATATTCGGGTTGCCAAGAAATAGATTTACTGTTGCTTTGCTCAATTAATGTCTAGTTAGTTTCTGCTACTTCAAGTCTAATAAATTTAAACTGATCATTATTGCAGAGGTCTTACAATGAAGTGTTACAATGAAGTGTTACAATGAAGTGTTACAATGAAGTGTTATATTCTGTGGATAAAAATGTGAAACATCTTTCATTAGATTTATGCAGTGTCCCAAAAATGGTTGAAGTACGAATGTAACAGTCAGTGCCAATAGAACATTGAATCTGAGGCCATAGACCAGACAGAAGGCTACAAAGACTTCATGACATGAAGTTATAAAGAAATAAAAATGTTAAAATAAAAATAACCTTGCCAATCTTTGTTAGCAATTATAACTATAACAGATTTATTTTATGTAACTAGACAATTCAAATGTTTTCTTGGCTTATAATTTCTGTCATGTGCAGCTACATTGAGGGATTAAGCAGTTACTTCCCCATTTATTAATTAATTTTTCTTTTAGAGTAGGTTGGGGAATAAATACAATTCAATAAATTTTTCATGTCAGAAAAGTAAGAATGGAAAAGGAAAAAAAAATTATAAAAATGATTTAACTATGCACACAACTGAGCAGCTTTTCTATGCTTGTGTGTGACCAATCATAAAATATGTAAGTTTTGTATGCAGAATTAATAATATTATTGTTTGTTTGGATAGAAAAGGGTTAAAGAGACAGTTCAAATAAAAGTGAGAAGAAATCATGAAGGAGTAATAACATCATAATAATATCATAATAATATCATAATAATCTACATATATAAATAATTCTCTTCATGGGACCATGCGAGGCAAGCAAGCTGCAAGTATGTGCAACCGAGTATGACAAATGACCCTCGCTCGGGTCAACTAATCACT
Organism: Ampullaceana balthica; assembly: GCA_944989445.1. Taxonomy (NCBI): domain Eukaryota; kingdom Metazoa; phylum Mollusca; class Gastropoda; family Lymnaeidae; genus Ampullaceana; species Ampullaceana balthica. The sequence goes on from CALYLW010000271.1 coordinate 148,340, forward strand.
GTTGGCAAGCGTGGTGGGATGAAAAAAAAAGGGGGGGGGGCGGGAGTGGGTGGTAACAAAACTCTTGCGTTCACTTGCATTGTTCCTTCACAGAAATATGAGATTCGTAGTGTACTGGTTATCAAGTCCGCCTCATACGGGGAGGTCCTGGGTTCAAGCCCCAGCGAAAACATTGTTTTTTAAAAATGTCTGTTTGTGCCCGTTCTTTTACCCCTTTATTGCCAACACTAGCTGATCCACAGTGTAGCATACGCTGCTAATGATTTCGTGACGGGTGAAGACTTCCTGAAAGACACAGTTGTCAAAATGGGGTGGGTTTGGGCAAACGACTGTGAGTGAATGAAAAGAAGGAACTCTGGAGAGACCCGTGGCGTAGCATTCGCCGCAGACTTGCTCATCATAGACATTGCAAAGAACATTTTGTGAGAGTACAGACACAAAAAGCAGCACTGAGTAAATAAAAAATAGCGAGTAAACGTAAAGATATGCACACTGAGGTTGTTGTTACCCGCCTTCAATTTAATATTAATACTACCATCCCTTAAAAAATAAACTGTGATTGGCCGACCCTAGCGAGGGTTATTCATATTTATGGTTGTTAATTGCGTGTTGTTGTTTTCTTTTTTTATTTTTTTTTGGAAACTGAATATCGATTACGTAACTCCGATTTTAAACCGATTATCGTTTTATAGCTGACTTCATAGAAGTTAGGGGTGTACCGAATTTCGCCTGCAAATGTCTCGAAACCAACCTACCGCAACCGACATTCACTCGTGTTGTTTTGATTTCTTCGTGCTGTAGTTTGTGTCCGTTCTTCCTCCACTTTCTTTGCACTCTCCATGAGCAAGTCTGCGGCGTATGCTACGCCTCGGGGCATCTAGTATCATAATAATATCATAATTACATCATTTAAACCCTTGGGAATCCATGTTCCTTGCATCAACAAAGGGACGCCTTCAATGTGTAAGTTCTGAGGGTCTTGATCAATCACAATGGGTTTAAGGTGTGTTTGTAAGCGCCTCCATATTAGCATAGCAAGTTCAGGGCTTTGAAATGACAGCCTGAATCAGAAATACAAAGTTTTATTGGTTTATGTTTATTCTAATACATCAACTTAAATGGGACAGTTTGTTAACACTTATATCACTATGACTATATTTGTTTACATTTTTGAAAGTAGAAAAATCTCCTAATCCATTTCATTTTTTCAGGGCCATCTTGTCCATTATTATCAACAACTTCATCACAAAATTGGTGTCACAATCCCTTCTCTTGCATACAAGTTTTATAATCTTATTATTCCAGTTCTTTAGCCATACCATGATAAATTTCCAATTTTCCACTTATGTCATTAAAGTTTATTATTAGCTTAACATACAACTTGATGATTGCACTCAAATCAACTACAACTACAAGCTCCTGTAGAACCCATTGACAAGAGATCAAAATGGGGTGTGGGTGCAATCATAATTCATTATAAGACATGACACTGGAAATAATTTGAAACTGTTGAGCTTTAATGTGCAGTTGTTTATTTAATAAATAAATTCAGAAAGGTCAACAAATGTGTGAGTGACTGCAAAGATCTTAAAATGGCCTTGCATTTTCTGCTGCTTATTTAATGAATGAACATAATAAAAATGAAACTTTATGTGAATTTCAATAAATACCATTACATGCAGAACTTGCTTCAAAGAATAATAAAAATTAAAAAAAAACTTTCATATCACCTCTGACAACTTCTGTAATCGTCACGGGAGTAAAGAATTTCCTCAAAGCCCAGTTTCTCTCCTTCTTGGATGAAATGGTTGCACTCTTGTGTGGTAAGTAAATTTTTTAGCAAGAAGCATTCATCTCCGAAATCCAAGACACTGACTCGTGACACTTCATGCCCCTTAAAGTCAGGATCTTCTTGTACAGTTGGAATATTGACTAGATTTCCACCATCAATTTTTATTTCACCAAATGTGTCAGCATCTTCTTCATTTCCAGGTATAAACTCCAGGTTCTCCATTTCTATAAAGTAACCAAATATTTGAATGAAAAAAATGAAAGAAAAATTTTACTCAAAGGGAGAAAAATAATTTAACATGACCTGAGACATGCGACGTGCGCATTTCTATTTAATTTATTACTCTTATTTTTTTAAGAAGATTTTTAGTCTGATTAGACTAATGACTAATATTAATATTAATAAAAATGAATTCATAGTCTAAGAAGCTAAGACCTAAGCCTAAGTGATAATTAGTATAAGTCATAGATAGATGATAGGTCTGATAGATCATAGTCATAGTTCATAGTATAGGCATAGGTCCTTATGCCTTATGGCTGGATGAAATCCAAGTTCAGGTTTTAAAAGATTAAAGTTAAGCTTACATTAACTTTCTATTCATATTATTTAACATAAAATTATAATAGAACAGTTAAATTAAAGACTAAAACTAAATGAAAATAATAATAGTAATAGTAATATAAATGAAATGGGCCTACTAAAATACAAATAGAGTTACTGTCTCAGTTACTTTACTAACTTTATTTTGCCGCGACGGTTGCCGTCGCCTGCCTGCCTAAATTATTATGTGAATAATTAATATTACTTAGTCAGGATTACATTGAAATTTGAAAAAACAACAACACTTGTTCATATATTTCTATATAAATTGGTTTTTTAGGCTTCGAAACCTTATTACACCACTGTATGAAATCCTGTAACGTTTCCACTCCTTGTTTGCGATCGTCATCCTGGTGCTGGTTAGTGGGTGTGTTCGTGAAATATTAGCTTTATTAATAGTTGAAAGGTCAAGAGTTGTTTACATATCAACAGCCCGGAAGTGAAGTAATACTAATTACTTCGCCTAAGCATATCTATTTTCAAAATTTCAACAAATTATGAGATTATCTCTTGCTCTTTCACACAATAAAGAATTCTTTAAAATTTAAGCGCTTTGCACGCATGATTTTGGTTGGCTTTAATAGGAAAAATGTTATTGGTACTTGTTTAATTCACCCGAATAAAATTTTACATTGAACCTTGTCGACGAATTTAATCAAAACAATTTTTTACATGATTTTTTAAATTACAATTCTCTATCACTTTTAATTCCTCCAACATCGTCAAACTGCTTTAGCCATATTATTCCTATATTCCCTCTGAGGTTCGTTGAAAAGTAAAATAACTCGTGTGCAAATTTGCACAGGCTCCATTTTTTTGGTGCAATATTTTACAAAATTTGCTACGCGGTAATTCTAAACTGCTGCGCCGCGTCTGTAATATATCTGCACAGCCGCGCAGCTTAAGGAAACATTGTCTGCCGGTAAATTTTAATGCGGGGTAGAAACTTTAAAGATCATATAATTATAACAAAATTAGACCCAAACATGACTGTTATTACATGTACTGTGATATTTTTTAACACTCTGACAGCGTAGGGCGTAGAGGTTAGAGCGGTGCGGCTACATCTCTTAGTGGCCCTAATTTTTCATATTTTTTGATGTGATGAAAATGTCTGTTTTGGACGGCAAGTGAACAAACCTGCACAGCATCGTTGACAACCCTTTTCTGTCTAATTAAAAAGGGATATAACTACAGTTAGACAAAGAGTACTTGACAGTTTTATTTGATTATTTCCCTTTCTACTGCCTTAGCCTGAAACTCACATTCTGTTGAGTATGATAGTTTTTTGGTCACAATGGTGGAATGGACAACATATTTCAAAAGAACAAGTTGAGCAGAGATTCTCATTCTCATTACTAATAGATTCAATTATGTTAAAATAGCAACAGTAGTTCCATGCAAAAAAAAATAATTATTATCGTAGTTTTTATAATGTTATGTTTTTATTTTTAATATATTTTTTAATATTGACAGCGCTTTACAAAAAAGAATTGCTCAGAACAAAAAACAAAAAACACTATATATTGGTACGATTTTATTTTGTTGTTCAGAAAAGCGAGATTTTAATTAGTCGAACGCGTTGCCGCTCAGCTGCTATAACCCATTCATAATAACTTACTTTTACAGTGCACATTTGGCACTGTTTGATAGTTTGGGACAGAAGGGGAAACAGCACCCAAACAAAACTAAAAGTATACAGAGCTGTAGTGCTCCCTACTCAACTATACGCATGTGAAACTTGGACCGTGTACCAACGCCATGCGAGGTTGCTGAACCACTTTCACAGCCAAGGCCTGAGGAAAATTCTCAGCATAAACTGGCGGGAAAAAGTTCCAGACACCGAAGTACTCGCCACGGCAGGACTCCTCAGTATTTACACAAGCCTCATCCAGTGCCAACTACGGTGGGCGGGGCACGTCGTGACCATGCCAGGCCATCGGATCCAAAAGATGTTTTTCTATGGCGAGCTTACTGATGGGCAGAGAGCCCGCGAGGGTCAAACAGACAACAGGCTGCCAAGTCCAGACGCCAGGCTGCCAGGTCCGGACGCCAGGCTGCCAGGTCCGGACGCCAGGCTGCCAGGTCCGGACGCCAGGCTGCCAGGTCCGGACGCCAGGCTGCCAAGTCCAGACGCCAGGCTGCCAGGTCCGGACGACATGCCAGGAAGGATCGTGCTCGATGCTCTCCTGAGGGCATCACAACCATCTACTGTCCGACATGTGGACGCACCTTTCGGGCAAGAATAGGTCCAATAAGACACACATAGCTGCCAGAGCACGTGACTAATGTGATTAGAATGGTTCTCGCCGATCACGACGGACAAACAACGACGACAACAATAACAACAACAATAACAACAACAATAACAACAATAATTTTCAATAATTGAAAAATGATAACGCTATTGATTTTATCATTTTTAAAAACTGGATGATATTTGCATGTAAATCTTTGAAGGAAAAAACGAAATTCGTATTAAATCTATAGTTCCATTTGCAAGAACAACCAAATCTCCATACAGTCTGAACTCTGGGTGTGGAATAGATGAGCTGACCCCCCCCCCACCCCACCCCCTTCCAGGAAAACTGACCTTCTATCAACGTTTAAAAGTCTTATATAAACGGAAGACTATATAGACATACATCATGATGACGCAATAATCTGCTGCATACAAGGAGCGTCTGTAATATAAAAGATACCATTACTATAATAAACCAATAAAACAACTGGTTAAAATGATGGACATAAAAGACTAACTTTACCAAGTACCTTTTAACTCTTAAAGAATGATGTCAGTTTTTCCAGGTCTTATTTTCAAATCTTGCCATCGATATGTTTAGCTACTGTGTCATGTATTATATGTCATGTGTAACGTGTCGTGTATCATATGTCATGTGTCATGTACCATATGGTATATATCATGTGTCCTGTATATCTTTGGTCGGCTCTTGTTGTCAGCGTCCCAACTATTCCTGTAGTCCTGTATATCTTTGGTCGGCTCTTGTTGTCAGCGTCCCAACTATTCCTGTAGTCCTGTATATCTTTGGTCGGCTCTTGTTGTCAGCGTCCCAACTATTCCTGTAGTCCTGTATATCTTTGATCGGCTCTTGTTGTCAGCGTCCCAACTATTCCTGTAGTCCTGTATATCTTTGGTCGGCTCTTGTTGTCAGCGTCCCAACTATTCCTGTAGTCCTGTATATCTTTGATCGGCTCTTGTTGTCAGCGTCCCAACTATTCCAAGGGAACAAACTGCGCCCCACTTCTACAACCCGTGGAAGCCAGCAACAATTTCAAAAACATCAGTTACCCGCATTTTGATTTTAAAGCCGCCATGTTTGAGCTCGAACTGAGGCTAACAATATTATTTTAGGTGCTCGACGCTTCATGACCTACTGATGGCGCCCTCACCCTGAAATGTTTGACCACCGCTGAACTATGCCATTTGTAGGAGGTTTAAAATGGTTGAACATTGCTTTTAAAATGGACGGCGACTATTTGTATATTGAATTATGCATTTATAACGGGAGGTCACTGTATATTGAATCATGCTTTTATAACGGGAGGTCACTGTATATTGAATCATGCTTTTATAACGGGAGGTCACTGTTTGTATATTGAATCATGCTTTTATAACGGGCGGTGACCGTTTTTATATTGAATCATACTTTTAGTATATTTTATTTAAAAGTTTTTGATGAGGGCAATCTGTTTCTGAAATTTCTAAAATGTTTGTACATGATAATTTAACTTGTTTCATATCCTACACTATGAGAGAACGATTTCAATGTGAAAAAAACAAACAAAAAACATTAGAGAACGTTTATATTATTTTTGCTTCGTCAGAACGAAAGACTCCTTGACAATAGCAGTAGCACTGGGAGTAAGACAACCAGGTATAATAACACCAGCAATAACAATAAAAAAATACGACCATCAATAACAATAACAGTTATACCACCAGCAATAACAATAACAACAATAACACCAGCAATAACAGTAACAACGATAATTTATTAATAGTGACTTCAAAGCAAACTAGAAGATTTATTGTCATTTAAAAAGAAGATGCCGAACTATGGGCCGAGGTGGCGCTGACGGGAGGGGGGGGGTTGTGGAGTAACTTTTAAAAGTCGCACCCATTGTCCACTTCTAGGGATAATAATCCCCAACACCAGGAAATGGGTATAGGATTTTACGGGTCTCTCCCCATTCCATACTTTTTTCCCCCTCTGGTCTACTCTTTGACTGAATTATCACATCGGTTGTCAAATGGTCGGCCCGCGATAGCCCAGGGAGAGTTTAAAAAGCGGTACTTCACAAACTGGCACAGGCGGTCTAAATCACCTTTCATTGTCGGCCGGTGCATAAAGCAAACAATGCACAGTGTCGACTTCACCCCCCCCCCACACCCCTCTCCCAGATTTCTTTCATTTAAAACTCGTCATTTCGTTTTTAAAAGGACGCAGCTTCCTCGAGTTCTGGTAACTAAAAACACAGAAGACCGGCCGGAACAAACGCCCTGTCTCCGCCGATTGTCCCCCCTCGTAAAATTGGCACTCGACGGCTGCCTCCAGATTTGGCATAAAACGCTCCGCGAAACGCTGCTACAAAGCTCGGGCCGGGATTTGCTGTGTGGGCGGCTAAGGGTTAACAGGCCACCGGGCGGCTCTCGACTGCTGAAAGCCGATGGAGAAGATGGGTCCGGGGCGGTGTGGCCTCCTATGATTGATATTTTGGCCGCCAGATTCCGGTCAGTGCGATGGCCATGGCCGGCTCTCTCGTCCCTCCCATATGACCAGGAGGAATGCTAAATATTGTCCCGGGCGGTCTAATAACATCCTCAAAGGCTGGTACTTATGGCGAGAATTCGATGGCTAGGACCGGATTGTGTTTTAAGTATTTGAAGTTATGAGTTACTAATAACTAAATGAAAAGTTAGTTTCCAATAAAGTCAATTCAGGGGTAGGGTGGCTGGGTTTTGGAGGTTAGGTGGGTTTTGGAGGGTAGGTGGGTTTTGGAGGTTAGTGGGTTTTGGAGGTTAGGTGGGTTTTGGAGGGTAGGTGGGTTTTGGAGGTTAGGTGGGTTTTGGAGGTTAGGTGGGTTTTGGAGGGTAGGTGGGTTTTGGAGGTTAGGTGGGTTTTGGAGGTTAGGTGGGTTTTAGAGGTTAGGTGGGTTTTGGAGGGTAGGTGGGTTTTGGAGGTTAGGTGGGTTTTGGAGGGTAGGTGGGTTTTAGAGGTTAGGTGGGTTTTGGAGGTTAGGTGGGTTTTGGAGGTTAGGTGGGTTCTGGAGGTTAGGTGGGTTTTGGACGCTAGGTGGTTTTGGAGGTTAGGTGGGTTTGGAGCTTAGGTGGGTTTTGGAGGGTAGGTGGGTTATGGAGGTTAGGTGGGTTTTGGAGGGTAGGTGGGTTTGGAGGGTAGGTGGGTTTTGGAGGGTAGGTGGGTTTTGGATGGTAGGTGGGTTTTGGAGGTTAGGTGGGTTTTGGAGGGAATCAAGACAATTAGAAGAAGCGTAAAATAATGATTAAAATTTGAAGAAAGAATTAATGTTATAATAAATGCTCAGTAAAGATTTAAAAGGAATGTAATCTCTTTTCAAGGTTAATATTTACAGTCACTGAATCATTATTTTAAATTTTAAAAAAACGTATTTTTAACTTATGTTATTGTTCTTTCTTTTGGTACACAAACTATTGAATATGTTCTTTCGAGGCCTTTTTGTCTTCTCTCCCAGAAATACCGAGCTGAAAATGTGTACAATGCGCTAGCACCTGAGTGCACACAAATGTCAAGGTCCGTTGGTCCATGTGCAAAGTAAAAAAAAACCAACTCGTGTGCAAAGTTGCATAGCATCCATTTTGTATGCAATAATTTACAAAATTTGCTGCCCGGTAATTCTAAACACTGCTGCACCGTAACATATCTGCGCGGCCACGCAGCTTAAAGGGAACATTGCTGCACACCCCTTTCACCTGCCCACCCCATTCATCTCTACATCCCTTTCCTATGAAACTGGATGGTAGAAGTTAAAGAAGAAAGGGAAAAACAAATTTAGACTTTTTCTTTATTTCTTTATTTCTAAATTTTTTATTTTTTACAAATTACATAATCCTAACATTCTTGCTCACTTTAATGGCACCGTTTACGTCACGGTGGTCGAGATGCTGGCGTACCGATGGTCACGGTTTCGAATCTCCGTGAAAACAGAGAAAACAGATATGTGTTCCCGGGGCCAAGGGTGTCCCTGAGTCCACCCAACTCCGAATGGGGGTACCTTAAACTAGTTAGAGAAACAAAGGCGGATGGGAATAGCGTGTGCCCTCATAGCCGAAGCTCGTGAACGATGAGTCACTTGCCAATGCATTTTTACTTAAAACTTAAGATGAAATAATCTTCTGTATAGAAGGAGCGTCGTCACAGATAAGACATAAGACAAATCCTAACGAAACCATAGACATACGTCACCATGGAGTCTAGACGAGCAACATACACCTTTTAGCACCGGATCGGATGCGAATGGGGGGGGGGTATAACATTGGTACAATTGCTGGTACAAACAGGACATGGTATTATATTGGTACAATTGCTGGCACAAACAGGACATGGTAATATATTGGTACAATTGCTGGTACAAACGGGACGTGGTGTTATATTGGTACAATTGCTGGTACAAACAGGTCAAGTCGCGAACTCATCGACAGTACTAACAATAAGGGAAGGTTGGGGGGAGGGAAGGAATGATGAACCAACAAATCACACCCTGTGTACAACATCGGTACAAACAAATGCACAAAGACGAAAAGTCAGAGGCGCATCCCATGAATGACTCCCCCACACACTGAGTGACACGTTTATAATTGCACCTGCAAACACGCGTAATGAACCCCTCGCCCCGTCCTCCAGCGGGACGGTCAACAAACTCGTCCCCGAAAACAAATACGCCACCTCATGTCGCCCCCCACCTCCCCACCACGATCGCCGGACAACAGGACCCAGACGTCGGGTTCCTAGGGGGATCCACCCTGGACCCTATGGTACCCCGGACCTTGGACGGTGTCAAAGAGCAGAGGTCGCGTTTTGAGGTCGGGAGGGCTGCTCGGCTGCATTGAATGGTTCGACGCCTGTCCCCTCCCACCATCCCCACCCATCCACCAATTGTAAACACTCGTCCATTAATCACCGAGGGCCCAGGAAAAATTTCTGCGCAGCCTTTCCCCGAGTTTTTCTGGCTCTCCAAGTGTCAAAAACGTTTCTGCCACCCTCGAGTGTGCCCCGGCACTTGCAGTGACAAATAGCGATGAATTTAGCGAGAATAATAAGACGAGGAGGAGGCGAGGGGGTGGGGAGGGCCAGAGAGAAATCTGCCGAGCTTTGTGTTTTCTCTTAACTCAGGGGGAATCAAAAGAAAGGGAAGACAAAAGAAGAAACATGTGGGGGTAGCGCCCCTTGATTTTCAAACACCATCCGCGAATCGGAATAACGTGAATGCGTGTGTGTCTGTGTGTGTGTCTGTGTGTGTGTCTGTGTGTGTGTCTGTGTGTGTGTGTGTGTGTCTGTGTGTGTGTCTGTGTGTGTGTCTGTGTGTGTGTCTGTGTGTGTGTCTGTGTGTGTGTGTCTGTGTGTGTGTCTGTGTGTGTGTCTGTGTGTGTGTCTGTGTGTGTGTCTGTGTGTGTGTGTGTCTGTGTGTGTGTCTGTGTGTGTGTCTGTGTGTGTGTCTGTGTGTGTGTCTGTGTGTGTGTGTCTGTGTGTGTGTCTGTGTGTGTGTCTGTGTGTGTGTCTGTGTGTGTGTCTGTGTGTGTGTGTCTGTGTGTGTGTCTGTGTGTGTGTCTGTGTGTGTGTCTGTGTGTGTGTCTGTGTGTGTGTCTGTGTGTGTGTCTGTGTGTGTGTGTCTGTGTGTGTGTCTGTGTGTGTGTCTGTGTGTGTGTCTGTGTGTGTGTCTGTGTGTGTGTCTGTGTGTGTGTCTGTGTGTGTGTCTGTGTGTGTGTGTGTGTCTGTGTGTGTGTGTGTGTGTCTGTGTGTGTGTGTGTCTGTGTGTGTCTGTGTGTGTCTGTGTGTGTGTGTGTGTGTGTCTGTGTGTGTGTCTGTGTGTCTGTGTGTGTGTGTGTGTCTGTGTGTGTGTCTGTGTGTGTGTCTGTGTGTGTGTCTGTGTGTGTGTCTGTGTGTGTGTCTGTGTGTGTGTCTGTGTGTGTGTGTCTGTGTGTGTGTGTCTGTGTGTGTGTCTGTGTGTGTGTCTGTGTGTGTGTCTGTGTGTGTGTGTCTGTGTGTGTGTCTGTGTGTGTGTCTGTGTGTGTGTCTGTGTGTGTGTCTGTGTGTGTGTGTCTGTGTGTGTGTCTGTGTGTGTGTCTGTGTGTGTGTCTGTGTGTGTGTCTGTGTGTGTGTCTGTGTGTGTGTCTGTGTGTGTGTGTCTGTGTGTGTGTCTGTGTGTGTGTCTGTGTGTGTGTCTGTGTGTGTGTCTGTGTGTGTGTCTGTGTGTGTGTCTGTGTGTGTGTCTGTGTGTGTGTGTCTGTGTGTGTGTCTGTGTGTGTCTGTGTGTGTGTCTGTGTGTGTGTCTGTGTGTGTGTCTGTGTGTGTGTCTGTGTGTGTGTCTGTGTGTGTGTCTGTGTGTGTGTCTGTGTGTGTGTCTGTGTGTGTGTCTGTGTGTGTGTCTGTGTGTGTGTCTGTGTGTGTGTCTGTGTGTGTGTCTGTGTGTGTGTCTGTGTGTGTGTCTGTGTGTGTGTCTGTGTGTGTGTCTGTGTGTGTGTGTCTGTGTGTGTGTCTGTGTGTGTGTCTGTGTGTGTGTCTGTGTGTGTGTCTGTGTGTGTGTCTGTGTGTGTGTCTGTGTGTGTGTCTGTGTGTGTGTCTGTGTGTGTGTCTGTGTGTGTGTCTGTGTGTGTGTCTGTGTGTGTGTCTGTGTGTGTGTCTGTGTGTGTGTGTCTGTGTGTGTGTCTGTGTGTGTGTCCAAAATCAACAGTCTGGAGACTTGGGTAAAACGTAACCTTTGACCTTTAATTACCGCCATATTTGTTAGTATCAGAATCACGTGTTAGTTTGGATCATTTTGATATCCGGTGCTTGGTCTGAAAATATTTTCAGTTTGAGTGTCTTTGTGTGTGTGTGTGTGTGGCGGCTCTCGTGTGAGACGATAAAAACTTGACGGCATTAAAGAAAATATTGTTAAAAACCACAGCTAAAATATTGTTAAAAAGCAAAGCTAAAATATTGTTAAAAGCCACAGCTAAAATATTGTTAAAAGCCACAGCTAAAATATTGTTAAAAACCACAGCTAAAATATTATTAAAAGCCACAGCTAAAATATTGTTAAAAGCCACAGCTAAAATATTGTTAAAATCCCATGGACTGTGGCTGGTCTCCATGTCTCCTCAAAGACATACAAGTGAAATCCATTTTTAGAAGCAGCATGTCAACTCATTCTCATAAGCCGAGCTGGACAGGCATAACATTGTGTCGCTTTTAACTGTTAACTGTTGTAATTAAACATACCGTATGTAGATGACTGAATACAGATACATGTATAGGTAATTGCATACATATGTATTCAACTATTCAACAAAGCTTTTTAAAAAAAATTGTAAGTTGTATGATTTGAGCCCCCCCCCCTTTCCCCCTTTTGATGTTATTCATGACATTACATCATTTGAGTGGCGGATTTCTGTTTGAATATACTCATGTCATTTCTAAGGAGAGAAAAATAACATTTGAAGGGAGATAAGAAGAATGAATTTGGTTCGATATTTGTCACCCTTTATTTAGTTTAAAATTGATTTTTAATAAACAATAATATCTAATCCTTAATTAGAGCCAATAATCATATATATATATATTTACCCTCAATTATGTATGACTCTGGCCTAACGCCAAGGGACATCACTCTGCTTTTTTTAAAAATTGAAAATATAGACTTAAAAATCATAATCATTTTCGTTTTCAGATTAACATTAACCAAACAACGCACGAACATTTGACGTCAGCATTTGCGTTGTAAACAGTGCTGACTGACTCAAAGAGTTATTTTTTGGTGCAGTAATTTAGTGCGGTGATTTATAAAATTAGTTAAAAAATCGTGTGGTGATTAGCACTGTAAAAAATATTATATAAATACTTTGAGTACATTTCAGAAATATTTCGGATTTATCATACATCTTTTTGAGAAAATTATTATAAAACATAAAACATATTTGAGAATATCTTAGCCATGTCCCATGATCGCACGAGTAAGTAAAGAGCGCCTGTAATAGATAAGGGTATGGGTATTGAGAAGTGTAACAGTAGTAGATGGAGGCCATGCGTTAGTTACTCTCGTTTAGCTAATACTTTTGCTTGTAGCTTATCCTATCTCAAAACATACGCTATTTCTATCCGGAAGATTATTGCGTCCTACGCTTATCCGTGATTTAAATCTAGCCTTGAATTTCTATTACGGGTTTGAATGTTGATAGGGTGTTTGTTTTCGTGGCTTGGTGACTTGGTGGCTTGGTGACTTGGTGGCTTGGTGGCTTGGTGACTTGGTGGCTAGTTCAGGCAACCCGCATCCCACAGCCATATACTTAAAAAAACGTCATAACAGAAATGACCCCGAGAGACACTGGCGTTGACGTGTTGCTATGTTGTTTATAAAACCAAACGTGCCACCGTAATGAGGTAGAAGTAGATCGTCATAGAGAGTAATTGGTCCGGTTCATTCCCCATCTTTGAAGTTCGTCAGTTTTCTACAAGTGTTTTAAAGGCATGGCTTCGATTGACTAAAAGTGACAAGTGACACTAATGGATGGGGAGGGGGAGGAGAGAACGAAAGAGAGGGGGGTTGTAGTGAGGGGAGTCTGGAGAGAGAGTTGGAGAGGTGGAGAAGGTCCGGGTGAGAGAAAGATTCTGGTGAGAGGGAGAGAAGAAAAGAGAGAAAAGCTTAAGAACAAGAAAAGCAGTAGAGAGAGGAAGAGAGGGAGAGAGAGAGAGAGAGAGAGAGAGAGAGAGAGAGAGAGAGAGAGAGAGAGAGAGAGAGAGAGAGAGAGAGAGAGTTCATTTATAGTCTTACAAAGGCGCTCTGTGAAACTATTCCGTAAAACAAGAAAACACAACTAAACGACGGACTATAAGGTTCAGTGGTCCCCAAAGTGGTCCTTACGGACCCCCAGGGGTCCCTAGTACCATTCAGTGGGTCCGTAGAAAATTAAAATTGATTTTTGGGGTCCTTGAACAACGTCATGGGGTTCGCGCAAGGCTCAATATCAAATAACAAAATTGCGTTCCATTTATATTTTTATGGAAATTAAAATAAATAGCATTAAATAAAATAGTGTGTGAATCCGTTTTCTGCTGATTAAATAACGATCTTAAGTGTTATAAGTCATGGAACACAATGTTTTGTCTTTACCTAGAAACGGAAGTAGAACTATGATAATTTCCACAGGTATAACCAATCATGCGTAAGAAATGCGAAAGTCCTATAAGTAGGTCAGAAAAGACCATTTTTTAACGTGAATAAACCAGGTTGAAAAGTTGGGTATTTTTAGATGTGCCCAGAAGTTATATTTCTATAAATTATATCCTTACATCAAATTATTTTTTAAAAAGGATTTACTGCAGCATTACTTTAAAAACCTTAACAATTATCAACGGGGCTTTATCAACAGATAAAGAGTATGAGTGAGCCGAAGAAAATATGCCACAATAGAGTGATGCATATTTGACGTGTGGGTTTTTATCACCACAATAGTTGCAGAAATAAAAAAAAGGGCAGACTGCGCTGGGCAGGACACCTGTTCGTTCGTCCGTCGATACGACGAGGACCACTCTAGTCATCCGAGGGTTTTCTGTGCGTGCGCAGATGGCTGATTAGGCCGATCCTTGCACGAAAGGTTCGGGAACAGAAGGGACAGGGGGCGAGTGCGACATCTCCTGGAGGGTTGACAGCATGGGCCTTTCGGGCTTGCCTCTTCTTTTCTGCGGCGGTAATCCGGTTTGCCTCACATGACCTGGCACCTTCGTGGATGGAAGAGCGCCAGGTGGATCGGTCCATTGCAGCTCGTTCCCACGTGTCTGGATTTATGGCAAACGCTTTCATTGAGGCTTTCAGTGTGTCTTTGAAGCGTTTCTTTTGCCCACCGTGGGACCGCTGGCCATACTGGAGCTCACCATAAAAGATTCTCTTTGGCAGTCTCTCGTCTGGCATTCGGACAACGTGCCCTGCCCAGCGAAGCTGGGACTGCATCAGGAGGGTGAAGATGCTGGGGAGACCTGCCTTGGTCAGTACCACTGTGTCTGGAATTTTGTTCTGCCACTTTATGCCGAGAATCTTCCTGAGGCTTGTTATATGAAAGTGGTTCAGCTTTCTTGCATGGCGCTGATAAACAGTCCAAGTTTCACAAGCATAAAGCAGTGTGGGGAGCACCACTGCCCTGTACACTTTCAGCTTGGTCTGGATGGTAATGCCTCTTCTGTTCCAGACATTAGGGTACAACCTGCCAAAAGTGGAGGTCGTGAGGCAGGCCCAAGCCCTACATGGGCTGTAGGAGGTCGTGAGGCAGGCCCAAGCCCTACATGGGCTGTAGGAGGTCGTGAGGCAGGCCCAAGCCCTACATGGGCTGTAGGAGGTCGTGAGGCAGGCCCAAGCCCTACATGGGCTGCAGGAGGTCGTGAGGCAGGCCCAAGCCCTACATGGGCTGTAGGAGGTCGTGAGGCAGGCCCAAGCCCTACATGGGCTGTAGGAGGTCGTGAGGCAGGCCCAAGCCCTACATGGGCTGCAGGAGGTCGTGAGGCAGGCCCAAGCCCTACATGGGCTGTAGGAGGTCGTGAGGCAGGCCCGAGCCATACATGGGCTGTAGGAGGTCGTGAGGCAGGCCCAAGCCCTACATGGGCTGTAGGAGGTCGTGAGGCAGGCCCTACATGAACTGTAGGAGGTCGTGAGGCAGACCCAAGCCCTACATGGGCTGTAGGAGGTCGTGAGGCAGGCCCAGAGCCATACATGGGCTGTAGGAGGTCGTGAGGCAGGACCTAGCCCTACATGGGCTGTAGGAGGTCGTGAGGCAGGCCCAAGCCCTACATGGGCTGTAGGAGGTCGTGAGGCAGACCCAAGCCCTACATGGCCTGTAGGAGGTCGTGAGGCAGGCCCGAGCCATACATGGGCTGTAGTGGAAGGAGGTCGTGAGGCAGGCCCAAGTCCTACATGGGCTGTAGGAGGTCGTGAGGCAGGCCCAAGCTCTACATGGGCTGTAGGAGGTCGTGAGGCAGGCCCAAGCCCTACATGGGCTGAGGAGGTCGTGAGGCAGGCCCAAGCCCTACATGGGCTGTAGGAGGTCGTGAGGCAAGCCCAAGCCCTGCATTGGGCTGTAGGAGGTCGTGAGGCAGGCCCAAGCCCTACATGGGCTGTAGGAGGTCGTGAGGCAGGCCCAAGCCCTACATGGGCTGTAGGAGGTCGTGAGGCAGGCCCAAGCCCTACATGGGCTGTAGGAGGTCGTGAGGCAGGCCCAAGCCCTACATGGCTGTAGCGCCACAGGGATGGATTGATTTTTATCACCATTAAATAGTATTTTACTTTTGTG
Organism: Ampullaceana balthica; assembly: GCA_944989445.1. Lineage (NCBI taxonomy): Eukaryota > Metazoa > Mollusca > Gastropoda > Lymnaeidae > Ampullaceana > Ampullaceana balthica. The sequence goes on from CALYLW010000271.1 coordinate 164,266, forward strand.
TCATCTATGTAATAAAACTATAGGCTTGATCATTTCTGTGACCCCAACGCGTCATAAGCCATTCGGTCATATCTATTTTTAGGGTCTTCGTTGTCAGTAAGGTCAAACTTTCTCAAACATGGCTAGCAACAGTGTGTTTAATAGTGTTATAGTGCTATCTGAAAACGATGTTCCATGTGTTATTTTGGACAAAAAAGATATTTCTTCTCACTCAGTTTTGCAGCCGAAAAAAGTTATTAAAATGTCGAAGACTTAAAACTTTAATAAATAAGCCGTAACATAGTATTTTAAATTATTTAAAGATGAGTGTAAGCGTTCATATTCGTAACTACGGTAAACACTAGTCCTAGCGTAGTCAATTATTAACATATATGTATTTTAATATTGTTTTCCTTGGCCCTTGCCTTATAAAAATATATGCCTTTAGTAATAAACTTACACTAAGATTATGACTTTAATTATAATTACATCATAGTATGAAAGAATAAACTTCATGGACGAACGAGCAACTAGAACTAGTTACTACTAACTTATTACTAGAGCCAGAGCCTCAGTAAGAGCAGATGCAGAGTCACTAATTCATTTACATAATTCATGATCGCAAGGACGTTCCATTTCGCATAATATAATATTACATAATATAACCATCTATTGATATTTTCATTTAAATAAATAAGCCTAGGCCTAAGCATTTATTTAAGATGAGTGAAAGTGTAAGCGGTCGTTCCGGCCGTCGCCACTAGTACTAGTCACTAGTGCTAACAAACTTATATTTAATATAAATTGTTTTCGTTGGTTCATATAAATTATATATATGCCTTAGTATTTATTAGTAATAAACTTACACTAAGATTATGATTTTAATTATAATTACATCATACGTTTTAGAAGTAAATAGTATTTGAATGTATAAAATTCTCGGACGAATGAGCGAATGAACTAAAAATAAAAAAAGTATAGCCTGTATATATTTACATATTAATATTAAATTCACTCTCGCAAGGAAGCTCTATTTCGCATTATTATAATATATCAAATAATATGACCTTTATATTTTTCTTTAAAATTCTATAAAATCAAGCTTTTGAACAAGTTTTAGATAATTTCAATGAGCGCATTCTCTCTAATAGTTATGAATAAATATTCACTACTTGACCTTACGGCACCTCAGGCGGTGACCTAGTTATAGATCGAGTCTATTATTAGACTTCCGGTGAATAATGACCAAGCCTATACCATGAAGCTTAAGGAACATTTAATAAAAATTCTTAGTGACAAAAAATACAAGGGCTTAACGTTTCTTCAAACAAAGAAAAAATACTTGAAGACACCATCACTGAGATGATATGGGGGAGATTGCAAAATCTTATAGGGGCAACATCCGAGCGAGATGAAAATGGCGTGGAAGCTACTTATGACATTAATCATTAATACATTTCTTTATTGATTGCATGGTCTCGAAAGCTGTACACTATTGGTTAAGAACTTATTTTAGCCGCTGTAATTGAGGTAATATGAATAGTACTGCACAACCCACCATTTAAACATTATAAAACTGAGTAATAATACAGGACAAAGATGGACTGACCAAATGGTTCAATGCGTTGAATTTTTTTTTGTGAATAGTTAAAAACATATACATATTCCATACAGTTTTATGAGTCTACTTTACCAGGAAACGAATTATTACTTTTAGCTCACGTCAGATTTAAAAAAAACAACCAAGCGTTGTTATTTGCTAAATCTTTTGAAACAGATACGAAAGGGGAAACATTATTTGCTGAATTAATACGATTTTACGATGTAAAAGCTATACCCTTGAACAATATTTCTTTTGCTAGTGACCGTGATGGTAGGAAGTTACCGATGCTTTCTAGCATTACTTAATAAAAGTTATCTCAATATACATAATTTGCTATGTATGTCCGTCCGTTCGTAACGCTACAAATTTTAGAAAGCAGCGCACTGCTAAAAAAAAGCCTTGAAAAAAAATTTCTGCACCAAAAATAACTCTTTTCGAACGTCCGAAAAAAATTGTTAAATATGGAAATGAGATTTGATTTTTCTCTCTTTGCCTCTACATTTTCTAATTATTTAATTAACTAGCGTATCACCCGTCAAAAATGACGGAAGTTTTCAAAAATAAATACACATCAAATTAAAAAATAACGTAATAAAGAACTTTCATGTATTTTATTTATTTTTATTTTATTCATTTATTTCCCTGTTGAACAATTTTATGCGGCCGTTCCAAAAGAGTTCTTTTTTGGTGCATTAATTTGGTGCGCTGCTTTCTAAAATCGATCGCAGCGCCACCTAACTATAATTACATCCATACACACAGACAACGGGAATTATGTATATTGATTGATTACAGCCGAAATATATTAATTTTGAAAACTTCCGTCATTTTTGACGGGTAATACACTATCTTATCTGTTTACAGACGCTCCTTCTATACAGAAGATTATTGCGTCCTACGCTTATCTATGGTTTGTGTTTAGTCCTAGAAGTACCACTAGTACCGAATATATTTTCAATACATTAATTGTTTTATTCACTAATGTCACTAGTCGAAAAATATCTTAGTGAACGTTTGCGTGTATCACTAGACGAGAGCATGTCTTTAGAGCAGTTAATAAAATCAAAGGAATGCCTTCAGTGTGAGATTATTTACTAAAATTTGTTTGCAAAATGACGAACATTTTATTTGTTTACTCATTAACGCACAAGTACGTTGGTTATTTAAAAATACATGTTTAGATCGATTTTATGATCTCTTCGATTCAGTGTTGGAATTCTTGGAAAGCAAAGACAATCATTTGCACATAATTAACCCAAGAAATGACATATCCATTATGATTGATTAATTGCCAAATTTAACGAAACTAATTTGAAACTACAAGGTGATCAATTTAAATTAATCAAAACTAAAAGCGTGATATCTGCAATAGTTGCAAAACTTTTTCTGTGTAAACAAAACTTGGGAGGAGGAGAATGTTCTCATTTTCCAAATATTTAGAAATTGCAAAATAGATATAAATATTTGCTTGTTTACTGTCAACACTTAGCGGATTTTTATACAGTACAGACCTGAACCATAGATTTGAAGGCACTCTTCACTTGGATATTCCCGACTCAGATCCCAAACACAGATGAATCTATACTAATATAGGAGCAGCTTATTGAAATATCCACAAATGATTAACTTAAGGGCAGTTCTCACTATCAAATTTCTATCGAATATTGCGTCACGCACTATATTTTTGGTGAATGCCAAATTCTCTATGAATAATTTAGTTTAATTTCAGCAAGCAATTATTTCTTTCAAGTTTGTTCACGTGATATGGGGGCAGCGTAATAATACAACATTTTGAAGGTTGTGACAAGACGATCGTTTGATGGAAATTGGATGGTAATTTGATAGTGAGAACCGCCATTTAAACAAATGTTTGAACAAGGATACCACAAATTCTGGTTACAAAAACAGATCCCAATTTTATATCCTGCATTATTGGCTATTGTACATGCAGCAGTTGTTGACAGCTTTCCGGTCTTCCTATTTGCTAAAACAAAGATTCCGTGCCATTATGAACCTCATAACACACACACACACACACACACACACACACACACACACACACACACACACACACACACACACACACACACACACACACACACACACACGCGCGCGCGCATGCACACACGCGCGCACACACACACAGACTCAGTCACATACACACACACACACATACAAACACACACACAAAATTTGAAACCGGCTAGAAATTAGTACTTGCGGGCATTTGCGGTTGCTACTCACAAACATTGAGTCGGACATAAATACACTCACAAAATGTCACCACGAACTACCAAGTCGTTAATTGTTTGATTTTATTTTAAACAAAAGTTATAATTTTTTTTTATATGTGTATTTTTTTGTGCCTTGCATTTATGTTTTTCACTTTGTCCGTGGGCAAGATAGACTATAAAACAGGTCCGTGGCTCAACAAAGTTTGGGAACCACTGCAGGTAGATGATGGTTGTAACTTACTTGTAACAACTAAACGACAGGCCATCAGTTAGATGATGGTTGTAACACAACTAAACGACAGGCCATAAGGTACATGATGGTTGTAACACAACTAAACGACAGGCCATAAGGTACATGATGGTTGTAACACAACTAAACGACAGGCCATAAGGTACATGATGGTTGTAACACAACTAAACGACAGGCCATAAGGTACATGATGGTTGTAACACAACTAAACGACAGGCCATAAGGTACATGATGGTTGTAACACAACTAAACGACAGGCCATAAGGTACATGATGGTTGTAACACAACTAAACGACAGGCCATAAGGTACATGATGGTTGTAACACAACTAAACGACAGGCCATAAGGTACATGATGGTTGTAACACAACTAAACGACAGGCCATAAGGTACATGATGGTTGTAACACAACTAAACGACAGGCCATAAGGCACATGATGGCATGGTTGTAACACAACTAAACGACAGGCCATAAGGTACATGATGGTTGTAACACAACTTAACGCCAGACAGTAAGGTTGTTGCTGGGGGTTGTGTGAGTGGGGAGGGGGGGCTGGGGGGTTGACAGGAAACTACACGAGTGGTGGATAAGATGCAGAGGAAAAAAAAACCCTCACCTACAATTCGACCGGAAGAGGTTTCAAAACGGCGCGCTCTTTCTTCCCCCCATGACAACAAAAACCTATTCCTTCCCGGCACGCGAGCCGACACTACAATGGCTGCCGTGTGGTGCTCCCGGCCTACCCAAAGACGGGGTGGGGATGGGGGGGGGGTGAAAACAAAATGGTGGGAGTTTCTCCTGGTTCTCTCGTCGGCTCGCATAGAAACCAACGCTCTCCGGCATCGGTTCGTACTCACCTTTTGTCTCCGACATCTGCTTTGTCATTTCACCTCCATACATCTAAATCACCGGGTGATTGCTTGTGTCGGTGATTAGAGGGGGCGGCAGGGGGTGATTGGGGAAGGGGTGGGGGAGGTATGTAGTCGGGGCATTAAATATTTTCGATTTCTTTTTACTGCATCGGTTTATGTCTTTCCTGTTAAGTTCAATTCGAGTTGGAAGGTATTGCGTTTATTTGGAAGGTATTGCGTTTATTTGGAAGGTATTGCGTTTATTTGGAAGGTATTGCGTTTATTTGGAAGGTATTGCGTTTATTTGGAAGGTATTGCGTTTATTTGGAAGGTATTGCGTTTATTTGGAAGGTATTGCGTTTATTTGGAAGGTATTGCGTTTATTTGGAAGGTATTGCGTTTATTTGGAAGGTATTGCGTTTATTTGGAAGGTATTGCGTTTATTTGGAAGGTATTGCGTTTATTTGAAGTAAAGCTCGAATTTTTCAGTTGGAAGGTATTGCGTTTATTTGAAGTAAAGCTCGAATATTTCAGTTGGAAGGTATTGCGTTTATTTGAAGTAAAGCTCGAATATTTCAGTTGGAAGGTATTGCGTTTATTTGAAGTAAAGCTCGAATATTTCAGTTGGAAGGTATTGCGTTTATTTGAAGTAAAGCTCGAATATTTCAGTTGAATTATTTTTTTTTGTTGGGACATGCTGTAGACGAATTTAATTTTTATTTTAGTTTTTTAAAACAAATCAACAAGATATCACAAAGGCTGGCATTAAGACGCCCCAAACGAGTCAGCCCCCCCCCCATGAATGTTTAAAAAAAAATTCAATTTAATCCAACAGCAGATATTCTTTGAAAATGAATCTTATTCCAAACCATTTGGTAGAAATACTAGGGGTAGGGGGTGGGGTGGTTGAGCAGGGTGGGGGTTGAGCGGGGTGGGGGGGGGTTGAGCGGGGTGGACGAGGAATGGACTTTAGGAAAGGTGAGGAAATATTCATGAACTCAATCAAAATACAATCTCTGAGAGCATACAGCAAAAATAATAAAAACTTCGTGGAGGAGTAGGGGTGGGTCGGGGCTCTAATCTTTCGATGGATCAAATCCCAAAATGAGATGTTCATGTGGGCCAAAACATATTTGAAGAAATGCTCGCAGCTTCAACCTGTTTAAGGGGGGAAATGTCGTTTAATAACAGGGCGGCGATTACGCGGGCCGAATACATCTACAGCCTGCAACCCCGGATAAGACATTTTGAGAGGCCTTCAATTGAACCGTAATTACGACGGTGTGAGACAATGCAGGGGTAGGGATGGGGGGCGAGCCGTGCGCCACGTAACGGTGCAGCCTATGAAGTGAAGTGAAGTGAAGTGGAGTGCCTCCAATCGTTTCTGATGAGCTGTGGACACGTTCAAGCCGTCCCGGACAATGTCTTGTAAAACGAGGCCGCCATCTTGCCAGCAGCATTGCGACGCAACGAGCGACCGGATGGAGTTAAGATTTCCTGCTGCTTTCTCCTGGACGCGAGGCTGAGACGAGGGCCGTGAGTTCCGCTTGATTCACGGTCAGTTGGCTCGTTGAAGGGGACCTAAAGGGTCCATAGATGTTTGTAGAAGAATTGTACGTGAGCTCAGCGTCTGGCAGGGGGTAAAAAAAATGCACAGGTTAAAAAAAAACAGGTGATTTTTTATCCAGAGAATAGCTCGTTGTGACGGAGGACTTATGTGCACACAAAATGAAGGGACTACAACAATAGGTGAACAGTCCTCATCCAATGTTCCCTCTAAGGTTTGTTGGTCCGTGTGCAAAATAGAAAAAAACTTGTGTGCAAAAATGCGTTACATCGATTTTTTATGCAATATTTTACCAAATTTGCTACGCGGTAATCAAAAACTACTGCGTGGCGTCGGTCAGATATCTGCGCAGCGCGCGCGGCCGCGCAGCTTAAATTGGAACATTGTCCACATCCACAACACTGTCTTCGTTGAAATTGCTCCTACTCAATGTTTCATATCAAGCTCAAACGATCTAAAAATTTTGAAGCTTTCAATCTCAAATAAACCCAGTTTCCTTCTAGAATTAAGTTCTTCCACGGAAAGTTGAATTTTTAAAATGTTGGTCTCCTTTTTTGAGAGATCAGAATGATCAGAAAAAGTTGACTTACAAAAATAGAGAGTCCTTTAATTCGATTGACAGCGGATGTTCAAATTGGCCCAGGATATGATGAACTTTGGATATTGGCCCAGGTTATGATGACCTTGGGATATTGGCCCAGGTTATGATGGCCTTTGGATATTGGCCCAGGTTATGATGACCTTCTTCGAAACAAAAATCCAACATTTAAAATGTTTTTTCCCCCAAAATCTTCCTCACCACTCCAGTCTTTTCAGTCTCAGTAAATGTGAAAGCATGATAGAGTTTTTGCAAGATTGCATTACAGGTCCATATGTGATCGAATTATACAGCATTTCTTTCCCTTTTGAGAAATTTAAAGTAAACGATTGTTTTACTTGCACAAGTCGCAAAATGATTTATGCAATTCTTTGCAAGAGATGTAATAACATATACGTAGGTGAGACATGTCGTCGCCTGGGTGATCGGTTTAAATGACATCTGTACAATATAAATAAACATGCCTTATGTCAGGTCTCCAAATACTTCAACACTGCTGATTATTGCGGGACTTCAGATATTTCAGTTACTGGCATTTTAGATGCGATGATAGGATCTATAATGAAAATAGATGAATAAAACGATACGCTATGTTGGCTCCATATGGATGAAACCAAATTTACAATTGTACGTAACTGAAGTATTATTTCCAATTGTGGTTTCAATTATCACTTTTGTTTCATTCTTCTTCCTCTTATATCCTGTATTTTTTAAAGAAGTAATAAATTGTGCCCATCTTTATTTTTTTTAAATCCTCTATATTAACTCGTGGTGTCTGCGGCCGACCGACCGACCGACCTTGCTTGCTTGCTTGCTTGTCGCCAAAACTTTTGATCGATTTTGTAACCCACTTGCTCGCAAGATAGCGAGCTGAAATTTTGCAGGCAGTTTCGTACCGATGATAAAAACAATGTATCAAAATTTCAGATCGATCGCATGTACCGTAATTAAATTATTGATTTTTTAGATTATTTTATTTATTCCTATGTATCATGCTATTTTTTGAGATAGAGCGTCGCGGTGCGTATTATATTGAACAACCTTTCTGTCGCGCAATAAGGTGCGTATTTTATTGACAGCTCTTTTTATAAACATATTCCTGATCGGTGCGCATTATATTAAACATGTTTTACGACACAACTGCAATTTTGTATTTCTGGATGGTCTGGCGCTGCGTATTATAATGAACATTCTTTTAATTACTTCTCGTACATAAAGGATTTATAGTCAAAAACTTGGTTTTTTACGGGTTTTTCTTATTAATCCTTTATATTAACTCGTGGCGTCTGCTTGAGGCCTTGATTGATTGTTTGACGAAAAAAACTTTGGATCGATTTTTAATCCACTTGCTCGTAAGCTAGCGAGCTGAAATTCTGCAGGCAGACTCATGTCGATGATAAAAATGATGTATCAAAATTTCAGATCGATCGCATGTACTGTAATTAAATTATTTAATTTTTAGATTATCTTAATTTATCTCTTTGTAACATTTTAATTTTTGTGCTAGAGTGTCGTGGTGCGTATTATATTGAACAACTTTTCCTATCGCGCGGTAAGTGCGTATTATATTGACGATATTTAAAAAAAAATATATTGCCGATCGGTGCGCATTATATTAAACTTGTTTTACGAGACATGACTAAAATTTTAGAATTTTGGAATGTCGTGCGCTGCGTATGATAATGAACATTTTTTTAGTTATGTCTCCTATATAAAGGATTTATAGTCAAAAACTTGTTTTTTAAATGTTTTTCGAATATTTAGTTTCTGTGTTTAAATTTTTTAAAACTTTCTTATTATTATTTATGTTATAGTATGTATTACATAATGTAAATTTAATTTGAATCCCTTTGAGTAAGTTATCTTTTCTGATGAAGGCATTCGCTGAAACGTCTGTTTGTGTATAAGTCGGTTAAAGCTTTAATTATTGTTTTGATCACACTATTCGTTTGTGTGTCTTGTTTTATCACCATAGACTGCACACAATTTAAGAAGAAATGAACAACGAGAAGTTGGGGAAAGTTGAATCCCATGATTTGACCGCTACTGGCGGACTAACACGACAAAGTCGGATGGCAATTATACTAGGTAGAAAATAAACGCTTTTGGAACATCTTATCTTATACATTACAGACGCTTTTTCTCTGCGGAAGGTTATTGCATCCTACGTTTATCGATAGTGTATAATATTGTAATTGTTCACCGATGCAGGCTTTTTGCTTGTTATCTTGTTAATTCATGTTTTTTTGCGGCTTTTTCGTACACAATTATTCATTTCTTCATTAACCATTTAAAAAATTTTATTTTTATCAATTTAAAATATTGATGATAAAATTGTAACATCTTACTGTTAAGTATAATAAATTATCCACGATATCCATTGACAAAGTCAAATTAAAAAGACATCAAATCTTGTTTCAATAATTTTTGAATGAAGAAAATATCAACCTCAAATATCCACAACGGCCAATCAATGTCTGGATTACATAAACAGCCAAACAATGTCTGTATTACATAACAGCCAAACAATGTCTGGATTACATAAACAGCCAATCAATGTCTGGATTACATAAACAGCCAAACAATGTCTGTATTACATAAACAGCCAATCAATGTCTGGATTACATAAACAGCCAAACAATGTCTGTATTACATAAACAGCCAAACAATGTCTGGATTACATAAACAGCCAAACAATGTCTGGATTACATAAACAGCCAAACAATGTCTGTATTACATAAACAGCCAATCAATGTCTGTATTACATAAACAGCCAAACAATGTCTGTATTACATAAACAGCCAAACAATGTCTGGATTACATAAACAGCCAAACAATGTCTGGATTACATAAACAGCCAAACAATGTCTGGATTACATAAACAGCCAAACAATGTCTGGATTACATAAACAGCCAAACAATGTCTGGATTACATAAACAGCCAAACAATGTCTGGATTACATAAACAGCCAATCAATGTCTGGATTACATAAATAGCCAAACAATGTCTGGATTACATAAACAGCCAAACAATGTCTGGATTACATAAACAGCCAAACAATGTCTGGATTACATAAACAGCCAAACAATGTCTGGATTACATAAACAGCCAAACAATGTCTGATTTACATAAACAGCCAAACAATGTCTGGACTACATATGAACAATTCTGTAGATAGTGTCTGTTGTTCTGTCTATGGATCTGTCTGTGGATATTGTCTGTTGTTCTGTCTATGGCTCTGTCTGTGGATCTGTCAGTGGATGTTGTTGATGAATGAAGAGGTCGTCACAAAAAGTTAAAGGTCATTCCCCCATTCGTGTATTGTAAAACAAACCATTCACTGCGGCAGAGGCACGTTTGTCTAAATCAGTGAGGCCTTCAAATATAACATTGGAGAACTATTACAGGAGATCAATGACAGGCACACATCATGTTTGTCACAAATTAATCAGGACAGCCTGAACCTACCAGAAGATCATCTAATTCTTTTAACCGTTATTTACTTCCGGACCGGAAGCTGTCACCTGCAGAAGTAAAAAAGGTGAATAATTTTTTTTTCTTTTTCTTTAGTTCTTCTTTTATTTTCATTTTTATGGCTTAGAAGTTTAAAAGTTCTCTAAATTTGTTTGCTAATTCCCGCAGGGACCCGGACCATGCAGCGTGTCCAAAAAGGTATCCATTAGAGGGCCACTGTCTGACGGGGCAGAAATTTGAATTCGCCGATGCTTTGGTCCATTCGCCAATCGTTAACGCCACGTTATTTGCGCCGATACAATAAATGTAAAAAGGATTTCAGCGCATTAGTGGCGAGCCGGCTCCCAGCGTTGATGGTCCGCCATTGTGTCGGGATACTGTTTTAAGCTAATCATTGAGAGGAGGGAGAAAGGAAAGAAAAGGAAGGAAAAGAGTAAAGGTGGGGGGGGGGCTCTTTCTGCGATTTCGAACTCGACCGGCAATTGTTGTAAACTCGGTAATTAATGGTTCATTTCCAAGTCTAATCATCGGACCAGTCTTGCTCCATTACCCATTTAGCCCTTTTAGACAGGTTCTCTCTTTAAAGCATAAAAATAATAACATTGGAATTTATTTAAAAAAAAAGAGGATGAAAGAAAGAAAGAAATGCTGGTAATGCCCATGTTTAGAAAGAAAGAAAAAAACCAACAATCAACAACATACAAACAAAAAACAACGAAGTCTGTTGGGAAAACACGAATCACGTCTCGGTGATATGGCCATCGACGAATGTCTCGGGAATTGCTGTCATGTAGGTACGAGTAGCGTGGGTAGTGTGTGCACTAGGTGTCTGGAATATGAGAGTGTTTGATGCGTTCTAAGACAACTTCATCGGTTCATTCGGAGAAATTTAGTTTACAAGGACACTTTAAAAACACGAAAAGGAAAAAGAAGAAAGTCGATGGTATAGAGTATAGAGAAATGTACGAGAAAGGGAGATAATTGAATACTATCAGATATGTTGTACATTAGTTCTTCTTTACAATATTTTGAAATTTGTGTGCTATAAATTATTTATTATGTTACAATTATTTAAAATACAAATTATTGATTATGTTACAATTATTTAAACTACAAATTATTTATTATGTTACAATTATTTAAACTATAAATTATTTAATATGTTACAATTATTTCAACTACAAATTATTGATTATGTTACAATTATTTAAACTACAAATTATTGATTATGTTACAATTATATAAACTACAAATATTTGAAGTCAAAATCCCATTTCAGTTTTTTAAACTGATTTCATTTTGTAATGAATGCCTCACAAAATATTTTAATAACTACTTAAAAAAAGGGGGGGGGGCGAGGAGGTGATTAATGTCTTTGTTTCATTGTTACTCACATTAATGTTGTTACGATGACCAAAATGACCATTTCTTCAGGGACTGTTTTTAATTATTATTTTGTGTTCAGTAAACATAGAAGTTTGATAGAATCCATGGGCGAAATTCGGAGGCGTAACCCCCACTTCCTTTCTCGGTGTCGATCCCACTTTATATTTATATTAATTATTTTTAAAAAAAGAAATGTTTGCTTAACTGAATGTATCTGAAAGTTTTCAAACAATCATTCTCCCTGTGATGAAATATAATTTAAAGATTAAAAATATGTTTACAATATTTAAAGTGGCAGCGCACTGGACTGTCGTACCGATGGTCACGGGTTCGAATCCGTGTGAAGGCAAGGGTTTGTTCCCGGGGCCTAGGGCGTCCCTGAGTCACCCCGCTCCGAATGGGTACCTAACACTACATGTAGTTAGGCGGCTGGGTAATGCGTGGAACCCACAAAGCCATGGCCTGTGAATCTGTGTGAATGCTGCCTCACTTGCCAACAGATCATCTGTCATGGTCTGTGGACGCAACTATCTTCTGCATAGAAGGAGCGTCTGTATAGATAAGATAAAAGAGTTCTGTCCCCTGTACATAATATCCATCGCTTCCGGGTAGAAAATGGTTGAAGAAATAATCCGGGCATTTTTAACTGTATGTTTCCAAGTTTGGGGGGGGGGAGGGACAGCCTGTTTAATTTTAAATCCATGATACCGTAGGCACTTTGAATATTCCGTGACGTCAGCTAAGAGTGCCACAACACCATGGAAGCAGGGGTGGGATAGGGGGGCTGTTGTGGTTGAGTGGACATCCCATAATTCCCGGTAAATGCTTTTGAAACGAAATCTCGCTTCTAATGGGCTAAGTACGATAATTTACGTGGTTTACTTAGTTGAAAGGGAAACTGGTTGCAGTGTGTTTTTGTGTGCTGCTCTTCACGCACTGAGTGGTGGTCATTCTCTGGAGAACTCTCCGGTGCCAGGGTAGTAAATTGAGAGCATGAAGAGATACTCACCGACAAAAAAACACTGCATGTTTTTTTAATTTTATTTGTTAAAAAAAATATTTAAATATAAAATAATTAACAGAGCTAAATTTTATCTGATTTTAAAATTTAAATGAGTGCAATGGACATTATTTTCATTAAAGAGTTATTTTTTTATATTACTTAGAAATAATTGTGCTATTTTAAAAGAATTCCTCAAAAATGATATTTTTATCATATATTTTTCAATTATTTGGTCAACTTTTGTGATATTTAATTATTTAATTGATGTTAACATCCCCCCCCCCAACTCTCTAAAAATCAAAACATTTGTTTCTTTTTTCTTCTCTTAAATCTCTGATAGTGTGCTGACTCTTAAACATCCAACAAACAGCGGATAGTAAACAAGATTTTTTGTGTGTGGTTATGTGAAAGTAAATCAAGTTAAGGAATTATGTTTAAAAATATGAAATTTGAAGAAAAAATTCGTTCTCCTCCATGATATCCTGCGATCGTCTGTAGATCGTCTGCTATGGTTGTAGCCCTTCTGAGCCCATAAACAGCGGTTCAGTTCTGTAAAGATTTAATTACGGTCATCGCCGAACAGGGTCGGGAATGCTGGGGTGGGATAACGCTGGGAAGCCGTAAGAAAATTCTGGTGCAGAACTGTGGGGATGTCAATGCTAGGGGAAAAAAGGGTTTGAGCTGGACAAACTCTAAATTCGAAAAAAAAAGAATATGTCATGTCATGGTTAAATTTGGACAAATATATTTGTCGTAAACATGAGGAAAAAAAGGGGGGAGGGGGTGGGTGAGTCGAGCACACACACAAACACACAAAATGCATAAATTAGTTAGGGCTATCTCCCATAGGGGTTTCAAAGCGTTGAACCTGACTGAGTAAGACTGACCTGTAGTGGCATCAGGCTAAGCAAGGGGAGAGTTACACTTTTGGACACAAATGGATGAACTGAGGAACAGAATTGGCATTGGTAATGAGAGTTACACTTCTGGACACACATGGATGAACTGAGGAACAGAATGGACATTGGTAATGAGAGTTACACTTCTGGACACGCATGGATGAAACTAAGGAACAGAATGGACATTGGTAATGAGAGTTACACTTCTGGACACGCATGGATGAACTGAGGAACAGAATGGACATTGGTAATGAGAGTTACACTTCTGGACACGCATGGATGAACTGAGGAACAGAATGGACATTGGTAATGAGAGTTACACTTCTGGACACGCATGGATGAACTGAGGAACAGAATGGACATTGGTAATGAGAGTTACACTTCTGGACACGCAGAGATGAACTGAGGAACAGAATGGACATTGGTAATGAGAGTTACACTTCTGGACACGCATGGATGAACTGAGGAACAGAATGGACATTGGTAATGAGAGTTACACTTCTGGGCACGCATGGGTGAACTGAGGAAGAGAATGGACATTGGTAATGAGAGTTACACTTCTGGACACACATGGATGAACTGAGGAAGAGAATGGACATTGGTAATGAGAGTTACACTTCTGGACACACATGGGTGAACTGAGGAACAGAATGGACATTGGCAATGAGAGTTACACTTCTGGACACGCATGGATGAACTGAGGAAGAGAATGGACATTGGTAATGAGAGTTACACTTCTGGACACGCATGGGTGAACTGAGGAACAGAATGGACATTGGTAATGAGAGTTACACTTCTGGACACACATGGATGAACTGAGGAACAGAATGGACATTGGTAACGACAACGACTTCAAAGAAGGGATTTATGTAAGGTAAGCACGTGGAGGTATTTGTCGGGGACATTATGTGGGGGCATTCTGTAGGGACATTAAGTGGGGGACATTAAAAGAGAACAGTGTGGGGTAATATGTGGTGGCACAAGGTTAAATAGTACAGTGAGCTTAGCAAAATGTTTGAAAGACCAGGGTAGATCGAGAGACGTGCTCAAGGTAGAAAGACCAAGCAACAAATTAACCTAATATTTGACTGCATTTAATCTTATACAGCGGCGTGAGAAGTGGATGGGTCTGCTTCGGCGGATCTTCTTTTCTTTTTACGAAGATGAGGCAAAGTCCAAAATATTTTTCGTTGAAGGACATGTCCTGATTAATGTACCCTCTAAGGTTCGTTGGTCCGTGTGCAAAAAAGTAAACTCGTGTGGAAATTTTCACAGCATCCATTTTGTGCACAATTATACACCCCCAAACAAAGGTGTTAAATGTATTAAATTGTCCTTATCAAAATTTGCTGCGTGGTAATTCTAAACGGCTGCGCGGCATCGGGTCAGATATCTGCGCTGCTGCGTAGCTTTAAGGAAACATTGGTCCTGACCAGTGTAAGAAATAAAATTAACACATCTTAAGAGGCCTTCATTGTTGTGTGTCCACCCAACAACACGTACAGCAATAAATGTATGAGTTCAAAGAATTAATAATAACTAGACGCCCCGCGGCGTAGCATACGCCGCAGACTTGCTCATGGAGAGTGCAAAGAAAGTGGAGAAATAACGGGCACAAACTACAGCACGAAGAAATCAAAACAACGCTAGTGAACGTCGGTTGGGTGGGGGGGGGATGGACTGCCAACTCATTGTTGGTTTCGAGACGTTTGCAAGCGAAATCGGTACACCCCTAACTTCTATGAAGTCAGCTGTAAAACGATAATCGGTTTAAAATCAGAGTTATATAATCGATAATCGGTTTTTAAAAAACAACAAAAAACAACAACACGCAATTAACTACCCTAGACATGACTAACCCTCGCTGGGGTCGGCGAATCACAGTTTATGTTTAAAGGATGGTAGTATTAAATGGGAGGCGGGTAACAACAACCTCAGTGTGTTTGTCTCCATGTTTACTCGCTATTTTGTATTTACTTTGTGCTGCTTTTTGTGTCTGTACTCTCACCCCCCATCCGTTCTTTGCACTGTCTATTATGAGCAAGTCTGCGACGTATGCTACGCCGCGGGTCTCTCCAGAGTTATTTTTTTTCATTCACTCACAGTTGCTTGCCCAGACTCATCCCATTTTGACAACTGTGTCTTTCAGGAAGTCTTCACCCGTCGCTAAATCATTAGCGGCTTATGCTACGCCGCGGGTTCAGCTAGTGTTGGCAATAAAGGGGTAAAAGAACGAGCACAAACAGACATTTTTAAAAAAGAAAAAAAACAACAATGTTTTCGCTGGGGCTTGAACCCAGGACCATCGACGTATGAGGCGGACGTGATAACCAGTACACTACGAATCTCACATTTACTGTGAAGGGACAATGCAAGTGAACGCAAGTGCATTGTTGCCACCCACTCCCACCCACCCCTTTTTTATTTCATCCCACCACGCTTGCCAACAGTGTTTAGTTGACCCGAGCGAGGGTCATTCGTCATGCTCTGTTGCGCATACTTGCAGCTTGTTGCCTCGCATGGTCCGACCATAAAGAGAATTATATATATATAGAAGATAATAATAATAATAATTGATAATTTATATAGCGCTGTATCCCAGCAAAGAACCGGGCTCACAGCGCTTTACATGGAGATCATAACATACATATAATAATTAAATAACCATTCATACCATAATAACAACATAAAGGACAGTACATTACACATAAGCTACGCTAATCATTAAAACAAATGTTGTTTCATTAATTTTGTAAATACATTTTTAAAAGATGCGTCTTAAGTGCAGTCTTGAAGGACTTGGTAGTTGGAATACTACGGATGTGTAATGGTAGAGAATTCCATTGTTTGGCTGCACAAAAAGAGAATGACCTTTCACCAAAAGTTTTAGTTCGTGTCTTAGGAACACAGAGAATACGTGTGTCTGCAGAAGAGCGTAGCTGACGACTGGGTGAGTAGACCGACAGAAGTTCAGTAAGATAGGAAGAAGGTGAGTCAGAAAAGAAGTTGTGACAGAGAACAGCCAGTTTGTAATCAATTCGAGCTTGTATAGGTAGCCAATGAAGTGAGTAAAGTAGCGGAGTAACATGGTCATGTTTTTTTGGCTTAAGAACTAGTCTGGCAGCTGAATTTTGAACTTTCTGTAGTTTTTCAATGCATTGTTTTGGCGCATCTGACAGAAGAGAATTGCAATAATCAATGCGAGCTAGAACAAGAGCACAGACTAGAGTTTTTGTTGCACTAACTGTTAAGTAATGACGGAATGAGCTGATATGACGAATGGCGGTGTAGGCAGAGCGATAGATGTGATTGATGAAGTTGTTGGTAGACATGTTGTCAGAAATAATGTAGCCAAGATTCCTAGTCGATGTTTTGAACAGTATATCAGAACTGGCCACCTGAATAGAATTAGGAAAAGACAAAGTACTGCGTGATTTATTGTTGCAAAATTACGAAGTCAACCGGAGGAAAATTAAATTGGATATAAATAAAAGTCTTGAAGAGAATTGATTCATTGAAAATTGTCGAGCCTTCCTGCGGTATCAACACAACCACACGCAGAGGCGCGGTATCAACACAACCACACGCAGAGGCGTAACGGCGACTTGACATCGGGGCAGTTGCCAAGGGCGCCGAGGGCAAATCCTTCAAAAGTCAATTTATTCTGTATAGTTTAGTATTTTCACTATTTCTCAAGGGCGCCAAAAATGAATTAGCCAAGGGCGCGGAAATACCAGTTACGCTTCTGAACACACGAATGATAGATGTCAAAATATGCAAATGCTCAAACGTGATGATACCGTACGCGATTAGTCGCTTGACGTAATTATCCACGTCAAAAGATTAGCCACGTCACTTTGCAACTATTCGACTTCAGAGGTAATCTAATCGCGATTGCAGGTCCGGCATTTTACCCATGACGCATTAAAAGCCATCTTTTGTTTCATGGCAGGCGAGGTCCTATTCCTCTAAGGATGTAGAACAGGGGTTCCTAACCAGTGGTGCATGCACCCCCAAGGGGTGCATGAGCAGGTTCCAGGGGGTGCATGAACGATTCAGAGAAGGAAAAAAAAAGAAAGAAAAACTAATAATCTGAAAATGTAAACAATAAGCAAAGGGCGCCCATATACAACCTTTTTGATAGGTACTTCATTTGTTCGCGCATCTTTCTGCACATGTGAAAAATTGACGGAAAAAATGTTCCGCAAAATGAACGGTTCGCTCTACGTGTTCCTCGGAACACCGCCTCTTCAAGTTGCTCTGTCAGGAAGTGCGCTCTGAGCATGAAGTTCTGCTCTACCACACTGAGGTGCGCTGGTTGTCCAGGGGACGGATACTTTCTCGGTTAGTAGAACTAAGAGAGGAGCTTGCCATTTTCTTGCGAGAAAAGAGAGTGACCTTGCTGACAAGTTTGACTGTCCAAATTTCATTCATTACTTGGCATACCTGGCTGACATCTTCTCCATCTTGAGTGAGTTGAACATATCTCTCCA
Source organism: Ampullaceana balthica (assembly GCA_944989445.1). Lineage (NCBI taxonomy): Eukaryota > Metazoa > Mollusca > Gastropoda > Lymnaeidae > Ampullaceana > Ampullaceana balthica. The sequence goes on from CALYLW010000271.1 coordinate 182,604, forward strand.
AGGACCTGCTGTGACTGTAATGGATGGTACTGAGAGATTGCAAGCCTTCCTTAACAAACTGATACTATTCCAAATGACTAGAAAAGTCCAACTTGGCCAACTTTCCGCTCTTGGATGAAGTTGTAATATCTGCTGCAGAAGGAAGCACTGAGGGATCACTGCCTGACAACATCAAAGGGGAAATTTCAGAGCACCTTTCAACATTGCAAAGGTCATTTGATGGGTATTTCTGTCAAGAAATTGCTAGGAAAGACCTTTGGACTCGCAATCATTTTCTCTGTGACTTGGACAACATTGATGACAGTGACCTTGCTAAAGATGACCTGATTGATTTGAGAACCAGAGAAGTACTGAGGAGTGCCTTCAGTTGCAATACCTTGATTGAATTTTGGTGCGCCCAGCAAGATTCCTACACACAACTAGCAAGGAGGGCAGTACTGACTCTCCTTCCATTTGCCAAAACCTATCTCTGTGAAGCAGGATTCTCCACACTTTTGACTATTAAAACCAAAGCAAGGAATAAGTTGAATGCAGACGATGATATGAGAGTTTCTTTGTCCCAAACAGTCCCCAGATTTAAATCGCTAATTGATCATAAGAAGTAGCAATTCTCTCACTAAATTTCCTGTTGCCTATTGTCAAAACTGTTGTGTTCGTAAAATAAACATAGTTTATTATGCATTTTCTGCAAGTTTCATGAGGGGGTGCATGAACTTTTTTTGGCATCTGAAGGGGTGCATGGACCCCAAAAGGTTAGGAACCACTGATGTAGAATCTCCCGTCAACTCGTGAAATATAGACAACAAAACTTACTGGATTTTGAGTTGGGGGAGGGGCCTAGAGGAGGAGGGTAAAGACGGCCTTCCATGACGCGTTGCCTTTTCCATCAGACGTGGGCCGTGGAACAACAATCAGGGGAGCTCATTTTAAAGACAACATGTTTTATTTTCATTCTCCTTTTTATCATCGTCATTTTTTTTGGTTGTGTGTGTGGTAAAGTATTGAGAAAAAAAAAGAAGAAAGATTAAGACCCGACTCTGCAGTATGCGAGGCGGTGTCTCTCCTACGTCACACCCTGGGATCACGACGACTCTTCAAATAAAGCGTGCTCCGGTCGAGCTTTTGATGTTTTCTGAAGGGCGGACAACTCAAAAAATCTATATAACAAAAAAATATTTAAAAAATAAAAATATCCCAAACGAGGCTTGGAGCAGTGTCCGGATTTGGCTTAGAATGAAAGCATCTCGCCAGACCTCTACTCCACGGCTCTCACGACACGGAGCCTCCTTAATTAACACTCGAGAATTCTCGGGCAGCAACGAGATCTCTGTAAACTCGTGCAGCCCAAAAAGCAGTAAAAAAAAAGGTTGTGTGATGAATGTTTTGGTCATCGATTTGTTGAAAACTACAAATCCCATTCTCTCTCTCCTCCCCTCACCCCCCCGAAACATTCAAAGCCCCCTCCCCCCACACCTCACCCTGCTTTCTCCACCGTTGACAGATTAAAGGGGAGTACGCCATTTTGTTTGCTCTGCTGATAACGGCTCCAGTTATCGTCCGTGAAAATATGATACGAACCGGCACGCTTCCGAGCTCCGGGCCGACCGGAAGCAGCGCCATTTGCAATATGTTCAAACTCGGTGCCTGTTGGCAGACGATGAAAAAAAAAGGGTTTTAAACCATCCAAACCTTCCTCCTGCATGCCTCCTTGCCTCCCCTCCCTCCCTCACTTCCCCTCCTCTCCATTTACCCCCGTGTTCCGGCTTGTCACGGCCGTTCCGGTGTTTACCATCACAATGTGTCAAAAGCATTATTCGTCGGCCGATCAAACATAGCGTTCCGCCGGTACCCGCTATTAGAAGTTCATCGCGAGGCTGGGTACACGACTCGCGCTTTGTCCAAAACGTTCCGATCTCTTCTTGTTTATTCTTCTTTTCTTTTTCTGTCAATCTCTCTCTCAACCACACCATACCCCCTCCTCCCATTTTAGGCAATATTTCCGACCAGACCGGATTTCTTTCAACAAGTTTCCGTTTTTTACATCTGACAGGCGTTCCACTGCGTAACCTCCCCTCAATCACCCCCCCCCCACCACCTCAAATCACAGTCCAGCAGTTACCGTCAAGCTGACAAATGTCTTCAAATTTCTATGTATTTATCAAATTTATTTTAAACGTTTTTGTGCAACCATTTTCAGCCCTCTTCAGCAGCTCTTATGATTTTAAGTGTTCGGTCCGTCCTCGGACAATGGAGCTCTTCTATCATGCTATTCCGGACTTCCAATTTCTGCGGGGTTGAAAATACCAAGGCTGGACAAAAGATTATCGATTTTTGAAGCCATATTGAAATATCTTTTCTTTGATTTATTATCATTATTATTTTCTCTTTTGTTTGTTCTTCATCTTTTTTCTCTCTCCCGCCACTTACTAAGATGAATTGTCTCGTTATTTCGTTGAAGAACATTTTTGTTTGCGCTTTTAAAAATCACTTTCGAATACTCCATCGAGAGGAGAGTTCTCTCAAAGATGGCCGCCGGTGGGTCTATGCAATGTTTATGTTGTTGATGGTGACGGTAGCGGGCGCGGTGGTGATGTCAAACAGAGAAATGACAGCATCGAGTACTTTTTTTCTTCGTCCCAGTGAGTTGTGTCCACCTAGGAAGGGGGTCGATACTGCCACCCTTTCAATGGAGACCTTTCTTAGCTTTAAGTGGACCGGTCGATAGATGGAAAGATTGGTTTAGATAAAGGGATAGAAAGTCGTTGAAATTTTAAATAATCTATATAAAAAAAAACATAACATAAAAAAACACTCCTTTAGATTAGTGGTTCCCAAGTTAAGGAGAAGTCGTCCCTCAAACACTCATTAGGGGCCCCGTGGTAATATTTGACCACGCTGTAAGTGTACTTCTTAATATGACTGGAGGCTCTGGGGAAAAATGTGTATATGGAGCCATTTTAAACGAAAGTTAAAAATAGTGTGTAAAATATACCAAATAGTTTTGTCAGATTAAAGATCCTTGACTTTTGCGCAAATAAACTAATGTAAAATATTACAGGATCCTTTTGTGTGCTTGTGTATGTGCATGTGTGATTGTTTATATATATATGTGTGTGTGTTTGTGTGCGTGTGTGTACAAAGTGTTTCCTCCCACACATAACATAACAACCCATTAGTTACGCATCTATGTTTAATTTTTTTAGGAACAAAATTGAATAATGAAACGCGACATACAAACGAGTCAGTATTTCAATCAAAAGCGATGCATGCTATCATTATTTGTACGGTCAAGCAAACTAACGGCAAGCACAAACTACACTGACGGCCACTGGTCAACTCTGGGGGTCAAGACAACTAACGGCAAGCACAAACTACACTGACGGCCACTGGTCAACTCTGGGGGTCAAGACAACTAGCGGCAAGCACAAACTACACTGACGGCCACTGGTCAACTCTGGGGGTCAAGACAACTAACGGCAAGCACAAACTACACTGACGGCCACTGGTCAACTCTGGGGGTCAAGACAACTAACGGCAAGCACAAACTACACTGACGGCCACTGGTCAACTCTGGGGGTCAAGACAACCAACGGCAAGCACAAACTACACTGACGGCCACTGGTCAACTCTGGGGGTCAAGACAACTAACGGCAAGCACAAACTACTCTGACGGCCACTGGTCAACTCTGGGGGTCATCTAGCGTCTGTCTTTTGTCGAGATTGATCCTGTTAAAAATTTGGTCTGAGTTAGTTTCCTGATAGGAGTCAATACTCACGCGTGTTTACATGTTACATACTTTTTTTTACTAAAATTTATTTTTATAACATTCATTAGGCAAAATCCACGTTGACGTTTAAGCGTCGGGCGCAATAATCTTCCTGTATAGAAGTAGGATTCCAATTATTATTTGACACTTTGTGCGACAAGTTTAGAAGAAATGTCATACAGAGAGGTAATACAGACCCCCCGCCACGGGGGGTGGGGGACTAACGGATGGGGTCAGCCCCCAACCCTTGATTTTTTAAAGCTGCTTGATGTCCGCGTAAAATCCAGGATGACAACACATAGCAAGTTGTCTAGGGCCCAAATAATTATCATAAATAATACAAAATCCAACCATCTGTTCGAAACTCTGCTTCAGGACACTTACTATCGTCTGCAGACACAACTGTCAATTGATTACTTATAAGGTAATGTTCAACAGGCTGATTTCATAGTTTACAACGAATGCCTCATATCTGCAGACTAGCGGCACATGTTCTCTTTAGACGTCATTAAAACATGACTATTAGAACAACGCTGACATCTAAAAAAAATCACCATTGCTTCAAGTGGAACTAGAGGCCAGGTATACAATCAAACATTCCATGAATCTAGAGGCCAGGTATACAATCAAACATTCCATGAATCTAGAGGCCAGGTATACAATCAAACATTCCATGAATCTAGAGGCCAGGTATACAATCAAACATTCCATGAATCTAGAGGCCAGGTATACAATCAAACATTCCATCAATCTAGAGGCCAGGTATACAATCAAACATGCCATGAATCTTAGTTTGGAACGGTGCTTAGTTTTAGTCTTACTGCATGAAAACATTTCTACTTAGCGACTTGACAGCTGTTGGAACAACCCATCTAGGTCAAAGCTATCTGGCTTGAAGTTTCATGAGCAAATTGAACTGTTTCACTGTCCACCTTAAGGGCATCTGACGTTATGCTATTAAAGGCATATTGGGGTCTATTGTTTAAGAAATCTAACAGTCTTTTGTTAAAGGGCATCGAACGATCTGTTGTTAAGGGCATCTATTAGCAAATATATTCTAGGCCCAAATTTTCACGACGGGAAAAGCTCAAGGTGGCTCATGTAGATATGAAATACGCAGGGGAAGTTACTCCGTTATTCTTGTCAAGCTTAACCGATACCTTGATAGTGGTTAAAAAAAAACAGTTATCGATCATACATATCCCATTAACTCCCTTAAGAAAACTGGGTATCGGCGATGAAAAAGATTCCTTAACACAAGCCCAGGGAGAAACATTTAAAAAAGACACAGTTTTGTAAACATCACAGATATTTGGTCGAAACTTTACGAGTAACATTATTTGCCATTGGTGTATCAATGATCTTGTGTAGCTTTAACGTGAGAAACTTCGCACTTCAAGGCGGCGTTCACAACATTACTGTAAATAGTCAACTCAAATACTTAAGTCTTACTGCGTAACTGTCAGTGCTTGAAACACATTTGGCCCAACGTGTGTGTGCCATCCGCCGCATTCATACACGTGTTCTTATTGATACGCAAGTGCAAGATCTCAAACATAAAACTATTTCCAATCACAATATGACTTTTAATTGTGTTATGTAATGTAAACAGACAACAGGCTTCCAAGTCCAGACGACAGGCTTCCAAGTCCAGACGACAGGCTTCCAAGTCCAGACGACAGGCTGCCAAGTCCAGACGACAGGCTGCCAAGTCCAGACAACAGGCTTCCAAGTCCAGACGACAGGCTTCCAAGTCCAGACAACAGGCTGCCAAGTCCAGACAACAGGCTGCCAAGTCCAGACGACAGGCCAGGAAGGATAGTGTTCGAAACTCTCCTGATGGCATCACGACCATCTCTTGTCCGACACGTGGACGCACCTTTCGGGTGAGAATATTGCTAATAAGCCACCAAAGAACACACAAAGCTCTCAAAACACGGCTAAAGAGATGAGCACAACGATCGCATCGGACAAACACCAATGTGAAGCGCTGTAAGCCCCGACACTTGCTGGGGTACTGCGTTACATAAATATTATCAAATAATTATTATTTTTAAAAAAATATATTAGTTTTTGGTCAGTGGTTATCAGAAGCGACTTTTCGGTAAGCATTGCAGCGTCCAATTACGTTTTCCCTGTGGAGAATTCCCCTCTTGCATTTTCTTTTCTGGACATATCTCACAACCCACTCATCGCTCATTTCCCGAAACATGTATTGTTAAAATTATCACCGAGGTTAACTGTCTGGCCTGACGACTTCTCTTTTAGTGTTGCACAAACTAATTCATTTCACCATTCTAGTCTTTACTTTAAAATTGATGTTCAACTTTTTTTAGAAATGGAAGAAGCTGAAGTTGCGTTAAACTGACGTTAAGACATGACATAAGGATTAATTTGAACATGGAGTAAAAGAAAAGCCATTGCCTATAGATAAATATATTTGTCAAATATTTTCTTTACTATTGATATTCATCCAAACTAGAACTTGAATGTGACGCGCTCATCTCAAAACGGAATCGGAGGGGGGGGGGAACTTATTTACAGATAATATAACAAATCCTGTCAAAGCATTCGCCGTAACAACAATGTCAGACCAAATCATCGCGCTGATGAAGTTATAAACTCAAAGGCGATATAAATTTAAAAGAATTACCTACCTCCCCACCCCCCTTCCCCCCTCGGTGTTAAATCCGGATGGTACACCAGTCTGCTGCCCTTTTGTCCATTTGGTGCCCCGGGGGCTTACTAGCGGGGTCATTATGACCTGAGGTCTTGTCATCGAATTCTCTTACGTCATGAGCCTAAAAGGCCGGGGCACATTTTGGATTGGGGCCTTATGGTCCTGTTAAATGGCCCCTTTGTTGGGCCCAAGCCATCGGAGCTGATTTGCCCTATAAGCTGTTGTCACGTGGCATGGTCTTGACCTCAGTGTTACCACTACTTTAACACCCCCCCCCCGCAACAACAATATAAAACAAGAGCATTCACCCTCAAGCCTCAGTTGGCGAGCACAAATAAAATTCGAAGAGTTCCGTCCCATTACGCTGAAGACTGTGGCAGCTCTACCCAAAAGGAACAAATTGGAACCGTACGGCGGGTATAGGGTTATTTTTTGTGTGTACACTCCCAACTGGGATTTGCGGGACTAAATGCGCATAAAGCGGGTTTTAATGGTCTTAGCACTCATCGGTTCGGAAGTACAATCAAAGAACCGTAATCATTAGAGTACCGATGCACTTTTTCTCTCTCTTTCTTTCTGTGTGTGCGTGTGCGCGCACGGTTCTCTGTTCTTTGTTGTATTCGACCTGACGAGCATTTATTGTTTTTATCCACCTTCCAGCTCGTATTTTTGTCAAATGAAAAGCGGAAAAAAGTTAATACTCGAAGAGGGGGAGTTAAAAAAAAAGAATAAAAAAAATAGTTCATTAAGTCGCAAGTTCTGGCCCGAAGCGCGGATAAATACATCTTTTCCCCTTGTCTCCCCCAACAAGTGCACGCTTTCGCGCCCGAAAAGCCCACGTGCGTGCGGTGCGCAAGCTCGGAGCGGAAATCCGACATAGCGTCCCGCGCGGGAACCCTTGACAAAATTTCGAGGCCGTTTCGAGGGATTTGTATATTTATGAGGGCAGTCGGGGCGTGTTGTGGGTGGAGCTGGACCGTTTAATTTCACGTCACGACCAATTAGCCAGGAAGGGGATGTAGAAGGGCCTTGTTGTTGGGGGTTCAATGAAAGGTTGAAAGGCATCAAGGGGGAGGTGATCGAAGTGCGAAATGCCAAGATGGATAACTGCATTAGAAGATTTAAATATTTTTTTATACAATAGAGTTTGGTATTAATAGCCTGATTTTTAAAATATATTAATTTGAATAATCAATCAAATACATGTAGCAAATAAAGATAAAAGTTAAAAAAAAACGTATCTCTTTAGCTGAAATGTATTTGAGGGGACAAAAGATGGACACCGTGCTTTTAGGTGTAGCAAAACTTAATACTGAGTAGGCGACTAGGCCCCCCCCCATCTTGAAAACAAACAAACCACATAATGTGAGCCAAAAAAAAGGGGGGGCGCATTTATCCTTACAGAAGATGCACAGTGCTCATTGGCTCATTGGCTCATTGGTTCATTGGCAGGCTAATTGGCTCATTGGCTCATTGGCTGGCTAATTGGCTCATTGGCTGGCTAATTGGCTGGCTAATTGGCTCATTGGCTGGCTAATTGGCTCATTGGCTCATTGGCTGGCTAATTGGCTCATTGGCTGGCTAATTGGCTCATTGGTTCATTGGCTGGCTAATTGGCTCATTGGCTGGCTAATTGGCTCATTGGCTCATTGGCTGGCTAATTGGCTCATTGGCTAGCTAATTGGCTCATTGGCTCATTGGCTGGCTAATTGGCTGGCTAATTGGCTGGCTAATTGGCTCATTGGCTGGCTAATTGGCTCATTGGCTAATTGGCTGGCTAATTGAATCATTGGCTGGCTAATTGGCTAATTGGCTGGCTAATTGGCTCATTGGCTGGCTAATTGGCTCATTGGCTCATTAGCTCACTGGGTCATTGGCACCTTTGTACTGAGCGAAGTTACTCAAGCTTACTTACTAAGGGGCCGTCCATAAAGTACGTCACGCCCCAGAGGGGGGAGGGGGTGTAAGAAAGTGTGACAGTTGGTGACAGGGGGAGGGGGTCCGGCCATGTGTGACGTCACGCTGTTTTATATTACATTTTAATTATTTTGTTACTAAAAAACTAAAGTTTTGTTCGAAAGTGTGACGTACTTGGGGGGGGGGTCCTAGATTTGTGACAGTTTGTGACAGGGGGGAGGGGGGGGGTTCAAATGGTAAAAAATATCGTGACGTACTTTATGGACGGTCCCTAACAGCCTGAATTTAGTACATTTGCATTTTTTATTATTATTACCACGTTTTTATTAACTCGCTTTCGTTGGGCATTGTTTGTTTGTCCAAGATTTTTTCAGATCTGCCAACATAAAATTGAACCATTTCTGATTATGCTAGAGTTTGAAAATTTTACCACAGATATATCTTGGATGACAATGCATTGTATCAAAATTTCAGATCGATCAAATGTACCGTTATTAAATTATTGAACTTTTAAGTTTATCTATAGTCTATATAAAAGCATCTGTACCGTCGGCTTTTGTTGACATCTGTGAGTTCGCCCCGTGACCACATCACAATGTTTTTAAAACGTTGGGCGGGCGCTTGTGAGGTGTTTAGTAAAATAAATAGAGGTAAAAAAGATTTTTAAAAACCAGGTTGTTATAAGTGGACTAAAAAGAATAAAATAAATAGAAGTAAAAAAAAGATTTTTAAAAACTACGTTTTTATAAGCGGACTAAAAAGAAGAAAATAAAAGTACTTTCATTTAATATGACTAAAAACGTGGGGTGGGTGTTTGGTATAAAAATTAAAGATTTCTAATTTAGAAGGCAAAAGAGAGATCTATAAGTGAGAGAATGAGTGAACCGCATATGTTAAACCTCATAAGCGCCCGCCCCACGTTTTTAGTCATATTAAATGGAAGTACTTGAACTAATAAGTTTTAAATTATTTTCTTCTTTTTAGTCCGCTTATAAAAATCTTTTTTTTACTTCTATTTTTTATTTTGTGTGTGACTCTATTTATGCTTGCTTGTTTAATAAATTTTATTATTATTATTATTTTTTTGTGTGCGTCTCGTTTTTCGGAGTGTGGAGTGTAGAGGAAAGGGTTGAGCGGGGGGGGGGTCAGTGTCCTTGAATTGATTTGCGCTTTCAACTTTTTAAAACCTCGCCTGCCACGCATCTCCGTCTAAAACCCTTTCATTAAACTTTCAAAAAACGGAACAGATTTAATTAATCGAAGACGTTTCAAAGTGAGCAGAACTCTTCTAATTGAATGAAAATCCAGCATCTGAAAAGGTGAATGGTCCAAACAGGCCTTCGGCCCCAGAAACACGATTTGGTTTACTGCTCCGGCAAGTGCCTGGCCACAAAGCCTCCTTGTCTGGCCATTAGCCGACAACTCAAAACCGCAGAAGCAATATGGCGGGAAAGCACGTTAGCGACGAGTAAATGTAATGGGTTCTTAAAATAAAATGAAATTGGGAAAGAAAGATGTAATAGGTTTTTTGTTAGCCGTCCGCTGCAGTGACAGTTGAATGCATGTTCTTTTGTGACAGTTAGAGACACAGTCTATTGTGACATTTTGATGCACGGTCTATTGTGACAGTCGGATGCACAGTCTATTGTGACAGTTGTTTGGACGGTCTATTGTGACATTTGGATGCACGCCCTATTGTGACAGTTGGGTGCATGTTCTATTGTGACAGTTGGATTCACAGTCTATTGTGACAGTTGGATTCACAGTCTATTGTGACAGTTGGATTCACAGTCTATTGTGACAGTTGGATGCCACGGGTAATTATAAATTTGCCCGCTCTTTAATGTACAGACGAAAGTGGCACCCGGAGATGACCGTCTCTACAATTACGCAGCCATCAACGTACTCTGGTGACCTTTGGTCAAAAGGACTCATGAAACACATGACGGAGGCAAAGACACCTGACGGGGGGGGGACAACAGCACAGCGAAGATGTTGGCAAAGAGTCAGAGAACCAACCAGAGACTCGCACACATGGGCGTAAGCTGATCTCATGTTCAGATTCCCAATGGACCACTCAACGGATACGCTTATGCTATTTGGCTTCTATGCAGGTCATAAGGCAACAGCTGAAAGGATAGGCGGGAGTGACGACGAACAGGTAACAGGAACAGCCAATGTAGTCCATGCTTGAGTGACCTGGCCACTGCCTCCATACCAAGCTCACGGTACTTGTTTATCTTATATCTTATATCTTATCTATACAGACGCTCCTTCTATGCAGAAGATAGTTGCGTCCACAGACCATGACAGATGATCTGTTGGCAAGTGATGGAGTGTTCACAGGCCACGGCTTTGTGGGTTCCACGCATTACCCAGCCGCCTAACTACATTTAGTGTTAGGTACCAATTCGGATCTGGGTGACCCAGGGACCACCTCAAACCACTGATAAACAAAGTAATAGTCTTATAGTCTTTTAGTCTTATAGTCTTTTAGTCTTTTAGTCTTTTAGTCTTTTAGTCTTTTAGTCTTATAGTCTTTTAGTCTTATAGTCTTTTAGTCTTATAGTCTTTTAGACTTATAGTCTTATAGTCTTTTAGTCTTATAGTCTTTTAGTCTTATAGTCTTTTAGTCTTATAGTCTTTTAGTCTTATAGTCTTTTAGTCTTATAGTCTTTTAGTCTTATAGTCTTTTAGTCTTTTAGTTCTGATGGCTGTATAAGCGAAAATATTATTATAGAATACATACATTTTTAAAAATTACACAGGGAATATAACCCAAATCAGTCAGTTAGACCTCAGACAATGTGATGCTGTATTTCTAAACGTGAATGCCGTGTTTATGCCGCGCAGTTTACAGGCGCTGCCTCAAATCTCCACTTACAAAAATAAATGTATGTAATGTGGATCTCCTAGAGCAAGGATTACCAACCTATGGGTCGCGACCCCTATTGGGTCGCGGGGAGTCACTAGCTTATACTATAAATTAACACGATATTCAACAGAATGCAATTTTTATTTTTAGTTGTCTCTTAAGTTGATATTCTGTGAATCGTGTCTTTGAAATAAAAGATGAAAAAAAAATCTTGGTTGAAAAGAGTAGCATATCTAGCAGATATATTAAAACAGCAAGATAGTTTTAACCTGAAACTTCAGGAAAAGACAACGAATTTTTTCGAATTTCACGAAAATCTAGGGGCATTTTTTTCTAAGCTTCAGAACTTGTGAAGAAAAATAAATCTTGGAAACAGCCATGTTTGAAAAAATCTGCAGTGTGGTAGATGATTCTGAAGGTGAAATAAATTAATATTTGAAAGAACAAATTACTGGGCATCTCGAATCCATATAGATAAAACAAACTCCAACGTTACTTCTCTCAGCTGAAAGAAGAAGAAATTACATTGTCATGAAAACCTTTCTCTGCTTACTTTGAAGTATCCAGCATTGCCAATAAATAAAGTGAATTCTCGGCATGTTTTCTCAGCGAGTATCTGGCTTAATGAAAATTTTCTCACACAATTCTGGTGTGGTATGTATCAATTATACCAAAATTTCACCATGCTTGCCTTTCGAGCAAGTCCATTTCTATCTGCATATTTCATCAAGGGAAATAAATAAATAAAATGTTGAGAATGGCATGAGGTGGTCGAGTGGCAGCGCGCTCGACTGTCGTACCGATGGTCACGGGTTCAAATCCTTGTGAAGGCAAGGATTTGTTCCCGGGGCCTAGGGCGTCCCTTAGTCACCCAGCCCGAATGGGTACCTAACACTAGTTAGGCGGCTGGGTAATGCGTGGAACCCACAAAGCCGTGGCCTGTGAACGCTGCATCACTTGCCAACAGATCATCTGTAATGGTCTGTGGACGCAATTATCTTCTGCATAGAAGGAGCGTCTGTATAGATAAGATAAGAGTGGTTGGCGTAAATAAAAACTTACCGCAAAATTTGGTTCTGGTTAGTAACAAGAATGTTCAATTATTGCACTATATTCATTAATAAACAAACTTAAAATAACATTACACTGAAAAAATCTATTTTCGTTGTTTTTAAAATTACTTAATTTCAAATTTTCATTTGTATGGAGGGTCGGGGGTCACTTAACTGTTATAAAAAGGGGTCACCACCCGATAAAGGTTGGGAACCTGTGGTCTAACGGGATGGGACGGTGGTGGGCGTTATTTCATGTGACGTGCTCAGGGCCGGCCCTAGAGTGTGCGGGGCCCAAGGTGGTTGCCTCGTTCGCATTGCCCTAAGGCCGGCCTGGAGTGTGCGGGGCCCAAGGTGGTTGCCTCGTTCGCCTTGCACTAAGGCGGCCCTAGACGTGCTGCTGTGTTGCTTCAATTAGCAACTATCTGTCAAATCCAATTAAAAAAAAATTATTAAGTGCAGGACGAATGTTTTCATCATTTGTAAGCTGAGGGGTTTGCGATTATTCCGAGACATCTAATAGCCACAAAGGCTACTCAACGATGACATCAGGAACTAGATGTCAGAGAGCAGGGGGCAACAGACTTGGGCGAGTCGATTGTTTCCACATTAAACTTAACCCCGGGAATAGACTGGTGCTTATTTAAAGTCAGCTGAACAACCAAGGAGTCTAGCGTATCTCATATAATACTAGGGGTGTACCGGATTCAAATTTTCGAAATCCGGTCGGAATCGGATTCGGTCGGATTTATGAAGTAAAATCCGGCAGAGTCGAAGCCGGAGCCGGATATGTAAAACTGGCCAGATTTGCCGGAGCCGGAGCTATTATATTTATATATATTTTTGGCTCTACCGGCCGGCCGGCATTGGCCGGATTTATGAAGTGAAATTCTGCCGGATCTGGAGCCGGATTTTTTTAAAATGGCCAGTTTCCGGATTTGCCGGAGCCGAAATCCGGTACATCCCTATATATTAAATAGGCTATAAGAGTAACATGTATGACAGGGGCCGGGAAACTTTTTGTCTGAGAGAGCCATAAACACCACATATTTTGTCTGAGAGAGCCATAAACACCACATATTTTGAACAGTAATTCTGTGAGAGCCATACATTATGCTTAAAATTAAAAATTCAATAAATGTAAATCTGTGCACTTTGTGTAATTCCAACACTAAAAGTACAATAATTATGTCTCAGGATTCTTTTTTACTAACATTGATATGCTGTTTTTATACGCAATTAATATGTAGATCAGAGTCAGAGTAAACGTTTTTTTTAAAAATAATCGAACATTTTTCTGAGAGCCAGATGCAGCCGTCCATAGAGCCAGATCTGGCTCGCGAGCCTTGGATTCCCGACTCCTGATGTATGACGTGAGCGTATGACTCGTGAAATCTCCAAAGTTTCTACTTTGATTTTCAATAACTGGCATGTGATATATGGGTCAAAGGAAAGACAACTCATAGTTATGACAATGCTCAAAAGGGGGCATTTGGTACATGCGTCAAAGGGCAGACAACTTATAGTTAAGACGATGTCAAAATAGTGGCATGTGACACATGCGTCAAGGGAAGACGACTCATCGTGATAGTTAAGTTAACTTGCATCCCCCCAATACAGCCATCACATTGCATCAACACGGCGGACCTCTCAGTTCGGGACCCTCGCGTTACCTTCGGCCGCCCGGAGAATTAACTCGCCGGGCCCCGGATTTTTGTTGTTTGTAAAGCCAAATTTACCCAAATCGGTGCCGAGCCCTACTCCAACAACCGACTTGCCCCGGGGGCTAGTCAGGCTGACACCCGTGTGTCACAAAACATGAGCCCTAATATTCACTTAAGACCCCATTAAAATTGATGGCCCCAGGGTCAACTAGTGCACGGGGCCCGTAAGTTTCCATCGGTAACAGCTTTTCTCCGCTACAAAAATTGAAGTGAATAAATAAATAAATAAAAAGCGGACGATATTTTTCCCCCCTCCTTGTTAAGACTGTTCGGTGACAGATGAATCGGGTCAGACCGATGCATAATTATACACTTTTGGTTCACGGTGGGCGGGGCAGCGGAGCGCAGACTACTTAAGAGAATAACAGGCGGACTTACGTACGGAGTTGAAGAGTTTGGTGTGGGGTGGGGGGGGGCATTCAGTGGTCGAAAAGGAAAATAACAACTTGAGTCTCCAGACTGCAAATATTGGAGCCCTCGTCAGTTTGCTCGAGTCTCATGAATGGCTCGTGAAATCTGCATCCCCCCTCACCACACACACACACACAAACCACCCCGAGAAACACTGTAACTTTGGACAATAACATTGACAAATATTTCAAGGGAGGGATTTGTGAGTGAGTGGAGGATTTGATGTTAGGAGTCGGGGGAGGGTGGTGAAGGAGTTTGACTTTGCTACAAGAATGACCAGGTGGACCCTCAGACTCCAAGAACGATTTATCAGATCAAACCGCATTTACTCCATTGGTGTGTGTGTGGGGGGGGGGCTGGCTAGGTACGTCTGCTGAGCCCTCTTATTATTATTATTATTCTTTAAAAAAAAACAACAAACAAACAAACAAAAACAACTTTCATGTAAATATTTGTTACATAAAATCTATGGGGCATGTCAGTTTTAAATTTTCAAATTAAAAAAAAATACTTTAAAGGCTTTGTTAAAAAAAATGCAGAAATTTAAATGAGTCTCCAATTCTTGGAATCTATTGACGACGACGACTCTAATTTCCCTCGTTAAAGTTGCTTGAAGACGCCGGGCGAACATAATCCGGGATGTCTTTACTTTTGAACATTAGGCCTATCGTTTCATGGCGTTTAAATCTCTTATTTACTTATTAATGCATTTAATAAATAAATCGATGAATTAATTAAAAATATATTTAGTGTTTGCGAGTTTTGCAAAGAACGACGACTCTTTCCTTTGTTTGTAATTAAGATTAGGATTTTTTTTTGATTGGTTCCGAGAGTTTGACGAACTATTGCATTCAAATCTTGGTTTTTATTTTCGTTTATTTAGTTCATACTCACAAGAGCACGCGACTCGGCT
This sequence comes from Ampullaceana balthica, assembly GCA_944989445.1. Lineage (NCBI taxonomy): Eukaryota > Metazoa > Mollusca > Gastropoda > Lymnaeidae > Ampullaceana > Ampullaceana balthica. The sequence continues at coordinate 197,943 of CALYLW010000271.1, forward strand.
GATGCTTTGATTCCACGAGAAATAACCGGAAACTAGATATAAATTTTTTTTAGAGGTTAAACCAAAGTTTAGAGATTATTATAGAGGCGTCACCGTTATTCTTCTAGTCCAATGGATTTCTTAAATGTGACTTTCTACAATACTTATGTCTTGGTATTGGATCATATACGTAGAATTAAAAGACAGGAAATGGGCCATTTCTAAAATTTTTGAATCTTCTAAACTTCTGTAGTGTAACTTCGACACCACACAAACTTCTAAGCCCGTCTCCTTCCACTTTGAGAACCGCTGCGGTCAAGTTCCCCACTCCCACCACCCATCCCCCTCCCTCCCGAGTAGAGGTAGTCACTCCCTCAGGGTTCGGGAGGGGAGAGTAATGAAGAGGGGGGGGGGAGTAGACAACAACTGAGAGAGCCTCGTGGTCTTAAGACGCAATCCTCGTTCTGGGGCCCCTTGCGCACTTGCTTCCGTCAAGGGGCGGTACACGAGTGCGATTCTTTCTCCCGCCCTCGCCAGTGTCGCTCAAGTACTTAGCACTTCATTGAAAAGTTCGGATCTTCATTTACCACCCCCCTCCCCTCCCTTTTAACCCTATTTTTTTCTCCCTCTTCAAATCAGTTCATTGAATCTCCGCCCTGCCTACAATAAATAATTTACGCACCCATAAGTGTCCTATTGTGGAGAGGCGAATGAAACATTTTAAAAGCATACAAGAATATTTGTACCGCTTGTTCCAGTTTCAACGGATTAGAGACCGGGGATGGGTAAGGCGTTGGGAATGATGTGTTTTCTATGATTGCTATATTTGGGGAAGGGGCGGGTGTTTAGCGCCTTGGTGTGGGGGGGGGGTAAAATAATTTACATCGATTACCTTGGTCCTCGTGTCATGACCTCCCCCCCACCCCCCATCCCGACCCTCCACCTTTATGTGGTCTTCTCGTGTGAAACATCGATGCCAGAGCCGAGGATGAGGTAATGAGGGCAGCTACACGAGTTGTACAGTATGTAAGATTATGGCTGAGGGCAGATATACACGAGTTGTACAGTATGTGAGATTATGGCTGAGGGCAGATATACACGAGTTGTACAGTATGTGAGATTATGGCTGAGGGCAGATACACACGAGTTGTACAGTATGTAAGATTATGGCTGAGGGCAGATATACACGAGTTGTACAGTATGTGAGATTATGGCTGAGGGCAGATACACACGAGTTGTACAGTATGTGAGATTATGGCTGAGGGCAGATACACGAGTTGTACAGTATGTGAGATTATGGCTGAGGGCAGATACACGAGTTGTACAGTATGTGAGATTATGGCTGAGGGCAGATATACACGAGTTGTACAGTATGTGAGATTATGGCTGAGGGCAGATACACACGAGTTGTACAGTATGTGAGATTATGGCTGAGGGCAGATACACGAGTTGTACAGTATGTAAGATTATGGCTGAGGGCAGATACACGAGTTGTACAGTATGTAAGACGTAAGATTATGGCACAGTTTTATCGTACACGGCAAGACGGAAATTTAATTTTTCTGGGGGCCTCGGATGAACATCTGACTGACACGGTTCGCTTGACCTGTGGCGACATACATCACATTATATATACGCTTATATTTGATATATCGCTAGATTTGGGTCATCCTATATATCCTTTATATTAAAAGGCAAGTTTCTGTCCGTTCTGTCCGGTCATCTATAGCGATTGGTCCCTCAAACACATATGACTCCTACAGCCAATCATATTGAACACGTTTACGCCATTTACGCGGACGTTCAAAACGAGGTATTTTTGGTGCAGTATTTCTCCCAAGACTTTATTTTGAGTTATGCGCGTTGGGATTTATAGCAAAAAGCTCTGTTTTTACAAGTTATTTATTTTAACTAAAATGAATAGTATTTTTGACGTGATGCACATGTATGCCGGTCGAGACGGCTGTTGGAGGAGAGTTACAACATGCCACCGAAGGGTGGCGGAACGTTCTTGGACGGGCTTTGTTGCTCGTGTTATATACGCTTATATTTGATATCTATCACATTATATAACAAACTAGAATTTTATCACTAGTCAAAAATGACGGAAGTTTTTCAAAATAAATACACGTCAGATTAAATAATAACGTAATACAGAACTTTCATTTATTTTCTTCATTTTTATTTGATTCATTTATTATCATACTGAACAATTTTTATGCGGAAAGTTCGAAAAGTGTTATTTTTGGTGCAGCACTATAAAACAAAATCGATCGCAGCGCCACCTAACAGCATTACGAATTTCACAGCGCCACCTAGTTACATCCATACATACAGACAACAGGAATTATGTATATTGATATATTTGATTTATCGCAGGATTTGGGTAATGTTATATATTATGCTATATATAGTTTATATAGGAATTTACGTTATTTTAAAAGAAATAAAATATATTCAGTAGCCTACCCAATACATTTCTAGGATCCTTTCGTGAAAAAAAAACATTTTTCGGAAAATGCCAAAATAAATAAATAAATAACGAATTTCCCCGTCTTATTCGCCATACATGTGGCAGAATGTCAGAAACACTTTAAAAGTTTTAAAGATGATTTTAAGACATTGCGATACGGGATAAAGTAAATTGTTGATGTCCAAGTTCCAGTGAAGACGAGCCCAGAAGAGGGATGAGTGTATTTGATTGTTGGATTTAGTAGTACATGGGATTAACGTTATGTTGGATGTAGTATATCGAAATTTAACGTTATGCTGGATGTAGTACATGGGATTAACGTTATGCTGGATGTAGTACATGGAAATTTAACGTTATGCTGGATGAAGTACATGGGATAACGTTATGCAGGATGTAGTACATGGGATTAACGTTATGCAGGATGTAGTACATGGGATTAACGTTATGCTGGATGTAGTACATGGGATTAAATTTATGCTGGATGTAGTACATGGGATTAACTTTATGCTATTCCTATGTACTTTGTTTAGATTTAAACCTTTAATTTACAGTTTAGATCTAGAATATGACTTGGGGGAGCTACCATCTCCTACCAAGCTCGTCCTCAGGCGGTGGATAGAGGAACGACCTTCAGATATAAAGGTTAGCCGTGAATATTGAATAAGCGGCCGCGGACCAACTGGTTTGTTCTCGCTGAGGATGAGATGGGGTATCCCTTGGTAAGGATACTCTTTAAAAAATGCTTAAAAACTCCAAGGAAATGACTGAAAAAAGCGAGCATAGAGCGCTTAAACTCTAAACCCGTACAGATGAGGCCGTTAGCTAGGGATTGCAATCATCTAGGTGAGAAAACTGAAATAAAATCAACTGCTGCCTTACAGGAGGTGGAGGGATCCACAAAGGCTAGGGAACCTTAGCTTTTGTAATATTATTAGTAGACAATTCCAGTTTTGTAATATTATTAGTAGAAATTTCCAGTTTTGAATAATTATAAATAGCAAATTCAAGTTTTGAATTACTATTAATAGAAAATTCCACTTTTAAATAATTATTTACAGAAAACTCCAGTTTGGAATAATTATTAATAGAAAATATCAGTATTGTAACATTATTTGTAGTAAATTAAATTCTTAAAGATGTCGTAGCAATGTTCCCGTCAAGGTGCGTGGATGCGCGGCCACGGAGAAATCTTACCAACGCCGCGCAGCGGTATAGAATTACCGCGCAGCAAATTTTCTATAATATTGAAAAATAAAATAAATAAATAAATGGATGCTGTGCAACTTTCATACGAGTTTTCTTTACTTTGCTTACGGACCAACGAACCTGAGAGAGATAATTGGTCATATACAAAGAATGTCTAATTTAGTACTTAAAGATGTCATAGGCAAAGACTGCCTTATTAAGTTCTCAAAGATGTAAAAAAAGCAAAACATTCTCATTATGATAATAACACCCTTTCCAGTCCATGACGGACTATGGGGCAAGTGAAGTAGCGTTCACAAGTTGTATTATAGCCACCACTAACGAGCAAAGGATTGTGTGGCTAGCGCAATGCCCCGGGGTCTTGCCAGCACCGAGAATAGAACCCGTGACTCGCTTCTGTCTCGGTTCGGCAGTCCAGCGTGCTACCACTAGACCACCGCCAGACCACCGCCAGGCCACCGCCAGACCACCGCCAGACCACCGCCAGACCACCGCCAGACCACCCCTAGACCACCCCTAGACCACCGCTAGACCACCGCTAGACCACCGCTAGACCACCGCCAGACCACCGCCAGACCACCGCCAGACCACCACCAGACCACCACCAGACCACCCCTAGACCACCACTAGACCACCACTAGACCACCGCTAGACCACCGTTAGACCACCGCCAGACCACCGCCAGACCACCGCCAGACCATCACCAGACCACCACCAGACCACCACCAGACCACCCCTAGACCACCACTAGACCACCGCTAGACCACCGCTAGACCACCGCCAGACCACCGCCAGACCACCACCAGACCACCACCAGACCACCGCTAGACCACCGCTAGACCACCGCTAGACCACCGCTAGACCACCGCCAGACCACCGCCAGACCACCGCCAGACCACCACCAGACCACCACGAGACCACCACTAGACCACCGCTAGACCACCGCTAGACCACCGCTAGACCACCGCTAGACCACCGCCAGACCACCGCCAGACCACCGCCAGACCACCACCAGACCACCACTAGACCACCACTAGACCACCACTAGACCACCACTAGACCACCACTAGACCACCACTAGACCACCGCTAGACCACCGCTAGACCACCACTAGACCACCACTAGACCACCACTAGACCACCACTAGACCACCACTAGACCACCGCTAGACCACCGCTAGACCACCACTAGACCACCACTAGGCCACCACTAGACCACCACTAGACCACCACTAGACCACCACTAGACCACCACTAGACCACCACTAGACCACCACTAGACCACCGCTAGACCACCACTAGACCACCACTAGGCCACCACTAGACCACCACTAGACCACCACTAGACCACCGCTAGACCACCACTAGACCACCACTAGGCCACCACTAGACCACCACTAGACCACCACTAGACCACCACTAGACCACCACTAGACCACCGCGGTCCAAAACATTCTCATTGAACCGTTATAAACGTTATCTGACAGCAAAGATATTCCAGAAAGTTCGGCACCCAATTAAAAACACACCCAGACGCCCCCCCCCCTTTCATTCTAACCTTAACTCTATCACTGACCATCTATCACGTGGTATTTGACGACAAGTTACCGGCACAAGGGGATTATGGGCTCTTTGACGGAACTCTGGAATTCTGGGATGTTCTTTGAACAATCCGTGTCTCGGGGCGGTAGTGTTTCGGGCGCCCCGCAATCAATCGTTGTGGTCTCCGTTAGTAGGGTCGTAGGGGGGGGGGAGGGCATAGGAAGGGAAGTAACACGGCATTCTTATCAAAGCCATGGGCGGTAATTTACTACATTGTCTAAGACAAGCCCATCTGGACGAGCGAGCGCTGCTTGAGTCATGTCCCTTGATTTAACCAGACTTCGTCATTTATTTAGAGAACCTGGAAATTGTTCCGTTTATGCACTCTCTAGTTCTCTCGCTCTATCTCTCTCTCTCTTCCATTGACTCACTCTCTTATTCACACATACTCACTTTTTCTCTCTCTCTTTCATTCACTCACTCTTTTCTTTTCGTGTCCTAAATTAAGCGTGCCATGATTTCGTAAGTCATAATTTAAGTGCGTTATAACAAGGGAGACCATCTGAAATGACTTGGATGGTGGCCATGTAACAAGTCACACAACAAAGTGTGAAGCTGCGTTAATGAGATTGAGGCCGTGTTTGTTTTGTGTATTGTGATCTGTTTTACACCAGATTTTAATGGCGAGGGGCGCGCGCAATCCTGTTGTCTCTGTGGCGTACGGTCAAACAAATCACGTGACCAGAACACAAGGCCACGAAGCGCCGTGATCTTTGTCACAGTCAGTTACAGCAAACATTCCTGGAAAAGGCGTGAGGGGAAGGGAGGGGGTGGGTGGGTTGCAGTACCACTCTGGGGGTCATGAAGGGCTCATTAAACACATCACCCTCGCCAATGGGCTCGGATTTTCTCCCAAATGTTGACCGATAAAATGTCCTGTCACGACGGCCTCGGAATAAAAAATAAAAATTTAAAAATGGCTTTCCTAATTTTAGCATTCGTTTCCTAAAGACGCAGCTAGAACGAGAATAAGATGAGCGATGATTTTCTTGATATTTTCTGAAAATTTAAAAATATATCCAGTTCTAATATGAGCGCTTTAAAAGAAGAAAAAAAAAGCCAAGAAACAAACAACGGCCTAATTCAGTGGCGTAGCATGAGTATGTGCCGCCCGGGGCAGAACCCATCTTTGCCGCCCCCCCCCCGAAGCGATAATTTTTATTAAAAAGTCATAATATATTTTTATGTTAGAATAAATTGAAGAGTTTTCATTTCTTGATTAAAATTGAAGTTTTCTCCTTTTCTTCCTGGAACAATCTTTG
>CALYLW010000271.1:206963-214463 GCA_944989445.1 Ampullaceana balthica
CCATCCATCCATCCATCCGTCACATCTTGTAACGTAAAGTTAACAATGCATTGTGTCAAAATTTCAGATCGCTCGAATGTACCGTAATTTACGCATTGTTCGTTTATGTCTATATTATCACTCACATCAGTGAACCATAACTCAATTCGCCCTAGAGGGATACAAGTAATTTCAATGTGTTGATGTCAGAAGTTGTTTGTAAATAGTTTTTATTATCTGTTTAAAAAGAGCGAAAAATTGGTCAAATCGTTAGCGTGATCGATTGCAGACATGGAGGCACGTGGTTCAATTTTCATTTGGGGAAACTGTTTTTCTTTTAATACATAAATTTGTAATTTATCTTTAAAACTTTTTAATAATCTATCTTTTTACCACTATCACATTTAAGTTATTGACAATGAAGTTTGACTTATTAAATTAAATTGGTTATGTAAAAGAATTGATTAAAAAATTTTGATACTAAAAAGTAGAAAATAAAATATTAAAAAAATCTTTAAAAAAAAAGTACACGGTTTTATTTACATATAGAAAGTGCACTAAAAAGAAGAAAATAAAAAAAATTCTATGATAACAGGTGAAATGAGAGAACCTATCCACTGCACATAAAAGCGTGGGGCACTCATCAAAACTCTCTATCATGTACAAGGCTGCGAAACATAAATACAAATTTGTATAAATATTTATAACATTAAAGTTTCACAACTTTGATCATTATTCATATACATGCTCAGACAATAAATGCATGCCAGTGGCTTAAGAAAGAGGCACGCACGGAGTGGACAGACCCCTCCTGTCTACCTCCAGTGGACGCCTTTCGTTGTAAAGAGGGGGGGGGATTTTTAACCAGCTGGAGAGACTTTTCAATGGGAAGGTTCATAACAATTCTTAGTACGATCCCTGTGAGCCCGACGAAAGCAGAGAAGACACTGAACCCAAGAAAGGACTGGGGTCAAGACGTTTACAGGGAGTCGTCATCACAAGTCGGCTTTCGAAGCCGCTCACGTTCAGGCTGAAATTCTACTAATTACTTGGACGCTTGTGGGACAACGATGTCAATGTTTTGTGCCTAGAACCGTTGTAAATGACGGACTCTGCATCTCCACATGACATCAAGTAGGTTTAAATCCAGGGGTCTCAAAATGGGATGAAGGCATATGTCATTTTAGATTAATTAGATTAATAGATTAATAGATTAATATATTAATAGATTTGTCAGGGCCGCAATTCCCCCTCCTCTCAAATTTTTTTTTAAATTACCCCCCCCCCGACACACACACTCTATACATCTTAATTCATTTTACTAATTATCATTAAAAAAACGAATATTTGCTTAAATATAATTTTATGTTAATATTTATGTTACGCAAATAAAACTAACAATAAAATTTGATTTGCATGGGTACCAGCTGTCTGAATTAATTTCTCGAATATTATATTTTATTTTTTATAAGCCTAGTGGTGGGCCACAAAAATCCCCTTCGTGGGCCGCATGCGGCCGCGGGCACGAGTTGGAGACGCATATTTTAAATGATCATCAATGAGAACAGGACTTCAAATGTTCAGCACCATAAATATAATTGCTAACATTTTACAATTTTGGAAGCAAGTGTCTGAAGTAAAATCTTTTCAAGGATTCAAATTTTGAGATTACAAATAATTTGGGACGAAATTAAACTAGGACTTTTGAGGAACCCCGGGGTTAAATTGGGACTAAGTTGGAAACATGATTTAATTTACCACGTATGAGGAGGATCCCCAATTTAAAATTAGACGTTTTTGGGAACTTCATTTTTAAATAGGACTAAAATTATCGATTCCGGCGCTCCTTCTATACAGAAGATTATTGCGTCCTTAACTTACCCACGGATCCCATAGTTGTAAAATCAGTAATGAATTGTAGTCACGTTTTAAATTAGGACTTATATGAATCCCCAGTTCAAAATTAAGGATTGTTTGGACCCCGTCTTAAATTAGAACTAATCGGTGATGCTAGATTAACCCCCCCCCCACCCCGGGCCAACCAAACCAGTGACAAGGTGGAAAACAAATGACCCCCGCTTTTGTTGGTCCCCCCCCCCTGCTTGCGTCTGGCCCCGGAGTGAGTTGGCGCCCCTCTTTGAACTTGATCCGCCCCGCATCACCCCACACTCATTACCTTTGTTGCACTCCGGCTTCCATGTTGATTCTGTGCTCGGGGCGCGCGACGGGCAGGTCGGTACGTCTATGATGTCACGTGAGTGTACAGGGGCGCGTGGCGTAAACAGATGGGGGTGGTATGGGGGGGAAGGGAACTGTAACCCTCCATGTTAATATTTCTATGCTGCCTCCCCGGCACCCACACTCACTTACATTACAGCGATGTTTCTTAAACTGTTGGGCTCCTCCAGCTCATTCAAAGACCCCACAAAGACTCCACCGAGGAAAGAATTTTGTGTAAAGCAGTGGTGGCGAAACTTTTTGGGGCCGCGTGCCCAAAATTCAATAAAAAAACCCACTTATTTATAGGAAAGTCCCATACTCCAGTTAAACCCAAAAATGGAGTTTGAGCCTAGCTAAACGCTCACTTGTCTTAAGACTTAACGAGAAAAAACAAGAGGAGTGTTTTCAACGACACAAAAAAACAAACTTTTACAAATTCTCCTGGGCAGCTGCTGCAATGCACGCGTGCCATAGGTTCGCCATCACTTTTATAGAGCGTTGTATAGAACCTAAGATAGATTGTAGAAAGCATTAGATAGAGGCTGGTGTTCATATTTTGTCTCAATAATTTCAGTTGACCCAGAACCTAGACAATGTCCTTCACATCCGTCAAGCCTTTTGTTTAATGCCCCCATATACATTGAGATTGATATATTTTCCAACCTGTCTTGTGCAGACAAAATCCAGAATTGTGAACAACAGAGAACACTTGACATTTGAGGGTTGAAAATTTCACCTTTAAAATCATGTGAAATATTTTTACCGCGTTGCCCCCGTCACGTTAAAATCTAGCAAGCCACCAGACTATGCAGGAAAAAACCATAGCACAGATGCCGATGAATTTAATTTTTGGGCCGGCTAATTATCCTTTGACGGATCAAAGGTGGCCGTTGCGTCGAGGACGGTACTATTGCTAGGTTGGAAACTGTATACACCGCTAGATTTGTGCTAGATTGGTGACTGTATACACCGCTAGATTTGTGCTAGATTGGTGACTGTATACACCGCTAGATTTGTGCTAGATTGGTGGCTGTATACACCGCTAGATTTGTGCTAGATTGGTGACTGTATACACCGCTAGATTTGTGCTTGATTGGTGACTGTATACACCGCTAGATTTGTGCTAGATTGGTGACTGTATACACCGCTAGATTTGTGCTAGATTGGTGGCTGTATACACCTCTAGATTTGTGCTAGATTGGTGACTGTATACACCGCTAGATTTGTGCTAGATTGGTGACTGTATACACCGCTAGATTTGTGCTAGATTGGTGACTGTATACACCTCTAGATTAGTGCTAGATTGGTTTATTTAAAAGAAAAAAATGTAAATATGATTTTCTTTTTTCAAAATGGAAAGTATTAAAGAATTTAGGGTTAGTTTTTTTTTGTAGTGCTTCAGACACTTGCATATAAACAAAGATGGCGGCCTGATCAGCGTAACGATAATTTACCTTTGGTCCTTTCTGGAAAAATTGTGAAGACTTCAACATTCTCATAAACTAAAATAAAAAACCCCGTAAAAAAACCAAGTTTTTAACTATAAATCCTTTATGTACGAGACGTAACTAAAAGAATGTTCATTACAATACGCAGCGCAAGACCATCCAAAAATACAAAATTGCAGTTGTGTCGTAAAACATGTTTAATATACTGCGCACCGATCAGGAATATGTTTATAAAACGTGTTGTCAATAAAATACGCACCTTATTGCGCGACAGAAAGGTTGTTCAATATAATACGCATCGCGACGCTCTATCTCAAAAAATAGCATGATACAAAAGGAATAAATAAAATAATCTAAAAAATCAATAATTTAATTACGGTACATGCGATCGATCTGAAATTTTGATACATTGTTTATATTATTGGTACAAAACTGCCTGCAAAATTTCAGCTCGCTAGCTTACGAGCAAGTGGGTTAAAATCGATCAAAAGTTTTGGCGACAAGCACGGGCGGGCGGCCGCAAGGGCGGGCGGCCGAAGACACCACGAGTGAATATAAAGGATTTAAAAAGCAAATTCCATACACGTAAGGAACACAGATGTAGATGATACTTGCCGGTGCAGTTCTTAGCCACACCAATGTTATTATTGGTTTTGTAATTTTAACAAGAAATTATTGATTTAAACAAATACTCTCAGTACATGGCTCTGTACATGTCTTCACGTGGAGCACACATAACATCAAAAGCTGTCACCAATAGGGAGTATATCGAAGTTATTAAACTGAAAGCAGATTTTTTTTCTAAAACTCACACAAGAAAAGTTCACGTACTGCAATAACAATGTTTTTTTTCCCAGTTACTTCCCTTTTCAAACTAAATAGAATTATATTGTCAGTGTGCCTGAATATCCGTTACAAGTTGTATAAAGCTGAGTTAAGTTCCAACAAATTATTTGCTAGAACTTTGTTCATTAAGGGATTTACCGAAACGTAAACTATTAAATTTATTATTATTAGTAGGAAGCTCCTAAAATATTTAATGTTGTCATTGTGTGTTTGGGAAAGACATTCAATGTGACGCTGAGGGGTGGGGCATCAATAACCACCTTCCCCCGTCCAGTGTGCTATAATCACTTATAGGGTTCCGCAAACGTGTGTTACCCATGTCTTTTGTTTTATATCAATATTTTATTTATTTATCATTTCTTTTTTTCCTTCTGTTTATCCTGTAAAACATTATAAAAAATAAAAATTCGTCTGACGTCATTCTCATGCAGTTGGTCATGTGTGTGTGTGTGTGTGTGTTGAACATATAACTATGTTAAAAAAAACTAAAACACATAATTATGAAATGTTTCCCCCCCAGCCCCCATAACCACACAATATTAGCATTCCCATGTGACCCAGAACCCTTGAAGAGAAATCAACTTTTTGTTAGTCTGTTATTTGGTCGTATGATCAGCGGATATTTGACAGGAGAAACGAAACAAAAGTCAGTAAAGAAGAATCTTTCAGTTGATACGTTAACAATCGCCTACTGTTGACTTGTTGTCTGTCTGGTCACTACTGCTGGCCTGGTGACTGGACACTTGAATCTCCCGATGAAGTATCAACCAACCAACTGGGACCCCCACCCCCACCCCCAACTAGTCTATTTTCTATTTTCAACGAAACAAGTATGGGAGAGGGGAGGTAAGTGAAAATTGTTTTAAAATGAGGCAAGAATCTTGAGAGTTCTGCTGCCACAATGTCAACTGCAAAAACTCGTGCTTCTTTAAAGAGTTAATTCCCCCTGTCAAATCATCGCCAATGGGTCTCACACTGTGATCACCATCGGTTGTCACCTGCCTCACCGCAAGAGGGTGGGGGTCATTCCACGCCCCCGCTATTTTACCCACGGTGTCCACTTGGCACGTCCATTGATCGTCTGCAGGTCAGAGGGCGGCCATCTTGCCCCGTCCAGTTTCTCGCATTCTCACAGTCACCGGAAGGGGTTGAAAGCTGCGCATGCGAAGTCAATGATCGGAACAATTGTGGGAGTTAAATATGCACTAAATGAGTTCATATTAAAGGGGAAAAGAAATGTACCATAATAATAGTGGCCATTAATTGAGGAGGTGTTGGAATGTGGCTTAGTAAAAGAAGCAGAAGCCGAAATGTTGGGGATAAAAGAAGCTAATTAATAGTAGCCTAAATTATAATGCAACTTTTTAGAAAAATATTAGAAGCCAGAAATTTCGAAAATTATATAGACCATATTTGAAATTTAATAAGAAAAACCCGTAAAAAACCAACTTTTTTTACTATAAATCCTTTATGTACGAGAAGTAACTAAAAGAATGTTCATTATAATACGCAGCGCCAGACCATCCAGAAATACAAAATTGCAGTTGTGTCGTAAAACATGTTTAATATAATGCGCACCGATCAGGAATTTGTTTATAAAAAGAGCTGTCAATAAAATACGCACCTTATTGCGCGACAGAAAGGTTGTTCAATATAATACGCACCGCGACGCTCTATCTCAAAAAATAGCATGATACATAGGAATAAATAAAATAATCTAAAAAATCAATAATTTAATTACGGTACATGCGATCGATCTGAAATTTTGATACATTGTTTTTATCATCGGTACGAAACTGCCTGCAAAATTTCAGCTCGCTATCTTGCGAGCAAGTGGGTAAAAAATCGATCAAAAGTTTTGGCGACAAGCAAGCAAGCAAGGTCGGCCGCAGACACCACGAGTTAATATAAAGGATTTAAAAATCAAGCTTTATAACAAAGGCACATGTTTAGGTTTATTTTAACAACGTACATGAATTTATCTCTGGATGATACTTTAGCACCGTACATGACTTTATCTCTTGATGTTACTTTAGCACTGTACATGACTTTATCTCTGGATGTTACTTTAGCACTGTACATGACTTTATCTCTGGATGTTACTTTAGCACCGTACATGAATTTATCTCTGGATGATACTTTAGCACCGTACATGACTTTATCTCTTGATGTTACTTTAGCACTGTACATGACTTTATCTCTGGATGTTACTTTAGCACCGTACATGACTTTATCTCTGGATGATACTTTAGCACCGTACATGACTTTATCTCTGGATGTTACTTTAGCACCGTACATGACTTTATCTCTGGATGTTACTTTAGTACCGTACATGACTTTATCTCTGGATGTTACTTTAGCACCGGACGTTGCGTCTATTTAAACCAAGAGCGCATGAAATGTGTCGTCACCGTTCTATTTATAGCTCGCGCGGCCACAAGAATCCGCCAGGAACGCCAGACGATGGAGATTTGCGACGTCCTTCTGGGTTTCCATGACAGCAACGAGTGAGCAGTTAAAACAGTGCGTCAATATTTGAGGCAGTCGGCGAGTTATTTTCTGAACCACATTCCTATGGTTGTAAATTAATTTTGCCAAGTAAAGAATAAAAGGCTGATGGGGTTAATCTGAAATTGTTTATTTCTAGTTTTAACTTACGGAAATTGGTAGTCTTAACAAAAACGCTTAAATCAGCAAGCAATTCCACATTCGAAGCTTTAATGTAGATGCAAGACTAGACATAAACCATGGATAAGTAGGGGCGACGCTATAATCTTCTGTATAGAAGGAGCGTAAATAATTTTTAAGACCAGATAAGATATAAATTTACGGTCAGAGTAAAGGTTAGAGTTAGGATAATGGTTAGCATGGATATATATGACGCATTAGAATTACTAGAAATTAATTTTATATATATATTTGGTTGTGACAGGTTGCCATTTCAAGAAGCATTCAGACTTAGTATACAACTTAAAAAAACTATATATGAGACAGTGGTCGTGTGGGA
>CALYLW010000271.1:216963-566963 GCA_944989445.1 Ampullaceana balthica
ATAATGCGTTGTGGTGAAAATGAAATCTATGCTGACATCGGGACAAATCAAGGGTGTTAACCGCACTTGTCAAATCAGATTTATTTCAGTGTTTACATGTTGCTGGCCCATGGGTTATCGGACTTCATGATTGGTTTGTTCTAAAAAATATTAGTTTCAAATCGTCTCATTTCGTGATTTTATTTTATTTTAACCCGAGTTTAGTTCAATTCACCTGTCTTTTGTTAATTTCACCTGTCTTTTTTTCATTTCACCTGTCTTTTGTTAATTTCAACCGTCTTTTGTTAATTTCACCTGTCTTTTGTTCATTTATCTTATCTTATCTTATCTTATCTTATCTTATCTTATCTTATCTGTTTACAGACGCTCCTTCTATACAGAAGATTATTGCGTCCTACGCTTATCTATGGTTTGTGTTTAGTCCTGCATTTTTATTAGAGATTTAAATGCTGATAAAGTGTTGGTTTTCCTGGTTTCTTCAGGCAACTCATTCCACGCCCGAATTCCGGACGGGAAGAAGGAAAACTTGTATATGTTTGTTCTTGCATACGGAATAAGAAAGGTGTTTTTATCCTTATGTCTATCTGAGGGTTGTATTAAGTTATCTTTGTGTTGTATTTCTAAATTAGAATTAATTGCTTTATGTATGATAACTACTTTGCTTTTGGTTCTTCTATCCTCTAGTGTTTCAAGGTTTAATGATTTAACTAATGGTGTTATTCTTGTCAGTTTCAAATATTCTCCAGTAATGAATCTGGCAGCTCTTTTTTGAATTTGTTCTAGTTTATCAATGTTTTCTTTGGTGGATGGGTCCCATACAGAAGATGCATATTCTAGTACAGGTCTCACCAAAGTGAGGTAGCATTTTAGTTTTATATCTCTATTACATTTGTTAAAGTTTCTTTTTTATAAAGCCTAAGGTTTTGTTTGATTTTTTAATAACTTCATTGACATGGGGATTCCATGATAGTTTCTCATTTATTAAGACTCCTAAGTATTTTGCATCTTTAGTTTGGGTCAGTTCTTTTCCATGAATGTAATATTTTGAATTTATTTGTTTCTTTTTCTTTGTTACTCTTAACAGTTGACACTTTTCTGGGTGGAAAGACATACTCCAGTTAGTTTCCCATTTTATCAATTCATCTAAGTCTTTTTGTAAAATTTTGCTGTCTTGTTCTGATTTAATTGTTCTATAGATTATACAATCATCAGCAAATAACCTAACTTTTGTACCTGTTGAGATGTTGTTGGGTAAATCATTTATATAAATTAAAAAGAGTAAGGGACCTAGCACAGTTCCTTGTGGAACTCCTGAGTTAACCTTTATTGGTGCAGATTTAGATCCATTAATTATTACAGTTTGCTCCCTGCCCAAAAGGAAGTCTTGGATCCAGTGATGTAAGGAACCTGAGATTCCAAAGTAGTTAAGTTTTTTAAGTAAACTAAGGTGGTGAACTTTGTCAAATGCTTTTGAGAAGTCTAGTAATATTGTATCTATTTGATCATTTTTGTCTAAGCCTTTTGATAGTTCATCTATTAAACCTATTAATTGTGTTTCACATGATCTGTTTTTTCTAAAGCCGTGTTGATGTGGGCATAGGGCATTTTATTTGTCAAGGTGGTTAACTATTCTACTATATATTATGTGTTCTAGTAATTTACAGGTGATACTAGTAAGTGATACAGGCCTGTAATTACCAGGGTCTGATTTATCCCCTTTCTTAAAGAGTGGAGTTACGTTAGCTAATTTCCAATCCTGGGGCACTTTACCCTGGTTTAGAGAGGCTTGAAAGAGAACTACAAGGATTGGGGACAGTTCATTGCTTAGTTCTTTTAATAACCTTGCAGGCAAATCATCTGGGCCAGTAGCTTTGTTTATTTTTAAGTTTTTTAGGAGTGAATGTATACCTATCTCATCTACAATTATGTTACCTATTTCCGCCATTTTATTTAAATTTATTAAAACTTCCTTGTCGCCTGAGGCAGAAAAAGATGATGCAAAATATGTGTTAAGGATATTAGCTTTAGTTTCATTATCATTATAGGTTTTATTATTTGAGCCTTTTAGTGTGGCTATTCCTGAAGGTTCCATTTTTTAAGATTTGATAAAGGACCATAAGTTTTTATTGTTATCTTTGGTAATTACATTGTTTATATATTCATTTTGGAGGTTTCGACTAAGTTTTTGTGTCAAGTGTTTAATCTTTAAGTATTTTTTGTGTAACCTATATGAATAGGTAGCTTTATATTTCTTAAATAAGTTCTCTTTTTGTTTGCAAATTTTTTTCAATCTAGAATTGAACCAGCATTTGTTAATTTTATTTGATTTCACCTGTCTTTTGTTCATTTCACCTGTCTTTTGTCCATTTCACCTGTCTTTTCTTCATTTCACCAGTCTTTTGTTCATTTCACCAGTCTTTTGTTCATTTCACCTGTCTTTTGTACATTTCACCTGTCTTTTGTTCATTTCACCTGTCTTTTGTTCATTTCACCTGTCTTTTGTTCATTTCAAAAGTCTTTTGTTCATTTCACCTGTCTTTTGTTCATTTCACCAGTCTTTTGTCCATTTCACCTGTCTTTTGTTCATTTCACCTGTCTTTTGTTCATTTCGCCTATATCCTGGGTATATCATGTGTCACGTGTCCCTTTCAAGTGTCTCGAGTTCACCATTCAACCTTTAACTATAGGCCTCCTGGCTAGTCATGTGGTCTATGTTTTTTGTTGACCATCGCTTGTTGTCCAAAGAGTTCACAGGATCAGAAGCGTCACTGGAGGGGGGGGGTGACCTCTGAACAGGGTTCCCTGTATGGGTAGAATTTTTACACAAATATCACAAAGTGCTCATAAGTTTATTTTCCTGTTTAAATCCCTTATATTAACTTCACGGTCTTGTCTGTCGTGGTCATGCCCGCGGAAAAAAAAAGAGCCAAAAAATGAACCACTTCCCGTGATCCTATCGAGCTGAAATTTTGCACACAGACTTTTGTCACATAACCATGCATTCTATAAAAATTTCAGATTTAGATAATCTCTATGTGGCATGTAAATGTTTGTGCTACTCTGTCGCGCGGTGCGTATTATATTGAACACACTTAAAAAAATTTTTCCTGTTGCGCGGTGCGGTGCGTATTATAATGAACATAATTTTATAATAATTTCCCACTTTGTAAATGTTAGGCTAGTATTATATTGAACATAATCAATACTTTTAGTTATGTCTCATATATAAAGGATTTATATTAAAAAACTTTGTTTTTACGGGTTGTTTAATTAACTGCATGATGTGTGTTTAAGACATAATTCTTATCAGAGGCGTCTCTTGGATAGGTGTCAACCAGTGTCAGCCCCCTCACGACTTACCCTATAGACCTTTTCCGAGCCTGCCAGTGCCAAATAACGTGAACAAACAGAATTGTACCCTTTAGTGTCACCCCTTGTGATGGTGTCACCGGTGGGCCCCACACCCACACCCCTAGTGACGCCTCTGACTCTCATATTTTATAGATATTCATTTATTTATTGATAATAATTATTTTCTATACTCTTGTTGAGCTTATGTTGGGTAACCTGGAGGATCGAGTATTCTGATTGAGCACCAAAAATATTAATAATTTGAGAACCTGCCCCATAACACCTTGACTCACATTTTTAATTATAATTCACGAATGGCAATCATGATTTAAAAAATAATAATAATTAGGCAGCACCATCCGACTTTGGCCAAACACAAACCGCAGCTTACACCGTGCGTGTACGAGTTATGACAAATGATGTCAGTAATTACTTTATTGTGTGTACAAGTGAAGACACAGTGCTCTCAGTAAGTACTTAGTTGTGTGTCAGCTTGACGCCATAGTTCTGTCAGTAAGTGCTCGGTTGTGTGTACTAGTGACGACACAGTGCTGTCAGTAAGTACTTTATTGTGTGTACGAGTGACGTCACAGTGCCGTCAGTAAGTGCTCGGTTGTGTGTACTAGTGAGGACACAGTGCTGTCATTAATTACTTTGTTGTGTGTACTAGTGACGACACAGTGCTGTCAGTAAGTACTTTATTGTGTGTACTAGTGACGACACAGTGCTGTCAGTAAGTACTTTATTGTGTGTATGAGTGACGACACACTGCCGTCAGTAAGTACTTTATTGCGTGTACTAGTGACGACACAGTGCTGTCAGTAAGTACTTTATTGTGTGTACGAGTGACGACACAGTGCCGTCAGTAAGTGCTCGGTTGTGTGTACACAGACACAAACTCTAGGCCCGCGATACCCGCTCCTGTTTGCTAAGCCCGCGAATCTGTCCGAAAAACGCGGACAAGCTGAAGAGCTCCACTCGAGTGGTATAATCCCCAAGGATTAAAACCTGATGGTTGTTGAGAGAAAAACAAATAAACACACCCATCTTTACTAACAGATTGAAGATCCATATCAGGTGTTCTTAAATGAATGTACAGATAAAAGTAAACCTCAAATGAAATGTGTAAAATAAAATGTTTTAAATTTTTAAAACATAATTGCTAATATAAAAATCAGTCGCGAATTTATATCTAGCGTGGTTAAAAATGTGCGTTATTATACGCCGTCCAGCTTTAGATTTAATAAAAAATTAAGACGTCTTGGAATCTTGCGTGAACTTGGGGGCTAAGTGGTTTAATTTTAGATCTGAGGTCTTTGGGCTCTGAGCTGAGAACCGTTTGAATCGCTTGTTTACGTTATAGCATTTATATTCCCTAAAATTAACGACGTAAATGAGTTTATTTCAAATGTTTGTTTACCTAAAGATGTCTAACCTAAAAATGTTAACACGTCATCTCATTGCTCGTCGACTGGGAGCTCAGGTTCAATAGAGCTGACCGTCTATAGTGTGGCGATGACCGTCTATAGTGTGGCTGGTTTAAAAATGCATGATTTTTTATCGGAGTCTAATATTTCTTTGTCTCTATTAAACATCAAACAATGCCGTGGCTTACGGAAATTAACTCTCAAATTAAAAACAAATATTTTTTTGAGGATCAAATTTGTAACAAAAAACTAGAAAGAAATGTCTATGATAACCCAAGAGGGACGTTTTACACAAAAAATTATATTAAAAAATTATGTAAAAAAACACATAACCTGATTCGCTAATGGCACATAATTTTCTCGTTTGTGGCCACAAGTGCGCCAAATCTGAGCGTATGCACATGTCTCTATATCCCCACCCCCTCCTTAAAAAAAATTACAAGTGGAAACCGGTGCTTGAAAAAATCTGGCCAACCAATAAAAGCCAAGATGGCAGAAGATCGGACTCAATGGGAAAAATCAACACATTAGATCCCGATATTTGTTTGGAGGTTAGCGCCTCCCACTGGGAGGAACTTTGGCCGGGCAAGCAGCAGGATTTGAGAAACCGTGAAATAATTGATAAATAAACGCGAGTCTTGATGGCTGGCGTTTCCGACTGCCTCCCTCTTCCCCCCCCCCTCCCTCTCTCTCTCCCTCCTGGTCTTTGTCTCTTGTGGAGGCCATGGAAAAAGAATGTTCCGAGAAGCCTTTTTGCCGTGGTCACATCCGTCCATCCTATGGTCATCGCATACTACCACAAAACATTCACATTGTGGCACGTGATACATTTCTCCTGTAGCTTGTTATACACCTCAATTTGTGTCTGTAATATAGTCATGTGGATGATCTGTGCTTGAAATTCATTCATAATCCCCCACCTAAAGAAATCTTTAAACAAAAATGTTAATGAATTTTTTCTACAGCTTCACCAAAACATGCTCGTGAAAGTGATAAAGTTCAAGTGTTTATACACGTTCTCTTAATGTCTATGTCTTTTAATGTTTAATTCTTTTAATGTTTATGTCTTTTAATGTTTATTTCTTTTAATGTTTATGTAAGATCTACAATCAAATGTTGCGTACAAGTCAATAGTGCGTATTTTCCAACAATTTGTAAATTATGAGTTGAATAATCATATTCGAAAAAAAAGAAAAAGAAAAAACCTTTGAAAATGGCAAGAATTTGGAAACTAACATTTTGAAGATGCCGAGAATGTTTATGTATATATATAAATATTAAAATATTTCTCTAAATATTTCTATTTATAAAGTGTATACTTTGAATATGCGCGTATTCCTGAATTTCGATGACTGCCTTTTTACTCTCTTTTTACCATCAGCTCTTTGACCTATCTCACCATTTCCTTGTAGCTTTCATTTTTACGTAATGACATCAGCATTAGCCCTTCTGTACCAGTCATTGTTGAGATGATGTTTAGCCATGTTGTGATCTGGCTCTACCTGGGTCTATCTGGCTCTATTTGACTCTATCTGGCTCTATTTGAGTCTATCTGGCTCTACCTGGGTCTATCTGGCTCTATTTGACTCTATGTGGCACTATTTGAGTCTACCTGGCTCTATTTGACTATCTGGCTCTATTTGACTATATATGGCTCTATTTGAGTATATCTAGCTCTATTTGACTCTATATGGCTCTATTTGACTCTATCTAGCTCTATTTGACTCTATCTAGCTCTATTTGACTCTATCTGGCTCTATTTGACTATATATGGCTCTATTTGAATATATCTAGCTCTATTTGACTATCTGGCTCTATTTGACTATATCTAGCTCTATTTGACTCTATCTGGCTCTATTTGACTCTATCTGGCTCTATTTGACTCTATCTGGCTCTATTTGACTCTATCTGGCTCTATTTGACTCTATCTGGCTCTATTTGACTCTATCTGGCTCCATTTGACTCTATATGGCTCTATTTGAGTATATCTAGCTCTATTTGACTATCTGGCTCTATTTGACTCTATCTAGCTATTTGACTCTATCTAGCTCTATTTGACTCTATCTGGCTCCATTTGACTCTATCTGGCTCTATTTGACTCTATCTGGCTCTATTTGACTCTATCTGGCTCTATTTGACTCTATCTAGCTATTTGACTCTATCTAGCTCTATTTGACTCTATCTGGCTCCATTTGACTATCTGGCTCTATTTGACCATATCAGGCTCTATTTGACTCTATCTGGCTCTATTTGACTCTATCTAGCTATTTGACTCTATCTGGCTCTATTTGACTCTATCTAGCTATTTGACTCTATCTAGCTCTATTTGACTCTATTTCGCTCCATTTGACTCTATCTGGCTCTATTTGACTATCTGGCTCTATTTGACTCTATCTGGCTCTATTTGACTCTATCTGGCTCTATTTGTCTCTATCTAGCTATTTGACTCTATCTAGCTCTATTTGACTCTATCTGGCTCCATTTGACTCTATCTGGCTCTATTTGACTCTATCTGGCTCTATTTGACTCTATCTGGCTCTATTTGACTCTAGCTATTTGACTCTATCTAGCTCTATTTGACTCTATCTAGCTATTTGACTCTATCTAGCTCTATTTGACTCTATCTGGCTCCATTTGACTCTATCTGGCTCTATTTGACTCTATCTGGCTCTATTTGACTATCTGGCTCTATTTGACTCTATCTGGCTCTATTTGACTCTATCTAGCTATTTGACTCTATCTAGCTCTATTTGACTCTATCTGGCTCCATTTGACTCTATCTGGCTCTATTTGACTCTATCTGGCTCTATTTGACTCTATCTGGCTCTATTTGACTCTATCTAGCTATTTGACTCTATCTAGCTCTATTTGACTATCTGGCTCCATTTGACTCTATCTGGCTCTATTTGACTCTATCTGGCTCTATTTGACTCTATTGGCTCTATTTGACTCTATCTGGTTCTCTCCGGCTCTATCTGGGTCTAATGGTTCCCAAAGTCTGTATTTTGTCACAAAATCACATATATTTTAAAACGGCCATAAATACGGTGCTGTTTTGGAGACCCCTTTGAGAGATCAGTTGGCCCCCTATAAAAATGTATCTTTCCCCAAGCCTCTTTGGTGTGTACCCTCTTATCTCTAGTTGCCTCAGAACCTAAAGTTGCCCTAAAACCTATTTTTTTGAAAGCTACATATATCTCGCCGTCTTTAGCTAGAAATCGCACAGTGCAGCTAGACCAATAACCTATACAGACCCAAAACCCACAGTTGTCCGACGAACTGATAGTTTGGCCATGGGACCCGTCGACTAGCTGCACGTGCCCATGAACTATCAGTTCCATCGAACGTCGTGATTATGATGCCCGTGTCCATGAACCTATAGTATTCCCAAAACCCCTGATGTTAGCTGCCAGTGCCCATGAACCTATGAGTTACGCATGAACCGTCGTGTTGACGCTGCCCGTGCCCATGAACCTATAGTTCCCGTGAACCCCGAGTTAGCTGCCCGTGCACATGGACCTATAGTTTGCCCAATGAACCCCGAGTTAGCTGCTCGTGCCCATGAACCTATAGTTCCCATGAACACCGTGTTTAGCTGCCCGTGCCCATGAACTTATAGTTCCCATGAACCCCGTGTTAGCTGCCCGTGCCCATGAACCTATATTTCCCATGAACCTCGTGTTAGCTGCCCGTGCCCATGAACCTATAGTTTCCCATGAACCCTCGTGTTAGCTGCCCGTGCCCATGAACCTATAGTTCCCATGAGCCCCGAGTTAGTTGCCCGTGCCCATGAACCTATAGTTCCCATGAACCCCGTGTTAGCTGCCCGTGCCCATGAATCTATAGTTCACATGAACTCCGTGTTAGCTGCCCGTATCTAACTGTTCCCCGGTACAAGAAATGAATGCTTCGGACACTCTGGATTATCCACGTTATTACAAGGACAGTATCGTGGCGAGCGATACCCGTGTTTACCCACCTGAAATGTCCTTCTGGAGTGGACACCGGCTCGAGTACCTCACTTAAGTGGAGCACATCATTTTATATCAGGGCCCTCGCCAAGTCACGGAGCAGTGGCGAACTTCCGTGTCACGCTTCTCGTCGTGAGCACATCTTAATCATGAGTACATTGTATTACTGTGAGATATTGTCAGCTTTACATCGTATCTTAGGGGTTATAGCTTGCTAAGGTCAACTCCTTCTGGAATCATTGTCTCGTACAGAGCTCAATTAGCACCAGAGCTCAATTAGCACCAGAGCTCAATTAGCACCAGGGCTCAATTAGCACCAGAGCTCAATTAGCACCAAAGCTCAATTAGCACCAGAGCTCAATTAGCACCAGAGCTCAATTAGCACCAGAGCTCAATTAGCACCAGAGCTCAATTAGCACCAGAGCTCAATTAGCACCAGAGCTCAATTAGCACCAGAGCTCAATTAGCACCTGAACTCAATTAGCACCAGAGCTCAATTAGCACCAGAGCTCAATTAGCACCAGAGCTCAATTAGCATCAGAGATGAATTAGCACCACAGCTTAATTAGAACCAACGCGTAAATTGAACCAGAGCTTAATTAGCACCAGAGCTTAATTAGAACAAGAGCTTAATTGTCACCGGAGCTTAATTAGCACCAGAGCTCAATTAGCACCAGAGCTCAATTAGCACCAGAGCTCAATTAGCATCAGAGATGAATTAGCACCACAGCTTAATTAGAACCAACGCGTAAATAGAACCAGAGGTTAATTGTCACCGGAGCTTAATTAGCAACAGAGCTTACTTAGCACGGGAGCTTAATTAGCTCCAGAGCTCAATTAGCACCAGAGCTTAATTAGTACCAGAGCTCAAATACCACCAGAGTATTCCTATGACAAGTCTAAACGACGCTGTGATTATCTGTACAATATAACAGCCAATGAATCTAATGAAGGACTCCGATATATGAAATGTTATGAAATCGGCACAGAGTGGAATAAAATGTCTTTAGGCTTTGAAGGGAACAAAAAGTTCAGTGCAATTAAAATAACTTTTTTTTTCTTTTAGCTTAGCGCCCCCTCCTTAAACAAGTGAAACTGAAGAACTTGAGTATTGAACTTGAGTATTGAACTTGAGTATTGAACTTGCGTATTGAACTTGCGTATTGAACTTGAGTATTGAACTTGAGTATTGAACTTGAGTATTGAACTTGAGTATTGAACTTGAGTATTGAACTTGTGTATTGAACTTGTGTATTGAACTTGAGCATTGAACTTGAGTATTGAACTTGAGTTTTGTAATTACACAAAATGTCTTGAAAATGTTTTGGCAAAATGAGGTTATACCATTCCACTTCAGGCGCTAATTATTTTCAGCAACAAATTATTCACCATAATGATATTTCTGTATGTTAGTTGTTCGTTATTGCTACCACGGCTGAGAGAGGAATTTCAAAAGGCATTCGGCCGGCCACATTTTGACTTGGTCAAAGCAAATACTGCCCAATGGCCGATGGTAGACTGAAATAAAGAAAGAAAGAAGAGAAAAAAAATCCGTCTGCGAATCGTAACTATCAATAAACCTTGCCTGGAAATCATAACCCGACTAGTGGCACGGATTTCTCGCAGCTTAACGGCTAATCCCACAGCACACAAAGCCGCCTCAAGCCGAGAGACCAGCTTCCATTCAAGAAATGCAGATTGCTTTTGACTTGTGCTGGGATTTTTACTTAAGGGACAAGGGTGGGGCGAGGGCTGGGTGAGGACGGGGGTGGAAATTGGTGGGGGGGGGGCTAGAAACAAAGGGGGAGGTGAAAAAAAAATACACGGAGCTTAAGACTGAGTTATTGCCCTCCAAAACTGGCAACAACGTTATCGCGGTGGCTGAGAGCTCAAAGTTATCGGAGATAAGGGCCAACAAGAAATATCGTTGATAAAATTTAAAAAATGTGTAAACACAAACAATTAAGAAAAATCCGGATTTCAGGCTACAAATTGACCAATTATAAATAAAGATCGATGGATAGTTTTGTGGACAACTATCCACCCCCTTCCCACACACGAGCACAAATTCTTATCACAAAGGGCACAATATCCAAACGTACTTCTGTTGGGGCCTATTTATGTGTTTGCTTGCTGCTGCCCCTTATCTCAAACAGTTTTTGCTGTTTTAAAATATCGCTTTTCTTAACATCACGCGCCGCGATTCCGTCCTATAAACATTAGAAATAAGAGCGCCTTACAGTGTTCCTTCTTTTAAATAAATATTTAAAAAAACGCCGGCAACTCCTTTGTAACGGGTGTGAACGATGTCAGCACACTTATTAATGATTATAATCATTCATAAGTCTGTTATAATCACGTAGCAGCCCATTTACGTCTCCGTATGTTAACATGCTAATACTAAAATAATATTAATTTGTTAACTTTCTCCCCCCCCCCTTTTTTTTCTTCTTCTCCAAATAACTCTTAGAATCTGAAGCTGGGATTAAGTCCCTTTGGCTTTCAACAAAAAGAAGAGAAGAAGAGATGCATTGTGGGTCAAAAAAGTCAAAAGCTCTGTTTCACATGAAAAAAAATTGCTTGGATCTCAAATAATATTCTAAAACACTTACATGCCAGGAGATTAATGTATTTAAAAAATGAGAATTAAAGAAAATTTATGTTTGCGACCCTGGGCAGTTTCAATGTCTTCCATCAGCCACGGTCACTTGTACAATGTCTTTGGTCAGTCATGGTCACCTGTACAATGTCTTTGGTCAGTCATGGTCACCTGTACAATGTCTTTGGTCAGTCATGGTCACATGTACAATGTCTTTGGTCAGTCATGGTCACCTGTACAATGTCTTTGGTCAATCATGGTCACTTGTACAATGTCTTTGGTCAGTCATGGTCACTTGTACAATGTCTTTGGTCAATCATGGTCACTTGTACAATGTCTTTGGTCAGTCATGGTCACTTGTACAATGTCTTTGGTCAGGCATGGTCACTTGTACAATGTCTTTGGTCAGTCATGGTCACCTGTACAATGTCTTTGGTCAGTCATGGTCACTTGTACAATGTCTTTGGTCAATCATGGTCACTTGTACAATGTCTTTGGTCAGGCATGGTCACTTGTACAATGTCTTTGGTCAGTCATGGTCACTTGTACAATTTATTTGGTCAGTCATAGTCACTTGTACAATTTATTTGGTCAGTCATGGTCACATGTACAATGTCAAAACTTTACAGAAATAACTTTAAAAAGTCATCTTGCTAATTCTTTCATTACTTATAACTTGGACAACATGAATTCGTCTACAACAGTCTTATCCGTTAAGCACAAATCACAGTGCACTTCTTTTCTATGTTTAAATTTATTATTTTTTTAAAAAGAGTTTAAATTTATTTTGCAACATGAAAGCTGTCACCTGGGTCACCTGCTCCATCTGCTGGTCAGTGCAACACAACATCGTCTGCTGGTCAGTGCCACACAACTTTGACTTGGCAAAGGACTCGCTCGCCACCGTCTCCCACAATGTCCAGCGCGGGGCACGAAGTCAACTGTTGCACTACCGTCGCGGGGACTAGGCTGCTTGCCGGCAGTTCGAGTCCCTGTTGTGGTCTAGCCGGTTGAAGCATGAGTTGATAAGGCGATGCTCCGTTCCCATTTGAGTCGCCATTCTCTTATCTTTGACCACTGGTCTGTTCGACTCCGCCTGGGCATGTCGGTCAACGTGCTGTCCACCCATTTCTAGGACCGCTTGTTTCTGTAGTGGTCCACCAACTTGGTTTTTGCATGAGATAAGGGAGTGGGCCATCTAGTTGTGGTGTGGCCGCCCCTGCTTTTGAAAGTGATTATTTAATTTCTTCGCCATTCACAAGCACGTGATTCTGAATCGAACGTACCCAATTACCCCCCCACACCCCGCCCCTCAAACCCAACCAAACATTCTCAAATTTCCTAAACGCAAACGAAAACTAAATTTTATTTAAAAAGACAGAAAAGGGAGATTTTTTTTTAAATGTAAGACTTGTATAAAATTCCACTAACAAACATTTAAAAAAAACAACAACAATAAAGACACATACACCGCGGGGTAAGAAACACACACTTGGACAACTACTGGTAAAAAAGCGACACATGGACACACGTAGACATCAACACAGTGACACGCCCGGAAACGCGTTCAAACACGTTCAGTTGTATGATTTTTATATGTTTGATTTTCTGGAAACAATAGGGCGGTGACTTTTTGATTTTCTGGAAACAATAGGGCGGTTACTTTTTGATTTTCTGGTAACAATAGGGCGGTGACTTTTTGATTTTCTGGTAACAATGGGGCGATAACTGTTTGCTTCTCTGAGTATAACACCAAAAACACCACGTTTGACTTGTAAGCATTTCGTCACTACACGTCAATGTGAAAACAACGCCAGGAACCACAACTCCTACCACCTTCTTCCACTCTGTCCTTGGCGACCTCGACTTCCTGTGCGTCTTATCTCCCTTTGAAAGAAAGAGACTTTAGGTGAAGAAGAAAAAACAACTCGCGATCGCAGAAAAGCACGAGGCGGTGGAGAGAGAGGGCAGAATTGTTTAAACAATATCTCAATCTAAAATATTGTTTGACACTGGTGTTTAGAGAAACCGAAGGTGCCAAACGTATTCTGCCGCGACAAGTCAGCCGCACACATGCGCAAAAAAATTATAATTGAACGATTTCAATTTCTGAGGCCATGAATGGGAGCCGCGGTGAAGTTTGACTCCCCTGACAACCCATAGCTTATCTCATTTGTTGACACTTGGATACGAGTGGCATCATGGCGGAAATGTTTCTGGTTTGAAGGCTAAATGTTTGGATTAGAAATAGCTTTCGGTTCGAGAGTTCGAAGAGCTGCGTGTACAAAGGGGTGGGAAAAGGGAGGGGGTACAAAAGAGCTCTTGGCTTGGTATAGAAGTGTATGAAGTAGTTATCGATGGATATATCTTTTAAAAAAATTGCATTTTTCCTGTTTTGTTTTGGGCTAAATGGTTAAGTTGTAAATAATGCAATTGAAAATAGGACACAACAGAACAACGGATGAGTCCGAAAGACGCCTTAATCAGAAAAAAAGAAGAAAAATCCCAACGCACATAACTAAAAAAAAAGTCAACAAAAACCTATCTGGCTTTTAGAGTCCGAAAAATCATTATTGAGAAAGTTTATTTCAAACGGTCAAAATTTACCAGTTTAGCAATGGAAATGTTTTTAAAAACAATTAAATCTTCACAATAAATTTTCTCTTCTCAACTGTTTAAAAGTTAGAATCATTCAAGGGCACCATACTGAGACACGTGAGACAAGGTAAATGGTACTGTTTGACCAAGTCATTGCCCTAAAGTCTTGACCAAGTCATGTAAGGACTGGCACTGTTTGACCAAGTCATGTAAGGACTGGCACTGTTTGACCAAGTCATGTAAGGACTGGCACTGTTTGACCAAGTCATGTAATGACTGGCACTGTTTGAACGAGTCATGTAATGACTGGCACTGTTTGACCAAGTCATTTAAAGACTGGCACTGGTAGACCAAGTCATGTAAGGACTGGCACTGTTTGACCAGTCATGTAAGGACTGGCACTGTTTGACCAAGTTATGTAAGGACTGGCACTGTTTGAGCAGGTCATTTAAAGACTGGCAAATATAAACCAATGGTGTGCTGTGTCTTGTGTGCTAACTATGGCTGGCACTGTTTGACCAAGTCATGTAAGGACTGGCAGTGTTTGAGCAGGTCATTTAAAGACTGGCAAATATAAACCAATGGTGTGCTGTGTCTTGTGTGCTAACTATGGCTGGCACTGTTTGACAAAGTCATGTAAGGACTGGCACTGTTTGAGCAGGTCATTTAAAGACTGGCAAATATAAACCAATGGTGTGCTGTGTCTTGTGTGCTAACTATGGCTGGCACTGTTTGACCAAGTCATGTAAGGACTGGCACTGTTTGACCAGTCATGTAAGGACTGGCACTGTTTGACCAAGTCATGTAAGGACTGGCACTGTTTGAGCAGGTCATTTAAAGACTGGCAAATATAAACCAATGGTGTGCTGTGTCTTGTGTGCTATCTATGGCTGGCACTGTTTTACCAAGTCTAAGGTTTTTTTTCTCTCTCTAAGCCGCTCTAGCGTTTTCCCCAGACATACTCTACAGTAAATTATAGCCACGTGTTGTTGCCTTCACAATTAACAGATAATAGTGTAACAACAGTGTGTTTGAGTCAGAGAATGGTGTAACAATAATGTGTTTGAGCCAGAGAATGGTGTAACAATAATGTGTTTGAGCCAGAGAATGATGTAACAACAATGTGTTTGAGTCAGAGAATGGTGTAACAACAGTGTGTTTGAGTCAGAGAATGATGTAACAACAATGTGTTTGAGCCAGAGAATGGTGTAACAACAATGTGTTTGAGCCAGAGAATGGTGTAACAACAATGTGTTTGAGTCAGAGAATGGTGTAACAACAATGTGTTTGAGTCAGAGAATGGTGTAACAACAATGTGTTTGAGTCAGAGAATGGTGTAACAACAATGTGTTTGAGACAGAGAATGGTGTAACAACAATGTGTTTGAGTCAGAGAATGGTGTAACAACAATGTGTTTGAGCCAGAGAATGGTGTAACAATATTGTGTTTGAGCCAGAGAATGATGTAACAACAATGTGTTTGAGTCAGAGAATGGTGTAACAACAGTGTTTAACTATACTTACAGTCAAGTTGTAAACACCAAGTCGTTGTTTGCATTCTGTGGCGTACTGGGGGTTAGTGACAACCAGTTCAAGGTTACTACAAAATTTTACTCGCACCCCCCTCCCCCAAACCGTGGAAAAAAACATGCAGAGAAAAGAAAGTTCCACCAAACTTTGGTGGACTTTGTACATTTGCTGGTTCTACTTCTGGTCAACTGTATTGGTAATACTTTAGGTACAATCCTGGTATAACTTTTAGTACAACTCATGGTCAACCATTTATAGTACCTCTGCTAAAACTAATTATACAATTTCTTGCACCCAATCTTGTACAAATTCCAGTACAACACTTGGTACAAGTCCTTGTAAACTCGTGTGATTTGGTACAAGTTGAGGCACAACTGCTGCCACCCGATTATCCCCAGAAGTCCAAGAGTTATCACCCATTGTCTGGGGAATACCAGATGTAAGTCGCGGGCTGAAGGTCCACCTGTCACAAACGCATGGGCGAGTTTAATGTATGAGGGTGTAGCAATACACCAAACAGCGGGTGTGGGAGGGCGGACGTGGGGTGGGGGGTGCTGTGATCTGTAGATAGGTGTGAAAAGTCGTGGATTTCTCGGTGGGCATGAACTTAGTTATCTCCCTCAACGCTAATCCAGATTTGTCTCCCCTGGCAACTGGAAGGACACTGTCGTTAAGGAAAGGGATATGTCGTCTGGAAGGACACTTGTAGGTTTGTCCGTGTCTGGTTACATTATGTCGTCTGTGTCTGAGTTCACGGTGTTGGTCTATTGCTGGGTACAGTATGTCGTCTGTGTCTGAGTTCACGGTGTGGTCTATTGCTGGGTACATTATGTCGTCTGTGTCTGAGTTCACGCTGTGTTCTATTGCTGGGTACAGTATGTCGTCTGTGTCTGAGTTCACGGTGTGGTCTATTGCTGGTTAAAGTATGTCGTCTGTGTCTGAGTTCACGGTGTGGTCTATTGCTGGGTACAGTATGTCGTCTGTGTCTGAGTTCACGGTGTGGTCTATTGCTGGGTACAGTATGTCGTCTGTGTCTGAGTTCACGGTGTTGGTCTATTGCTGGTTACAGTATGTCGTCTGTGTCTGAGTTCACGGTGTGGTCTATTGCTGGGTACAGTATGTCGTCTGTGTCTGAGTTCACGGTGTTGGTCTATTGCTGGGTACAGTATGTCGTCTGTGTCTGAGTTCACGGTGTTGGTCTATTGCTGGTTACAGTATGTCGTCTGTGTCTGAGTTCAGGGTGTTGGTCTATTGCTGGTTACAGTATGTCGTCTGTGTCTGAGTTCAGGGTGTTGGTCTATTGCTGGGTACAGTATGTCGTCTGTGTCTGAGTTCACGGTGTTGGTCTATTGCTGGGTACAGTATGTCGTCTGTGTCTGAGTTCACGGTGTTGGTCTATTGCTGGGTACAGTATGTCGTCTGTGTCTGAGTTCACGGTGTGGTCTATTGCTGGGTACATTATGTCGTATATGACTGGTTACAGTATGTCGTATATGGCTAGGTACGGTGTATGGCAGGGTGTCCAAAGTCGAGCCCGCGGGCCAAACACGACCCGCGCTTAAATTGTAACTGCCATGCGGCCTCATCGTAAATAATTGAATGACTGACGAATTATTTCTGCAACAATGTTATATTTATAAGAGAATTTCAAGTTTTGTCCTGTTTTTAGTATGTCACGTGAAGCAAAAATAGATGATGTATTATTGTTAACTGATTACTTGACCTTCAGAGCCTTAAAGACCAACCAGGGGAGCATATTTATTTGCTTCCTTCTTTTTCTGTTGGCAAAGCATTAAATTACCATGGTAAAAAATTATGTAATTATTACTGTTAGTTCCCCTGTCATGACTTGTAAGCACAGTGGACTGACAACATTTGTCTGCAAAAAAAAAGTCAGCGATTTTTTTGGTGCGTGTGGTGACAAAGCTTTTAAGCGTCTTTGTATTATTCAACAACACGTTCTTTGTTCCTATCATCTTAGATGTGATCATGTCATTAAGCCATGCAGTGATAAAAGCTATAAACTCTATTCGCTCTAAAGCCCTGTTTCACCCCACATTTGAACAGTCTATACTGGACATCCAGTGAGAATGCGGTGATGTTGTGTATCACAATGATGTAAGATGGCTCAGTTGGGAGACAGTCTATACTGGACATCCAGTGAGAATACGGTGATGGTGTGTATCACAATGATGTAAGATGGCTCAGTTGGTGGACAGTCTATACTGGACATCCAGTGAGAATACGGTGATGGTGTGTATCACAATGATGTAAGATGGCTCAGTTGGTGGACAGTCTATACTGGACATCCAGTGAGAATACGGTGATGGTGTGTATCACAATGATGTAAGATGGCTCAGTTGGTGGACAGTCTATACTGGACATCCAGTGAGAATGCGGTGATGTTGTGTATCACAATGATGTAAGATGGCTCAGTTGTGGGACAGCACTCCTTAAAAACTTAAAACATAAATTAGGCGATTCATGGAAAATAAGAAAACAAACAATTCCATAACGTTTCTTATTCTGCTTGGCTGTCAGATTTTGCATTTTTAGTTAGTGTGACAAGACATCTAAACATTCTTAACGGTTCCCTGACAAACGCGCACAAGACAATCGCGCACACAACAAACGCACACAGATAATTCCGCAATGACACAAACGCGCACAGAACAAACGCAAACACCGATAGTTGCGCACACGGACAATGGCGCACACCGACAAACCTAACCCTAACCCTAACCCTAATCCTAACCAGTGTGCGCGATTGTCTTGTGCGCATATGTCTGGTCACCAATTCTTAACACTAGTTTTCAAAGACACAATGAAGTGGTAAGCCATTATATTCCCATATCAAGGCAATATGGGAACAAGCTGCAACTTTTTCAAAGGCAACTGTCTCAAATGCGGCCTAATATCACACTTTTCCCCTCACTACAGGAAATCATGACAAGTTTCCCAGAAATAAGCTTCAATGAGCTGATGCAGAGGTATGTTACAGAGGTATGTTACAGAGGTATGTTACAGAGGTATGTTACAGAGGTATGTTACAGAGGTATGTTACAGAGGTATGTTACAGAGGTATGTTACAGAGGTATGTTACAGATATCATATACTTGACTGATCAATCTCAAAGACGTTTCAGGACTTTACGACTATTGAAGAGGAAATCATGTTTCTTTTTACAAGCTTTTATTTAACTCACACTGTTTGTATGTTGTATCCGTCAAATCTTGTAACGTAAAATTAAACCACTTCTGATGGTCCTAGAGATCTCAAAATTTTACCACAGATAGATCTTGGATGACAATACATTGTATCAAAATTTCAGATCGATCGAATGTACCGTAATTAAATAAATGCATTTTTACGTTTATCTTTATATTTAATCTGTATCCGTGCTATTCTTGACTTTCACGTGAATGTCACCGGAGTTCACAACCAGCCATGGATGACGACATTCCAGGTGTTAAACAGCTCAGTAATTCGAAACTAAATCTAAATTGACATGATAATACAAGAGGAACAACTGGTATTTGTGTAGCCTAGTTGGCCCAATTGTTAGCTTAATGGATTTTCGACCTGGAGGTACTGGGTTCAATTTGCAGTTGGGGAAACTGTTATTTTTTAAATACATAAATTTGTAATTAATAATCTATCTTTTTACCACTATCACATTTAAGTTATAGACAACGAAGTTGGAATAATTAAATTGAGTTGATTATGTCAAAAAATTGATTAAAAAATTGTGTTACTAAAAAGTAGAAAATAAAATATTTAAAAAATCTTTTTTTAAAAGGACACGCTTTTATTTACATATAGAAAGTGCACTAAAAAGAAGAAAATAAAAATGTTCAATCCGTGAACCTATCGACTGCACATAAAAGCGTGGGGCCCTCATCACAACTCGCAATCATGTACAAAGCTGCGAAACATAAATACACATTTATATGAATATTAATAAACATTTAAAGTTTCACAACTTTGATCATATTAATTAGAAAAATTTATCTATATGCAAAAGAGTAGTTGCAATAAGAAATGAGTTGTGATGGGCGCCCCACGCTTTTATGTGCAGTCGATAGGTTCACGGATTGAAAATTTTTATTTTTCCCTTTTTAGTGCACTTTCTATATGTAAATAAAAGCGTGTCCTTAAAAAAAAAGATTTTTTAAATATTTTATTTCTTCACATATCTCCGTGGACCCTGATGATGCTACAGGCCATTTGCAACTGGAACTCATTGAGTTGTAAAGTGATGCTAAATGTCACAGCAGACAAAAACAGATTTTTAAATCCTTTATATTAACTCGTGGTGTCTGCGGCCGACCGACCGACCGACCGACCGACCGACCGACCGACGTTGTCGCCAAAACTTTTGATCGATTTTTAACCCACTTGCTCGCAAGATAGCGAGCTGAAATTTTGCAGGCAGTTTCGTACCAATGATAAAAACAATGTATCAAAATTTCTGATCGATCGCATGTACCGTAATTAAATTATTGATTTTTTAGATTATTTTATTTATTCCTATGTATCATGCTATTTTTTGAGATAGAGCGTCGCGGTGCGTATTATATTGAACAACCTTTCTGTCGCGCAATAAGGTGCGTATTTTATTGACAGCTCTTTTTATAAACATATTCCTGATCGGTGCGCATTATATTAAACATGTTTTACGACACAACTGCAATTTTGTATTTCTGGATGGTCTGGCGCTGCGTATTATAATGAACATTCTTTTAGTTACTTCTCGTACATAAAGGATTTATAGTCAAAAACTTGGTTTTTTACGGGTTTTTCTTATTAAATCCCTTACATTAACTTCACCGCCGTCTCTGTCTCTCTGTCTGTCGTTCGTCGTCGAGCGGGCGGAAAAACAAAAGTAAAAAATGACCAACTTCCCGTGATGCCATCGAGCTGAAATTTGGCACATAGACTCGTGTCACCTAACAATGCATCGTATCAAAATTTCAGATCGATCGAAAGTACCGTATTTAAATAATTGCATTTTTAGTTTATCTATATAAACTATATGTAGCGATCGCTATTGTTTACATTTTACGGGTCGCTTGACTTCACGCCAGCCATCGGTGACCACACCTCGTGTTTTAACCAGGTGGAATTCACTCAGTTTCAAGCTGTAAATGTTTGTCGCGTTTAAACAAAATCAATACTTTTAGTTATGTCACACATATGAGGGATTTATAGTCAAAAACTTTATTTTTACGGGGTTGTTTAATTTTCATTGACTTTTTCCGTCATCGTATGTAATTTCTGTTTATTATGTTAATCTGGCCCCGCATATATTTACATCATGGAATATGGCCCTCCATGCAAAAGGTTTGGACGCCCCTGGTGTATGGTCTACGACTTGGTACTGTATTCCGTCTATCTAAGAGAGGTTACGGTATTCTGGCTTCCTGTAATGTCCTACAGTAAATGAGACCATGTAATGTCCTGTCGTTAATATCACTCAGTGATCAAATTCCTAATATATTTAAGGTCATTGTTAAGCTGATTTCAGAACATCATATTATAATGTGTTTAGCACCATCAAGGGTTTGTACAAACTGAACTATGGAATTTAATCGCGTATATTGACTCAGCTTTTTGATTTTTAGAAAATGCCAATTTTTGTTTGTTTGTTGTTTAAAAAACAACAAACAATTAAAATGGAGTACTAAGGCTCAACGTTTTCGTCCGTTAGTTTTAACATATGGGCATGCCACTCTAGTGAACACACCCGAATACCCACCCCACCTACTTTTCTCCCGTATGATTATCCCTTTAAATTTCTGGATTCGCCTCTGGACGAGGGTTAAGTTCTTTATTTTTAAATGCATTAAATAAAAGTGGGGAAAAAAAAGAAAGGAAAACCCCTTTATCTTGGAGAAGGGGAGGGAAACGAGCAAACATTTTAAGTTCTGATTACGTCTGCCAGAGGACGTCTCAACGGTCGGGCACTTGACTTGTCGGCTGGCATGCCGTTGTCGGCGGGGTCCAGGGTCCTCCCCCCCCCAGCCCCATCCTCCTACCACCGGGGCCCCGCGTTTAAATAGCCGCGGAGAGCAAAACATAGCACTGACAGGGCGATTAGAAGGCGAACGTGTTGACATAACGGCTGATCTTTCACATACGTACGTCCCGAGTGATAGGATTAATGGCTCGGCCGAGAGGTTTTCGAGGGGGGGACCAGCCCATAAGGACGCATGCAGCGGCGGAGGGCGCAATGGTGGAGGTCGAAGGTGGGGGTAGAAAACAAGGCAAGCTTTTTCATTTTATGAAAGTGTTTGTCTGTGTGTTTGAAAGGTGTGACAAAAGGCAGGTGTTGAGGAGTAGACGCTGTCTTGCAATGTGACCATTCTTGTGACATTGTTTAATGCATTCAATTTTTTGGAGTATTTATATATGTTCAGTAACCATGAAATTAGACAGACAAGATTACTAGCAAGCATACGTCAATCTGACATAATATCTGGAAGCAACTTTCTGATGGTTTCTTACTAACAATTATCACACATTTTGTGGGTCGAATATACGCTAAAATTAAAAATGATAAAATACGAGCAACCAAGCCCGTCCAAGGACGTTCCGACACCATTCGGTGGCATGTTGTAACTCCCCTCCAACAGCCGTCTCGACCGGCATACATTTGCATCAAGTCAAATATACTATTCATTATAGTTAAAATAAAAAACGCGAAAAAAGAGTGCTTTTAACTATAAATCCCAACGCGCATAACTCAAAATAAAGTCGTGGAAGAAATACTGCACCAAAAAATAACTCGTTTTGAACGTCCGCGTAAACGTGTTCAATATGATTGACTGTAGGAGTCACACGTGTTTGAGGGACCAATCGCTATCGATGACCGCACGGAACATAGCCTTTTATTATAGAGGATTATTATATAGGATTGGCATTGATGAAAAATTGCTTATGATTAATAATTACAAATAAATAGTAATTAATAGACAGACAAATGTCGAAGAAATGAATACTGTTGTTTCCTTTCAAAGGGATATTCTTCTCTCCCACTTAAAACTTAAGAGTAATTTATAGCGCTTTTTTTAAAGTTAAAGAAGCTACAATAGCACATTAACAAACATTGTTTTCCGTTTAGAAGTATAAATAATTTTCTTATTCTCGAATTCCAAATTAATCAATATACATAATTTGCAATGTATGTCCCGACTGTCCTGTCCGTGACGCTACTCATTTTAGAAAGCAGCGCACCAAATTACTGCACCAAAAAATAACTCTATTCGAACGTCCTCATAAAATTATTCAATAAGGAAATAAATGAATAAATTAAAAATAAATAAAATAAATGAAAGTAATACGTATTTTTTTAATCTGATGTGTATTTATTTTTAAAAATTCCGTCATTTTGTGACGGGTGATACACTAGTTTTATCTTATAAAGAATATTTACCAACGATAACATGTTGTAAGGAGAAATCGACTCTCAGAACAGTGTAGGTTTTCCGGGTGGGGAGGGGGTTGCTTCCCTTGAACCAATCTACTCAACACAATCTCAAATTGACTTTATCTCGTCCAATGATTGTGCTGTATAAAATTAACGGCAAATTGATTTCAGCTGCATTGTTCGTGACGCTAGTTGTCCAGTTTAATCAAACCGCACTATTGGGGACACTATGTTTACAAGTGTTTCCTAGTTCTTATTATTAGGTCACGTGACGTGTTCTGGTTTTAAGCTTTGTTCTGTTTTGGGGGGGGGGTGTGGGGGATGTTCTATTGGAATTAGACCGCCTCAATTTTATACAATATACTTTTTAAAAAAATCAATTTTCGTTTCTTTTATTTTTACTAGTTCGGTAACGAAATGGGTATTTTCAATCACACTGTTAAATAATTTTTATTTTATTTATTTATTTATTTTTAAATAGATGTGCATTGTAAATTTATTTTTATTTGTAGTTCCAATAAAAAAAATGATGCGTATTTTCTAGCTTTTCAAAGAACTGATTTATTTCATTGTTTTAGGTAATGAAGTACGTAAGTCTCATTTTGAAGGTCATGAAGTTCATTTGTGTTTTGGTATGAGGTAATCGAAGGTATCACTCTCAATTATATTCAGCATTTTCTTTGAATCTCTACTTGGCCCAGATAATTTTATTCCAAATAATAGTAAGATATTTGTGAATTTCCCCACTCCCAGAATTTACTTGACACGACATTAAGGAAACGGTTTCATAACAATCTCAATTATCGATGAAGTCAGTAAGAAACGTGCTGAGACACGCTTATTTAACCCAACCTTGACGTTTTTGCCGAGAGAAGTGATATGTGTTAGTGTTGCATTCCTTGGATAAATAATTTAGTTTTATGTACGTAGAAATAAATGCTAAAACAAATTTAACCCTTGTAAGAATGGTGTGCATTCAAATATCAAACTTACGTCCGCCAGGAAATAACACCAGGAGATACACATCTGAAATTTTTTTTCTAATTTTCCGAGAACGTACATGCGTCAATTTTTTAAAAAATTCTTTAAAATAAAGAATTGGGTATAGTATATCCCTTTTTTCCCTTCTCATTTTCTTTTTTCCCTTTGCTTGTTTAAAAAAAATAATCAATTTACTTTTAAACATTGTATTGTTTAAAGTTTTAAAATTAACATTAAAACAATGTTATAAAAGATTTTTTCCCCACAAAACTAATGACTTGTTTTTAAGCTGATCTCTCAAATATTAATTGCAAATAAATCCATGGCCGTATACGGGTATTAATACTAGTATAGTCACCATTTTCCATTTTTTTGACAATACCAGTAAGTTTTTTAAAATAAATATATATATATATTAAATAAAACTAAACAAACATTCAATAGAGCAGAAAATTAAAACAACAACAACAACAACATCCCCCAACAAATTATATAGACTACCCTTCCTTGATACCCACCACCAAACAGCGTCAGACTTAATCACCACATCCCTTACACGCCTGGCCTGGGGTTAAAACCAACATGGCAGAGTCCATCGTCCGTTGACATTGATCACGTGGTATGCGATGCGTGAAGAGCCCCAGAAAGCCCCGGCACTTCCGGCAGCCGTTGTTCGAATACTAATCTGGCAATTTAACGGCACCGGGGCCGAAATGGCGGGACTGTGTGCAAACGTTTGCCCATGTCATTGACCAATCAGCGCTGATGAATTGCTGCTGACTGAGTGCTCATTCGCCTCCGCGAAGCAGAGAGTTTTCATTTACAGTCACCGGGGTATTATCTCAACACATTGGCTCCAGTCATGTAAAGTCACTGAGGTATTGGCTGCTCTCATTGGCTCCA
Source organism: Ampullaceana balthica (assembly GCA_944989445.1). NCBI lineage: Eukaryota > Metazoa > Mollusca > Gastropoda > Lymnaeidae > Ampullaceana > Ampullaceana balthica. The sequence goes on from CALYLW010000271.1 coordinate 241,752, forward strand.
GTCATATAAAGTCACTGATGTATCAGCAGCTCTCTTTGGCTCCAGTCATATAAAGTCACTGATGTATCAGCAGCTCTCATTGGCTCCAGTCATAAAGTCACTGATGTATCAGCAGCTCTCTTTGGCTCCAGTCATATAAAGTCATTGATGCATCAGCAGCTCTCTTTGGCTCATGCAATCACTTAATGCCACAGTTCTTCAGCTCGTCGTCTTTTTAATATGATGGTTTTTATTATTATTGTGATTGTCATGTCATAGTCATAGACAGTTAAATTTGATCCCCCCCCCCGTCTCCATTATTTGTCCCGATTCAAAATAAATCCTCCACCAAAATAAATCCTCCTCCCACTCCGGGCGGATATGTTTTACTAATATTTTGTTCCTCCAGATTAAATAAATCTTCCCTAGATGTAAAAATCTCATTTAAAAATAAAATTAAAATAATAGTAAATATTAAACAACCCGTAATAAAAAGTTTTTGACTATAAATCCCTTATATATGAGACATAACTAAAAGTATTGATTATGTTCAATATAATACGCACCACGAGACAGACTAGCATAAACCTTTAGAGATCGGTAAAATATTATAAAATTTATGTTCAATATAATTCGCACCGCACCGCGCGACAGGAAAATATTTAATAGGTTGTTCAATATAATACGCACCGCGACAGTCTAGCACAAACATGTACATGCTACATAGAGATAAACTAAAAATTCAATAATTTAATTACGGTACATTCGATCGATCTGAAATGTTGAGAGGATGGATAATTAGATGACAAAAGTCTATGTGCAAAATTTCAGCTCGATAGGATCCCGGGAAGTGGGTCATTTTTGACTTTTTTTTTCCGCGTGCGGGACCACGACAACAGACAAGACGTTGAAGTTAATATAAGGGACTTAATTAGCAACCACAATACAAAATGATAACCCCAAAACACACGAATAAAGAATAATTACAAAGTTATTTTAAGCTTTAATCACACATTTTGACTTCAATACCGTTAATGGCTGTGGCGTAGCTAGAGAGGTGCGAGGAGGGTAAGAACCACCCATTGTCACACCATCTCAGAACACTGCAGAAATTGGGGAAAAAAACAAATGAATGAACATAATTTCTGTTAAAGGTTGGTCCACACCTCTCAAATGCTCGCAAACATTTGATCAAACATCACACGAACGCACTATGAAATACGCCCAATTTTACCATTAGAACTTTGTCGGGGCTTGGTAGACTTAGCGGCGCCCATCTCCTCTCCAAGTCAGCCAAGGACTTCTTAGCGATAGTCATATATCAATCTTTATAATGTGGCCTTAGCGTGGACAAGATCCCACGCATCTCAGCTTGTGAGGCGAGCGCACTACTGACTTCGCTATCCAGCCGCAGGTATGGGTCTATAAAGGCAAAAGTTTATTGTGTAAAGTAAAGGCAGGATTGCGTGTATGAAGACATAGGTTGGTAATATTTCTAGATACGGTAACACTACACAAGGTCAATGTGTTCAGACAGATTTGCTCTAATGCCACTGATTGTTTGAACCTGTGACCATATTGATCATCTTTGCTTTTAGTTCAGATATTTTATTTTTTTTAAACGCTGGACAAATGTGCATCTTGGGGGTAAGCACACCCTTTGCCCTCAGCTTCTTACGCCAGCTTGTTTTAGTCTAATTGATTTCAAAGATATGTTTTGGACTAATTGATTTCAAAGATATGTTTTAGTCTAATTGATTTCAAAGATATGTTTTAGTCTAATTGATTTCAAAGATATGTTTTAGTCTAATTGATTTCAAAGATATGTTTTAGTCTAATTGATTTCAAAGATATGTTTTGGACTAATTGATTTCAAAGATATGTTTTAGTCTAATTGATTTCAAAGATATGTTTTGGACTAATTGATTTCAAAGATATGTTTTAGTCTAATTAATTTAAAAGATATGTTTTAGTCTAATTGATTTCAAAGATATGTTTTGGTCTAATTAATTTAAAAGATATGTTTTAGTCTAATTGATTTCAAAGATATGTTTTGGTCTAATTGATTTCAAAGATATGTTTTAGTCTAATTGATTTCAAAGATATGTTTTGGACTAATTGATTTCAAAGATATGTTTTAGTCTAATTAATTTCAAAGATATGTTTTAGTCTAATTGATTTCAAAGATATGTTTTAGTCTAATTGATTTCAAAGATATGTTTTAGTCTAATTGATTTCAAAGATATGTTTTGGTCTAATTGATTTCAAAGATATGTTTTGGACTAATTGATTTCAAAGATATGTTTTAGTCTAATTGATTTCAAAGATATGTTTTGGTCTTATTGATTTCAAAGATATGTTTTAGTCTAATTGATTTCAAAGATATGTTTTGGACTAATTGATTTCAAAGATATGTTTTGGACTAATTGATTTCAAAGATATGTTTTGGACTAATTGCTTTCAAAGATATGTTTTGGACTAATTGATTTCAAAGATATGTTTTACTCTAATTGATTTCAAAGATATGTTTTAGTCTAATTGATTTCAATGATATGTTTTAGTCTAATTGATTTCAAAGATATGTTTTAGTCTAATTGATTTCAAAGATATGTTTTAGTCTAATTGATTTCAAAGATATGTTTTGGACTAATTGATTTCAAAGATATGTTTTAGTCTAATTGATTTTAAAGATATGTTTGGACTAATTGATTTCAAAGATATGTTTTGGTCTAATTGATTTTAAAGATATGTTTTAGTCTAATTGATTTCAAAGATATGTTTTGGTCTAATTGATTTCAAAGATATTTTTTTATGTAATTGATTTCAAAGATATGTCTTGGTCTAAATTATTTCAAAGATATATTTTAGTCTAATTGATTTTAAAGATATGTTTTGGACTAATTGATTTCAAAGATATGTTTTGGTCTAATTGATTTCAAAGATATGTTTTGGTCTAATTGCTTTTAAAGACATGTTTTGGACTAATTGCTTTCAAAGATATGTTTTGGTCTAATTGCTTTTAAAGATATGTTTTAGTCTAATTGATTTCAAAGATATGTTTTGGACTAATTGATTTCAAAGATATGTTTTGGACTAATTTATTTCAAAGATATGTTTTACTCTAATTGATTTCAAAGATATGTTTTAGTCTAATTGATTTCAAAGATATGTTTTAGTCTAATTGATTTCAAAGATATGTTTTGGTCTAATTGATTTTAAAGATATGTTTTAGTCTAATTGATTTCAAAGATATGTTTTGGTCTAATTGATTTCAAAGATATGTTTTTATGTAATTGATTTCAAAGATATATTTTAGTCTAATTGATTTTAAAGATATGTTTTGGACTAATTGATTTCAAAGATTGTTTTGGACTAATTGATTTCAAAGATATGTCTTGGTCTAATTGCTTTCAAAGACATGTTTAGTCTAATTGCTTTCAAAGATATGTTTTGGTCTAATTGATTTCAAAGATATGTTTTGGTCTAATTGCTTTTAAAGACATGTTTTGGTCTAATTGATTTCAAAGATATGTTTTGGTCTAATTGCTTTTAAAGATATGTTTTGGTCTAATTGCTTTCAAAGATATGTTTTGGTCTAATTGATTTCAAAGATATGTTTTGGTCTAATTGCTTTTAAAGATATGTTTTGGTCTAGTTGCTTTCAAAGATATGTTTTTGGTCTAATTGCTTTCAAAGATATGTTTGGTCTAATTGATTTCAAAGAAATGTCTTGCTCTAATTGCTTTTAAAGATATGTTTTGGTCTAATTGCTTTCAAAGATATGTTTTTGGTCTAATTGCTTTCAAAGATATGTTTTGGTCTAATTGATTTCAAAGAAATGTCTTGGTCTAATTGCTTTCAAAGATATGTTTTGGTCTAATTGATTTCAAAGATATTTTTGCGCGAGGTATTCCTTGTGAACTAAAACTGTTTGTGATATACTACAGGGTTAAGAGTGTTTTGGATACATGGAAATCTGATCTCTGCGATGTCAAATAAATATTTGAGAAATTTTGAGGGGCTTATTAAACCACACACTCACACACACACACACACAGACACACACACACACACACACACACACACACACACACACACACACACACACACACACACACACACAGACACACACAGACAGAAACACAGACACACACAAACATACACAGACACTCACTCACACACAGACACTCACACACACAGCCAAGCACATTTTCTCTAACTCAAATATTTTTTTCACACTCGGATTCTCTGGAAATAGACATTTTCCCACACAGAAACACACACACACAGACACTCACACATACACAGACACTCACACACACATACACTCAAACACACACATTTTAATTCACACGAGCAGTCTCTCTCTCACACAGTCTCTCTCACACACAGTATATCGGACACACAATCTAACTCACGAACATTCTATCTCACACACAGTCTATCTCACACCCAGTCTATCTCACACACAATCTATCTCACATACAATCTATCTCACACACAGTCTAACTCACGCAAAGTCTATCTCACACACAATCTATCTCACACACAATTTATCTCACACACAACACACGCACAATTACCCCCACACTCGGCACCAACAAACGTACCCACGCACAATCTGCAGGTCTCCCTGTTGGTTATGAAATATGTCTTCGCCAAGAAATGTTGGAAACCTGAAGTTGATCAAATTACGTCTTTGCATTAAGATGAAATTTCTGGCAAACGTCCGCGTCCCAAGAAGTCCATTTTCCGAGACTGTTAACATGGAGACTTGTCGTCCCGCAAACAAACCTTCCTAAAACATTAGAGGTCGCCTGCTCATGGGCTGGTCTTCGTGCCACGAACAATTTGTAATCCCCAAAAGTCAACGACTTTTGGCGCACGGGGGCAAATTAATGTATTCAAGTCTGCTCGAGACGTCAGATATTAAAAGGCTCAGACCACGAGAGTTCCGCTTTCTTGTCAAATCGATGGAAAGAAGAGAGAGAGAGAGAGAGAGAGAAATAGAAAGAAAAAAAACCTCGCTGGCCCATCGGGGTCCGGCGTCCCTCCCGCGGTGAATAAGAATCTGTTTGCCGAGTATCGCTAACCGGTTTCCGTGTGAGGCCGATCAGGAGCGGGCTACCCGCGATGATAAAGCCGTGTTTGAGACCAAGTCAGGAGTTGTGTACCTTGCAGTGATGGGGCATCCGTCAGTCGCCGCCAAATGGAGTCGACGTTGTAACACGAGACCTCTCTAATTCCTCCCTCCAACCCTCGCCATTCCCTCGACCGGTCGGTCCGCCAACCCTCCCATGATAGCAATCTGTCCTCGTGGCATTGTCTGGAACCCGAGTGTCGCCTGTCTCAGCGCGAAAAAGAACGATCAGAGATGGGTAATTTATAAGACAAATATCGCGATTTCAACGCGAGGATTTTTATACCCAAGTTCACCTCCCACGGATTCAGTCAGGGGCGTTTCTAAAGGCGCCATATAGCTACTGTCGTTTTTGTCTGAAGATAGAAGTCAGCGAACTATTTAATAAAAAGAGTTAAATTATAAGTATCTTAAATGTCACTCTGCAGTGGTGTTTTTCTGAACAGCCCTCCATAAATCCGCACTGTTGTGTATGTCGCCGCCTCTGAATTGATGTGAATGGGGCTCGATGAGTGGAGACTGTGACACAGCCGTGAAAGATTATATGAGAGGGCAATAATGGAAACCTTTAAAGATCGTCTTACGGTTAATAGCGATGTACTTGTGACTCGTGGTCTGGTCAAATAGTTCGATAAGTGGGGGGACGGGGCGCTACAATGTTTTTGTTAATACACTCATGTATTGGACGTGGCTTGATGTAGATAGGCAGGTACTGGAGTCAGATAGGCAGGTACTGGAGTCAGATAGGCAGGTTCTGGAGTCAGATAGGCAGGTTCTGGAGTCAGATAGGCAGGTACTGGAGTCAGATAGGCAGGTACTGGAGCCAGATAGGCAGGTACTGGAGTCAGATAGGCAGGTACTGGCGTCATGGCTGTTAGACCCACACACACAGGTGCGGTTTGACCAGAGTTTTGGGACAATTAGACCCAGAAGAAAAGTTTTGTTAGCTAAAATGGAAAAAAAAATTGAAGGAAAATGTTGTTAGCTAGGTCTGTGTTTAAGCAACCAGCTCTGAAATAACATGTTTGAATGTCTGTGTTTAAGCAACCAGCTCTGAAATAACATGTTTGAATGTCTGTGTTTAAGCAACCAGCTCTGAAATAACATGTTTGAATGTCTGTGTTTAAGCAACCAGCTCTGAAATAACATGTTTGAATGTCTGTGTTTAACAAAGTACTTGTGCTGCAAATTCCTACCGCCTGCGTGTGAAAGCTTTCGTTCGCATTAAACAGATAGTCTTGTAATGATGTCATATGCATGTCTATGTTTTAAAACTATTAGTGTACCCATACATCTGTAACATTTCCCTGTTATAAAACACCTCCTGTAATAGCTTGGCCCTCGTCTCCGTGTTGTGTTATTGTTTATGTAGACATTTTCTCATTCGGACTCTATCACAACTTTAACACTTTACTGACTAACATTTATTGTTTGCTTACACACATCTTTTTATAGGCGTTAGTTATGCACCCCCCGCCCCTCACCTCTCAACACTTCACAGTACTATACTTCATTGGGTTTCAAGCTTATGACGTATACGTGTTTAAGACTTAAGTATTTTCAGAAAATGTCTAAATTGTCTTCAAGGAATATTGGATCTATGTTGATGCCGCAATAATCTTCTGTATAAAAGGAGCGTCTGGGACAGATAAGATAATATGATATAGATTAGACAAGTGGTTCTCAACCTTTTGATATTTAAGGACCACTACTTAAAATTTTGCTACTCCCGTGCAGGAAATTTATAGATAATTATACTTTGTATTTAAATTAAAATTTCAACCTTGCGGACCACCAGGGACATCTCCGCGGACCACTAGTGTTCCGCAAACCACAGATTCAGAATCACTGGATTAGACCAATTATTTGTATATAAACTATGCACCAATGGGTGACAACGGACGTCGTCAAACTTTTGTCTCGGTGGCCAGATGGCCAGATGGCTGGCCAAATGATGAGCGCGGGCCGCATACCATACTATATACTATAGACGAAAAACCAAAGTTTAAGTTTAGCCTTCCGTGTTAATCGAGGGTCAGTTGAGGGCAATAACACAAAAATAACGAAAACAAATTTAAAATATCAATCAACAATTAATTTTTAAAAAGATACTAATAAAGTAGGCGACTTGATAAAAAAGGTAGTTACAATGATCAGACGTAGTGCGCACATATAGGAATCTCACAACATAAGTATTGAAAGATGTTAGTGAGATTTTTGGAACTGACATTTGGCTTTCAAAATATCATCAATGTTTTGTTTGCATATGTTGCATCCATTCAAAATACTTGCTTTAAAAAATTTATCCATCAATCTCGTTTGATGTGTTTGCTCACGGGTGTTTGTAAGTTGTTCCAATCAAAGATCTTGCTAGCGGCAAAATTTTACAGTTTCGAGAAAACACAGCATCGTGTATTTTCCTTTTCTATGCATTTCTTGCAATAAATCATTTGGCTGCAAATCAAAGATCTCCAACTGTAGTTCAACTGGCAAATCAACAAGGGTACAATCCAAAGGATTTTGAAAAAAAAAGAATTTCACTTTCAATTCTGTCTGAAATGTCTGAAAATACATCCAAAAGACTTATTCCTTAATTCAAGAACAATTAATTAATTTTTTTTTAAAAAGAAAATTCGAGGTTTACTAATTCTGCGATTTTTTAACAAAACTCTTTGAAAAAAGGTTTTTAAAAATCTACATCCAGCACAACTTGAGATCGCAGCCGATGCTCTCCTTTCTCTGAAGTTTAAAAGATGAGTTCATTCACGTGCGATGTGACATCGACCACAAATGACAACTTTGACAGCCAAACAGGATCTCACAGTTGTTGATGAGGTCTGTCTTTTTCAGATAGAAAATCATGTTCTTTTTGGAGCTATAGTAAAAACGAAACAGGACTTAACTGTGTGCCATAAGGCAAGCCACACAATTCTGAGTCAATATCTCCCTTGACATTGAGCCTACGACTGTTGAATTCATGATGCCACCAAGTGAAGTTCATGATGCCACCAAGGGAAGTTCATGATGCCACCAAGGGAAGTTCATGATGCCACCAAGGGAAGTTCATGATGCCACCAAGGGAAGTTCATGATGCCATCCAAGGGAAGTTCATGATGCCACCAAGGGAATTTCATGATGCCACCAAGGGAAGTTCATGATGCCACCAAGGGAAGTTCATGATGCCACCAAGGGAAGTTCATGATGCCACCAAGGGAAGTTCATGATGCCACCAAGGGAAGTTCATGATGCCACCAAGGGAAGTTCATGATGCCACCAAGGGAAGTTCATGATGCCACCAAGGGAAGTTCATGATGCCACCAAGGGAAGTTCATGATGCCACCAAGGGAAGTTCATGATGCCACCAAGGGAAGTTCATGATGCCACCAAGGGAAGTTCATGATGCCACCAAGGGAAGTTCATGATGCCACCAAGGGAAGTTCATGATGCCACCAAGGGAAGTTCATGATGCCACCAAGGGAAGTTCATGATGCCACCAAGGGAAGTTCATGATGCCACCAAGGGAAGTTCATGATGCCACCAAGGGAAGTTCATGATGCCACCAAGGGAAGTTCATGATGCCACCAAGGGAAGTTCATGATGCCACCAAGGGAAGTTCATGATGCCACCAAGGGAAGTTCATGATGCCACCAAGGGAAGTTCATGATGCCACCAAGGGAAGTTCATGATGCCACCAAGGGAAGTTCATGATGCCACCAAGGGAAGTTCACATAAAAAACGACGGCTTTCAGAACACAAGAAATATCCAAGTCTTTACGCCAGAGTGCTAGCTGCTGTAAGACCCAGTGTATCAACATAGCTGACCTGAATTATTGGTAACTTTCCTGATTTGCCCACAAGACATTTTCTCACTGAAGCCAAGCTGTTTCCTCTTGTTTGCTAATTTATTGCATCTTTTCCCGCTTGTATTTCCCTTACCACGGTAATAACATAAATCTTTTGCAAAGAAAGACAACAAGAAGAAAATATTTCTGAAGATACGAACCTGTGTTGACAGCTGGACGCATCTATGGCATGGGGCGGGGGAAAATACATGTTTTGTATGCTACCACAGTCAAGTCAGTGTGTACGCTACTACGGTCAAGTCAGTGTGTAAGCTACCACAGTCAAGTCAGTGTGTAAGCTACCACAGTCAAGTCAGTGTGTGAGCTACCACAGTCAAGTCAGTGTGTAAGCTACTACGGTCAATTCAGTGTGTGAGCTACCACAGTCAAGTCAGTGTGTAAGCTACCACAGTCAAGTCAGTGTGTGAGCTACCACAGTCAAGTCAGTGTGTAAGCTACCACAGTCAAGTCAGTGTGTGAGCTACCACAGTCAAGTCAGTGTGTAAGCTACCACAGTCAAGTCAGTGTGTGAGCTACCACAGTCAAGTCAGTGTGTAAACTACCACAGTCAAGTCAGTGTGTGAGCTACCACAGTCAAGTCAGTGTGTAAGCTACTAAGGTCAAGTCAGTGTGTAAGCTACCACAGTCAAGTCAGTGTGTGAGCTACCACAGTCAAGTCAGTGTGTGAGCTACCACAGTCAAGTCAGTTTGTAAGCTACTAAGGTCAAGTCAGTGTGTAAGCTACCACAGTCAAGTCAGTGTGTAAGCTACCACAGTCAAGTCAGTGTGTAAGCTACCACCAGCCTGTTAGGACTCGGAGACATGGTGCGAAGAAAACAAACATGAATATAAACAAACAAACAAAACAAACAAATAATTGAAAATAGTAAATTTTAGTCAAAGCGCAGTCAGAATTTCTCAGCACGTGTGATGACCTTCGAGTGGTCTAAATTTAATATTTCAAATTGTATCAAAACGTCTCGGGTTCCCTGGGTTCTATCAAGTACATTCATCATTCAAGTACCGCTAGCGGGCCGGATGAAATGGGGCTGCGGGCCGTATTTTGGTTATACATGGGCCAGAGATATGATATTCGATATAACTATTGCCTGTTCTGACTTGTACATTACACAAAATATACAGTATATAAATTACGCCTTTTCTGATCTTTAGGTTAGACAAAAGATATTGAACGTAAATTACCGCCTGGTTCACAGATTGAACGATTTGGCCTACATTTGTTACCTTGACCCCCTCAGCAATCGGAAGCCGTGTAGACAAACGCGTTAATAAACCGATCATTGCACCCATTCCAGGCGTCCAAACATGTTCGCAGCCTCCATTATTCCAGCCTTTGATGTGCCCTCGCTCCAAAAGCCACGAGTTTCCTGGAGATTGTTTCGTTATCCTTTCCTAATTATTTGCATAAATGTCCAGAAATAGTAGCAGCGACCCTCGGCCACTCTTGAAGACCGCGGCACAAAATTTCTTATCGTCCACGGGGCGATAACAATGGCCCTACCGTGGTATTTTCCGCGGCATTATCTTTCCCTGGCAAATCCAGGTGACTCCGTCGTGAAGGCCTATTTACCGACGGTGGAACATGGCGGCCATATGGAACATAGCGGCCATATGGAACATGGCGGCCATATGAAACATGGCGGCCATATGAAACATGGTGGACCTATGGAACATAGCAGCCATATGGAACATAGCGGCCATATGGAACATGGCGGCCATATGAAACATGACGGCCATATGGAACATGGTGGACCTATGGAACATGGTGGACCTATGGAACATGGTGGACCTATGGAACATGACGGCCATATGGAACATGGCAGCCATATGGAACATGGCGGCCATATGGAACATGGCGGCCATATGGAACATGGTGGACCTATGGAATATGGCGGCCACATGGAACATGGCAGCCATATGGAACATGGTGGCCATATGGAACATGGCGGCCATATGGAACATGGCGGCCATATGGAACATGGTGGACATATGGAACATGGTGGACATATGGAACATGGTGGACCTATGGAACATGGTGGACCTATGGAACATGGCAGCCATATGGAACATGGTGGACCTATGGAACATGGTGGACCTATGGAACATGGTGGCCATATGGAACATGGTGGACCTATGAAACAAGGTGGAAATATGGAACATGGCGGCCATATGGAACATGGCGGCCATATGGAACATGGTGGACCTATGGAACATGGCGGCCATATGGAACATGGTGGACTTATGGAACATGGTGGACCTATGGAACATGGTGGACCTATGGAACATAGTGGACCTATGGAACATGGCGGCCATATCGAACATGGCGGCCATATGGAACATGGTGGTCCTATGGAACATGGTGGACCTATGGAACATGGTGGACATATGGAACATGGTGGACATATGGAACATGGTGGACATATGGAACATGGTGGACCTATGGAACATGGTGGACCTATGAAACATGGCGGCCATATGGAACTTGACGGCCATATGGAACATGGCGCCATATGGAACATGGCGGACCTATGGAACATGGCGGCCATATGGAACATGACGGCCATTTGGAACATGTAAAACCCTGTCAACGAAATGAATGCTTATTTTTAGAACCTCAAAGCCTTTAAAAATGGGGTGGGGAGGGGGTGGGGGTGGGGCGGGGGTGGGGTGGAGTGTGATATTTGGGGAGAAACAATTTCAGATGTCACGCTGACATGGGCCTGAGATGTCACGCTGACATGGGCCTGAGATGTCAAGCTGACATGGGCCTGAGATGTCACGCTGACATGGGCCTGGGGGTAATGTAATATATAAGTCTTTAAGAATAAATAGTTTATGGTCAAAGTTTAATTTCTAAAATGATTTCTCATGCAATTCTCAGATCTTTCACACAGATGACACTTCTCAGATCTTTCACACAGGGGACAATTCTCAGATCTTTCACACAGAGGACAATTCTCAGATCTTTCAAACAGAGGACAATTCTCAGATCTTTCACACAGAAGACAATTCTCAGATCTTTCACACAGAGGACAATTCTCAGATCTTTCACACAGAGGACAATTTTCAGATCTTTCACACAGAAGACAATTCTCAGAGTTTTCCTTTTTGTTTTATTTCTCAGATATTTCACCTGAAAACCTTATATAGAGAATTTACAGTCGAAATCTTCAGCAAATGGGATTGAAAAGTAACTTCTTTACAGAATAATATGTAATTAAATATCTCAGATGATACATCAAATAAGTGTATCAATAAATTCATGTATCAAAATTGTCACAAATTGACTTTGTCCTTATGGATTTTGTCAATCTGAAAATTTAGGAGAGATCAATAGGAAAAAAGATACAAAAGTTTCCTTTTCGGGAAACTACAAACATCTTACCCATGCCTTGGAGAAAATTCGATCTGTATACCTACATCACTCGGCCACAGTTAGCCGTGACGTCACTAAGTTTACCTACATGTTAGGCCACAGTTAGCCGTGACGTCACTCCGTATACCTACATCACTAGGCCACAGTTAGCCGTACCGTCACTCAGCGACTTCTAAAGCTTGCCAACAGCGTGTTAAAAGATCACGTGACCTCACAGTCTCCATTAGTCCACTAGCAGACGTTCCGGCAGATAACGTGGACAACAACGGTCGCCTGTCGTCACGAAGTGGGTGATAGCGTCGGTGATAACCTGGATAGTCGCAATCACACCTTCTGTGAGGGTACTACCACCATCTCTCTCTCTCTCTCTCCTTCTCTCTATGTCTTTCTCTCTCTCTCTCTCTCTCCATCTCTCCCACTCTTAGCCCTCCTACTCCAGGCTCGAGTACACGAGCATGTTATCGTGGAGTAGGAGGCAGCCCCACACCCGCACCACGAGAACCCTCGAGACTTTTGAAGCGGTCCCCACTCCAGTTCGTAGATTGTCAAAGTCACTCTCGAGCCTGCGTCCAAGTGATCCACTCGTCCATGATATCTCGCGATACCTTGGATTAGTGCGGCATGGCGGGCTCGAGCGTTTGGCTCGAAGAGTATCCTCTCCACGCGCATGACACAGATACCGGAAGGTTGTTTTTTTTTAACTTACAGTTAGAAAATGAAACAAGAGTAAGGCTCGCTAGTGATTGAAGTGAGTGAATGAACCACAAAACCCTTATATCAATGGCAGGGGAAGGTTCTGGGCCACTCTGTGCTAGAAGTGACCTCAAACTGGACGGCGCTCCTCCTCACAACACCCTCTAAAAATGACCACTGTCAGTGGACACAGTATGTCATTCGTGACGCGCTCTCTTGAATTGATTGTCTGAAAGTTATGAAAGTGTCGTCATCATGCAGTCTTCGTTGTGATGTAAGCATGATAAGGAAAAACTTAAGGAGACAACTACAGACATTTGTCTTTAAAGGGGTTTAGACCATCGGAATGGGTGGAACATGCAAGTCTTTATCATAGACAGAAGCGTGGAACATGCAAGTCTATATCATAGACAGATGCGGGGAACATCCAAGTCTATATAATAGACAGAAACATGGAGCATGCACGTCTATATATTGGACTAAAGCGTGGAGCATGCACGTCTATATATTGGACTAAAGCGTGGAGCATGCACGTCTATATATTGGACTAAAGCGTGGAGCATGCACGTCTATATATTGGACTAAAGCGTGGAGCATGCACGTCTATATATTGGAATAAGGCGCGGAGCATGCACGTCTATATATTGGAATAAGGCGTGGAGCATGCACGTAGCGTTTTAAAAGGAAACACCATCATCAAGATTTCAAAAAAATAAATTAAACACATTTTTCAATTCATATTTGACAACAAACTTCACCCTTCGGCGTCGGTGTCCAGATTTGCGTATCCAAATATTCAACACCTGGAACCCAGCGTGCAACCAGGCAAGTGACCAGAGGTCAGTTTTGTGTCCACATGTCCTCACAGCAAATTCACCATGGTAACCAAATGACCGGCCGGTGGACGGCAAGCAAAAACCAATTTTTTTTTCGTGTCGCTGTGTTTTGGGTGAACATCAACGGCCTTTGTGGCACCCCGGGGTGCAGGGGCGTTTGTCTATGTCTTCACTGGGGCGTTGGTCTATGTCTTCACAGGGGCGTTGGTCTATGTCTTCACTGGGGCGTTGGTCTATGTCTTCACTGGGGCGTTGGTCTATGTCTTCACTGGGGCGTTGGTCTATGTCTTCACTGGGGCGTTGGTCTATGTCTTCACTGGGGCGTTGGTCTATGTCTTCACTGGGGCGTTGGTCTATGTCTTCACAGGGGCGTTGGTCTATGTCTTCACTGGGGCGTTGGTCTATGTCTTCACAGGGGCGTTGGTCTATGTCTTCACTGGGGCGTTGGTCTATGTCTTCACTGGGGCGTTGGTCTATGTCTTCACTGGGGCGTTGGTCTATGTCTTCACTGGGGCGTTGGTCTATGTCTTCACTGGGGCGTTGGTCTATGTCTTCACTGGGGCGTTGGTCTATGTCTTCACAGGGTCGTTGGTCTATGTCTTCACAGGGGAGTTGGTCTATGTCTTCACAGGGGAGTTGGTCTATGTCTTCACTGGGTCGTTGGTCTATGTCTTCACAGGGGAGTTGGTCTATGTCTTCACTGGGGTGTTGGTCTATGTCTTCACTGGGGCGTTGGTCTATGTCTTCACAGGGGCGTTGGTCTATGTCTTCACAGGGGCGTTGGTCTATGTCTTCACAGGGGCGTTGGTCTATGTCTTCACTGGGGCGTTGGTCTATGTCTTCACTGGGGCGTTGGTCTATGTCTTCACAGGGGCGTTGGTCTATGTCTTCACAGGGGCGTTGGTCTATGTCTTCACAGGGGCGTTGGTCTATGTCTTCACTGGGGCGTTGGTCTATGTCTTCACAGGGGCGTTGGTCTATGTCTTCACTGGGGCGTTGGTCTATGTCTTCACTGGGGCGCCTGATAGCCTTTTATGTGTTTGTGCTTAGGGTAAACATTGGGGTGGGGGAGAGATCAACTTTTGCTGCGATGATCGAATTATTGGACAAAACTTTTACTTTTAGGTTCATATGTTCGGTAAGTACATGCTGTACAATTCTGGCAATGATTCAGTCAACTAAATAGTATTGGTGGTGGGGGACGGATGGTCGTTAGGGTAGTGTGTATAAACTTTTGTTTATTGAGATGTGTATGTTGGTGTGCATAGAAGTGGGTGCTGATTGGTGTGTGTCAAACGTCGACGGTCTCGATGTAATTTTTGCGCACCTTACCCTCAGTTAATTCTGCGTTCAGAGGCCGAGACTGCACCGGTGCGAAACTGTGAATTATAATGTGTCTGATGTAGTGGGAACGCCAACAAAGAAATTAACAATGATCGTTGTCTTGTGTTTGGGGAGGGGAGCTGTGGGGAAACTTTACCTAACTTTCAAAGACCGGCTTAGGGCGGCTTCTTAGAGACTCACCAAACATGACGTAACGGCTGAGGGCGTTAGCGACTGTCATTCACTGCATGGTCACCCTAAGTGCCACTACATTGAAATAATTATGCGATACATAAAGTCAAGCTCGATACCTAAAGAAGAGTATTGCGTCCTACGATTATCCATGATTTGTGTCCAGTTTTGCGTTTTTAATTAGAGTTTTGAATGTTAATAGTGTGTTGGTTATCTTGGCTTGTTCATGGAGGCAACCGAATCACAGGCGAGGAGAAGGACTTGTATATTATGTTTGTTCTTGCGAATGGAACAAGAAAAGGTTTTTTTAAAAAATCTCTATATATGAGTTCTAAATTAGATTATTATTCCTGCGTTGTATTTCCATGTTCTTGTATAATTTAATGCTTTACCGCCATTGCTCTTCTTTCTTCTACGCTCTATTGTTTCTAGTTTTAGTGATTCATATTTAACTACTGTGAAAGTGTTATTGGTCGGCCAAACTGCGACGAGTTTTACTGTCATTTGAACACTGATGTTGTCAGTGGACATTCGTTAGTTGTCAGTGGACATTGATGTTGTCAGTGGACATTCGTTAGTTGTCAGTGGACATTGATGTTGTCAGTGGACATTGATGTTGTCAGTGGACATTCGTTAGTTGTCAGTTAACATTGATGTTGTCAGTGGACACTGATGTTGTCAGTGGACATTCGTTAGTTGTCAGTGGACATTGATGTTGTCAGTGGACATTGATGTTGTCAGTGGACATTGATGTTGTCAGTGGACATTGATGTTGTCAGTGAACATTGATGTTGTCAGTGGACATTGATGTTGTCAGTGGACATTGATGCTGTCAGTGGACATTGATGTTGTCAGTGGACATTGATGTTGTCAGTGGACATTGATGTTGTCAGTGGACATTGATGTTGTCAGTGGACATTGATGTTGTCAGTGGACATTGATGTTGTCAGTGGACATTGATGTTGTCAGTGGACATTGATGTTGTCAGTGGACATTGATGTTGTCAGTGGACATTGATGCTGTCAGTGGACATTGATGTTGTCAGTGGACATTGATGTTGTCAGTGGACATTGATGTTGTCAGTGGACATTGATGTTGTCAGTGGACATTGATGCTGTCAGTGGACATTGATGCTGTCAGTGGACATTGATGTTGTCAGTGGACATTGATGTTGTCAGTGGACATTGATGTTGTCAGTGGACATTGATGTTGTCAGTGGACATTGATGCTGTCAGTGGACACTGATGTTGTCAGTGGACATTGATGCTGTCAGTGGACATTGATGTTGTCAGTTGACATTCGTTAGTTGTCAGTGGACATTGATGTTGTCAGTGGACATTGATGTTGTCAGTGGACATTTATAATGTCAGTGGACACTGATTTTGTCAGTGGACATTCGTTAGTTGTCAATGTCCCCCACCTCCCTTTCCCCCGTGACAGTTCGACTTTTGTCTTTTTTTAAAGAACCAACATGTGACAAAATGTGCGTGGTCGTGGTCCACCGACCTGTGACAGTTGTCAGTATCACCCGACCTGTGACAGATGACATTATCAGCATTTTTCATGTAATTGCAGGCCACTCTCAGGCCCACGCCGTAAATTTTTAAAAAAGGAGAAAAATAAAATTAAAATAAAATAGCGATCCAGCTTTCTCCCTGGTTCTGGGACCTCTATTACCAGCGTCAACTAACGGGCCGTCACCACGACATCCCAACGAGCTGTCAATCATGATTTCTGCCTGGCAGAGGCCGTCGCTTCCCGCCGTCAGGTCATTTAACTCGGCGACCAATGGCAGACGAGATGACTCCATGCTGGTGACAGTCCGTGGTCAATAACACGAGCAGGGGGCGGAGCCTCTGGTTCTTCTGCCCCAATTTCCTTGTCGCCTGCCACCCTTGAGGCCATCCGCGACTTTAGATCGCCCCCTTGCCCCCTCCTCGTCACGCAAAACTCTTATTTGTCCGTGAATCGCGAGTGACTTCCTCGCGGCTTTAACAATCACCTTTAAGGACGGCCCATTTTTGTGAAAGATTCCCCCCCCCCACCCCCTCTCTCGCCCCGAGATCGAGGTTGTTGGTTGTGGCGGTGTGTGTTTAAGTCGGTGTGTGGGTTTTTTTATTTTTATTTTTTAAATGACAATTTTTTCACCACTGGGGCTCCAGCCCTGATCAGTTGACAAAAGTCGCGGTACTAGTTAGCTGAGGCCAAGTCTCCTTAATGCCTCGCCAAGTGTGTCTTCCAGGACTTCGGATCCCTCTCTCAGCCTGAAGGACCCACACTCTCCACTGCCCTCGAGTATTTCTCGTGTGCCGGCGCCTGTTAAACTCCGAGGACTGTCGAGGTTTTCGTTGCATATCTCATTTATCAATCACCGAGGCGACATTTTAGAAGACAAAAAAAATTCATTTCGCTAAATGTTAAGTTTGTTTTTCAATACTGGTGTTTTTTCTTGTTTCCTGCACGACTCTGCTGTGTGTTCTTACGACACCAACACACACACATACGCACGGACGGACAGACAGACGAACAGGATTCGTGGCTGCCATTAATTTCGGATTTAACTGTCGCACGCCAAGAGGACGATTGTGGATTTCTTACCAGAAATTAAGTTAATCGCCGGGTCTTGTTATTGCATTTACGGGTGTGGTTCCAGACACCACAATGTGATTATTGCCTGGCCCGGACTTACAACTGTTGGACCATAACAGCTCTCTGGCAGTGGCAAGGATCGTTTTCATTAAATAAGATTAAAATCCCTTAGCCGCATATATAGTATAGATATAAGCCTAGTACTAATTTCTTACAAAGCCGGAGACAGAGGTAGCAAAGATATCGCGTTGATGTGTTTTCACATTCTTTTCCTTTGGATCAGGCGCCATAGGAGTGTTCTAATAACATAAAACTCTCAAGAAATAAATTACAGAAACACATTTGTCTTAGAGAGTTTTCGAAGTTGATAATCAGCGCAATGTGTTATTGACGTCATCAAGTCTGTTGTAGATATATATCTTTCGCTTTCTAACCAACAGATTTTTTTTTATAAAGCCTGTTGGTTTTATTTATATTTTCGGTATATCGGGTTAGAGGCTTGTACACTTGTGGCACTCAAGACATTAAATAGTAGAGTAGAGCGTTGCTTCCCGAACGTTCCATGCATACACTCCAGTCCATAATATCTCGACTTGTTGTTCCGCCAGGAATCTCTATGAACCTACAAATCCGCATATATTGTAAATTTAAGTCAAATCGTTTTAGTTATTAGTTTTTAGATACTGCGACAATCGCTTACAACTTTTTTTTTGTGTGTGAACAAAATAGTTTTTAAAATTTTGTATTTGAATACGGAGTAAAACCAAATACGTCACGGAGGTGGAATACTACAAGGATTCTCACACCGTCGAGCCCTGCGTCACTATAGGTGACCTCAACTCACGGCTCATGGATGCCCAGTACGAGATGGCCGCGGTGCGCCACCGCTTCTCCGTCAAAGACCTGCTGGACCTACCCGAGTCCAAATCGGCGGCCTCCCTGGTCTCGCCCCCGGGAAACACCTGCATGTCACCACCCCAGGGGCTCCCGCACCCACGGGCCATGCCCCAGTCGCACCCCGAGGGGTCGCTGGATCTCCGGCATGGGCGTCTCCACATCCCCGTGCCCGGGGGCCTGGCCCACAGAGACAGCGACGTGTCCGCCCTCCAGCACGCCTACTACGACCCGGACAATCCTTACGCCCGATGGTTGCACAACAATGAGAATATTCATTACGGACGTAAGTAAATTGGTTGTAATTATATTTCTGTACGCTTAGATTAGCTTAATTTCACATCGAATCTGACGCGATTCGTCTTCAACCTCTATGACGTCACTTTCCTTCTTTAACTTCAAGTGTTCTTCTTATCTGTTACAGACGCTCCTTCTATTCAGAAGATTATTGCGTCTCAAGCCTACCCAAGGTTTTTGTCTAATCTGGCATTTTAATAGAATTTTAAACGTTGATTGTGTGTTGGTTTCCCTGGCTTGATCAGGCAACCAATACCACGCACGAATACCAGACGTGAAAAACGAGAATTTGTGTTTGTTTGTTGTTCGTTAGTATGTACGTTTGTGTACCGGTGACTTCGTTGTTAAAAAAAAACACTTTAATTTTAGACGTATTAAAAAATTATGTTTATATCGGTATACAAATAAACGTTCACATATCTTGCCCCCCCCCCTTTCCACTCTCCTGGGCCGACTGTTACTAACTGACACTTGTGGTGGGATGTGATTAGAGAATGAGAAAACAAACCAAACCTTCATCAAGGGTCTCCCAGCGGTCAATGTTATTGACTGACAACTGCTACACTCAATACAACACGGCGTTATAAATAACATTGGGTAAAATTGGACAGTGTAATATTAGACAGTGTAATATTGGAAAATGTAATATTGGAAAATGTATAAAATTGACAGTGCAATATTGGACACGGGAATATTAAAGAGGGTGATGTCCAACAATGTAATATTAATATGGAAAAATTGGACAATTTAATTTTTTACAATGTCGTTCATAATGGGCAGTACAATATTGGAAAACATCACAAATGGTCACGTGATATTTGACACGCTTATTATTTATTATCGGTTACATTTAAATTGAAGCATTTTTGGGACTAATTTATATTAACACTGTCCGGGTGATGGCACCATGTTTTATTTACTTATATGTGACAGTAGCTTTTTAAATCCTTTATATTAACTCGTGGTGTCTGCGGCCGACCGACCGACCGACCTTGCTTGCTTGCTTGCTTGTCGCCAAAACTTTTGATCGATTTTTAACCCACTTGCTCGCAAGATAGGGAGCTGAAATTTTGCAGGCAGTTTCGTACCGATGATAAAAACAATGTATAAAAATTTCAGATCGATCGCATGTACCGTAATTAAATTATTGATTTTTTAGATTATTTTATTTATTCCTATGTATCATGCTATTTTTTGAGATAGAGCGTCGCGGTGCGTATTATATTGAACAACCTTTCTGTCACGCAATAAGGTGCGTATTTTACTGACAACACTTTTTATAAACCTATTCCTGATCGGTGCGCATTATATTAAACACGTTTTACGACACAACTGCAATTTTGTATTTTTGGATGGTCTTGCACTGCGTGTTATAATGAACATTCTTTTAGTTACGTCTCATACGTAAAGGATTTATAGTCAAAAACTTGGTTTTTTACGGGTTTTTCTTATTACAAAGTCATGTTCATGTAAAGACATGTGACAGTAGCTTTTTACAAAGTCATGTTCATGTAAAGACATGTGACAGTAGCTTTTTACAAAGTCATGTTCATGTAAAGACATGTGACAGTAGCTTTTTACAAAGTCATGTTCATGTAAAGACATGTGACAGTAGCTTTCGACAAAGTCATGTTGATCTAATGACATGTGACAGTACTTTTTAACAAAGTCATGTTGATCTAATGACATGTGACAGTAGCTTTCGACAAAGTCATGTTGATCTAATGACATGTGACAGTACTTTTTAACAAAGTCATGTTGATCTAATGACATGTGACAGTACTTTTTAACAAAGTCATGTTGATCTAATGACATGTGACAGTAGCTTTCGACAAAGTCATGTTGATCTAATGACATGTGACAGTACTTTTTAACAAAGTCATGTTGATCTAATGACATGTGACAGTACTTTTTTACAAAGTCATGTTGATCTAATGACATGTGACAGTAGCTTTCGACAAAGTCATGTTGATCTAATGACATGTGACAGTACTTTTTAACAAAGTCATGTTGATCTAATGACATGTGACAGTACTTTTTAACAAAGTCATGTTGATCTAATGACATGTGACAGTAGCTTTCGACAAAGTCATGTTGATCTAATGACATGTGACAGTACTTTTTAACAAAGTCATGTTGATCTAATGACATGTGACAGTACTTTTTAACAAAGTCATGTTTCACACAATAATAAGTGACGACGACTGAGAAAGTCATGTTTCATATAATTATAATGATAATGTCATGAAAATGCATGAAATCTGTATGTAATAAATTTAGACGCCATTAATCCGGCATAGTTAAATATCTGAACAGTCTACTCTTGAAATGTATTCCAATAGCCGGGGTGAACTTTGTATGAACAGATGCAACTATTTGAACTGTTGGGATACCTGCAGTCATTATAATATTATCAATGATTATCATACGATTTCAACCGAATATGTGAAGCATGCCCCCGACCACATCACCGCCACACACACACACATTAAATCCACACAAGACCACAGCGAGTGTGTAAACTATAAACCATATTAAATAAAAGCAATCAAAAAAAGTGTTTCGCTCGATGTGGTTACCTCCGTCTTTCGTGTCACTATATTAGCTCGTTGCACAACGAGTTTTAAATTCAAGTTTTTAATTAACCTCAGCTTGTTTCATATGTTAAATTTGCAATAAAGAAATAACCAAATATACAAAATAATATTTTGAAAAAAAGGGGGGGGGGAGAATAGTTGTGGGAATAACAGAAAATCCCATTTTTAAATAAATAACACAATAAATTTAAAAGATTTTCAACGAGATGCAATTCTGTCTGTCACATTCCCCACTCTCCCCCTCCCACACATTACAAGATTAAAGTCTTTCCAGGTCCTCATCAAAAGTTTATGTTACAACAGATCTTTACAGACCTTTCAGTTGAAAACTAGGAGCAGCAAATTTCTAGTCTGTTATAGAGTGGTCTTAGTTTTCTACAGAAGTTGTCATGTGGGGTGGGGGTGGGGGTTGGGGGAGGTTCCTTAATAATAAAGTATTTAGATGTGTTCGACTGTGGGGGGGGGGAAATGTTCCATCTACCTCTAAGTTTTAGACGCTAAGGTTCGCTTGTCCGTGTGCGACGTAAAGAGACTCGTTAGAAAAATTGCAAATCATCCACATTTTGTGCAATATTTGTACACAATTTGCTGCGTGGTGGTTCTAAACTGCTGCGCGGCGTTGGTCACATACCTGCGTGGTCGCGCAGCCACGCAGCTTAAATGGAACAATGCTGTTGGGGGGGGGGCTGAAGTGTTTTTTTTCCTCATATAAAGAGTTGGCCTTATAGGCCAAATGGGGATGTGGTGAACTTTTTTATTCGTGTAAAGCAGGGCGCTTGACATCACAGCCCTACCCTGGGGGTCGATTATCCTAGCTACGCCCCCGAATGAATAACATACATAGATTACGTGTGTCTGTTGGTTTAATCAATTACTTTTTAAAAAAAATGATAATATCGATCCTAATTGCGTCACCCATCGCAGACTGCTAATATTGTCATGGTTTTTAGGCCTAATACTAGACCTAACCCCGACCTAATACTAGACGTAACCTTGACCTAGCACTAGCCCTAACACTAGACGTAACCCTAACCTAACTGTCGTAGTGCGACCAACGTTCCCTCTAAGATTCGTTGGTCCGTGTGCAAAGAGAAAAAACTAGTGTGCAAAGTTGCTCAGCATACATTTTTGTGCAACATTTTACAAAATTTACTGCGCGGTATTTTTAAACTGCTGCGCGGCGTCAGTCAGGTGTCTGCGCGGCCGCGCAACCGCGCAGCTTAAAGGGAACGTTGAGTGCGACCAGACACGTTCACATTTACTCCTACCCAGATACTCGTATAGCCGGTTAGTAAAACAATTTTTTTTCCAAATGAAAAAATCCCCGAAGTAGATATTTTTTTGCAGTTGCTTATTTAGCCCGTACTTGAAAGGTCTCAGGACAATCTTCAGACAATTACGTCCAAAAAAGTCAAATACAAGGGGTAAACCAATAGGGCAGATTGGATCACGTGATTTACACTCCTCCCCCCTCCCCACCACCACACACAAATATCACTTAGCCATTATCATGATACAAGATGATAGGAGGGATGTTTTATGACACCACCGATAAGCGTATTAGGCGCGCGGGTCGGGCCATGAGTATGAAAGTAACCGGAAGTCTATCTAAAACTATTGGTCCGATTCCCAAGTAAAGAACTTCACTGACAGATTCCAGGTGACCGCCATAGTGAAACAAAAGTATTTCAATGCCTGTAGTTGTTGTAGTTACTTTTATACTTGGAATCAGCTTAAAAATATAAACATTCTTTATATACGTTAGCAATTGTACTTTCTATAGTAACCCTAAGCATAACCCTAGTAGTACTTCTGCTCTGGTTAAAAAAAATGAACTGCATTTACGGGTACTTGTAATCCGGTTGTGTACGTCATATTTCCTATTATGTCAACTTTTCTTTATGAAGGACATACGAAACACACTCCGGGGGGGGGGTCTTTGTTTTGGCTGGTGGGGTAGACTTAGATCAATAACTTGAGGATGGCTGGGGTGGGGTAGACTTAGAATAGTAACTTGAGGATGGCTGGGGTGGGGTAGACTTAGAATAGTAACTTGAGGATGGCTGGGGTGGGGTAGACTTAGATCAATAACTTGAGGATGGCTGGGGTGGGGTAGACTTAGATCAATAACTTGAGGATGGCTGGGGTGGGGTAGACTTAGATCAATAACTTGAGGATGGCTGTGGTGGGGTAGACTTAAAGCAATAACTTGAGGATAGCTAGGGTGGGGTGTCGCATGGGGTTTGAACTGAAACTTATAACCACCGCCCGCTATCTCGACCTAACGGCCGTCCGCTATCTTCTGGGACTTCCTTTTGATCAGCCCGGCCATAAATTTGCCTTTAACCCGAGACGTGCGAACATCAAACGGTGACTCGCCTGGACCGTCGGAACAAAATGAGATTACGTTTTTTTCCTTTTACGGTTTTTGTGAGAATGGGGAATGGTGTAATGGAAGGGACGGACCTTGGGGGGGGGGCAAGATTGTTTTCAAATTTCACTTGTCAGTAACCAGAGAAAATTCGCCAAAATTTGGTACAGCCTTTCTCTTTGCCGGAACCCTCGACAGACTAATGGCGTCGTGTCTTTGTATACATATATACAGCACACGACAATGCTTGCGCTGTTGCAGCCGTCACATCTTGAACATTTACACGAGTTCGCAGCGCCATGTGAATCTGCCACGAGAAGACGACGAGTTGCTGGTAGTTTGCAATGATGGGAGTTTCAAAAAGGCGCAAACTTCGCAATCAGTTGGCAAATAATTTCCTTGATCTAGTACAGTGGTTCCTAACCTTTTGGGGTCCATGCACCCCTTCAGATGCCCAAAAAAGTTCATGCACCCCCTCGTAAAACTTGCAGAAAATACATAATAAACTATGTTTATTTTAGGAACACAGCAGTTTTGACTATAGGCAACATGGGAATTTAGAGAGAGATCAGCTGCTTCTTATGATCAATCAGCGATTTAAATCGGGGGACTGTTTTGGACAAAGCAACTCTCATGTCATCCTCTGCATTCAACTTATTCCTTTCCTTGGTTTTAATCGTCAAAGGTGTGGAGAATCCTGCTTCACAGAGATAGGTTGTGGCAAATGGAAGGAGAGTCAGTACTGCCCTCTTGGCTAGTTGTGGGTAGGAATCTAGCTGGGCGCACCAAAATTCAATCAAGGTATTGCAACTGAAGGCACTCCTCAGTACTTCTCTGGTTCTCAAATCAATCAGGTCATCTTTAGCAAAGTCACTGTCATCAATATTGCCCAAGTCACAGAGAAAAGAATTGCGAATCCAAAGGTCTTTCCTAGCAATTTCATGACAGAAATACCCATCAAATGACCTTTGCAATGTTGAAAGGTGCTCTGAAATTTACCCCTTTGATGTTTTCAGGCAGTGATCCCTCAGTGCTTCCTTCTGCACCAGATATTACAACTTCATCCAAGAGTGGAAAGTTGGCCAAGTTGGACTTTTCTAGTCGTCGTGGAATAGTGGCACTTTGTTAAGGAAGGCTTGCAATCTCTCAGTAGCATCCATTACAGTCACAGCAGGTCCTTGGAGAGATGTGTTCAATTCATTCAAGATGGAGAAGATGTCAGCCAGGTATGCCAAATAATGAATGAAATTTGGACAGTCAAACTTGTCAGCAAGGTCACTCTTTTTTTCTCGCAAGAAAATGGCACCGCCACTCTCAGTTCTACTAACCGAGAAAGTATCCGTCCCCTGGACAACCAGCGCATCTCCGTGTGGTAGAGCAGAACTTCATGCTGAGAGACCACCTCCTGACAGAACAACTTGAAGAGGCAATGGTTCAAAGCATGTGAAAGGATAAAATTTACAACTTGGACTGCAGTAGAAAGAACTGACTTCAAGGTTGGGGGTAGAGTTTTGCATGTCAGGGCCTGACGATTAAGGATACAGTGTGTAGTGACAATATCTGGAACTTATTTCTTTACCAGTGCTGAAAATCCTGACTTATTACCGAGCATAGAGGGAGCACCACCTGTGCAAATTGAAAAAAATTCTTGAAGTCCAGTCAAACTGGTTTTCAGTGAAGAATGCCCTGACTAGCTGCAGCAGATCAGCAGCTTTGGTAGTAGCTAGGAGTGGCTTACAAAAGAGAAATTCCTCCTTCAGCAATCCACTGAGAACATATCTCAGAAATACAAGAATCTGACTGCATTGTGCTACATCAGTGGATTCATCTAGCTGCATGCTAATTGGAAAAGGACTGCTTCTCATCTCGCACAAGATTTGATCCAGAATGTCTGCAGCCATGTCACTAATCCTGGAATGAATAGTCATTAGTCATTGGAAAAAGGAACTTTCTCAACCTGCTTCCTCTGCTGGTGACCACACATCAGTTCCACCATCTCCAGAGCACAAGGCTTCATCAAAGGTCTTCAATGGTGTGGGGCTTGTTGTTCTTTGCCATAAGATATGCAACCTTGAATGATACCTCCAGTGCAGGTTTCTGTGACAAAGAATATCCAAGCTTGGGCAAGGTACCAGAGGTCAAGAAGCGAGCTCTCTTCTGCTTGAAGACCTCAACACTGTCCCTGGAATAGGATGGATGGACTTACTCTAAGTGTTCTCGGAGTCTAACAGGCTTCATTTTGTCATTGCACATGATTTTTCCACAGAGGAAGCACTGAGGCTTTTGTGTTCCATCTCTCTCTCTCTCTCTATATATATATATATATATATTATTTATTAACGATTTTGAGGGGGGTGATGACAATCGGAAAGTCGTAAAAATCACAGGCAAATTTTTAACTGACGAAGTTGATGTTTTTAAAGACCTTAATTGGATGCTCAACTCAAGATTTTAGGTTTCAATGACGTATAATGGCTTACAATTAACGTTTTTAAGACCTTTGCAGCGTACCGAGCAATAAAAGTGAAGGAGAAAAAAAATCCCAACGTTTACATCCGCTCAAAACCGTTAGAGGGTCACCGAAAGACGTATTTGATGACAAAATTAAATTATTTTTAGAAAACTCTGACGTAAAACACGAAATTCCGAGGAACACGTTAACGCGTCATGACTTGCTTATGGTTTACATTTTCAGATTTTTCTTACAGTTCTGATCAGTTTTTCTTTCTTTTTTTTCTTCCTTCTTTTTTTTTCTCTGAATGGTTCATGCACCCCCTGGAACCTGCTCATGCACCCCTTGGGGGTGCATGCACCACTGGTTAGGAACCCCTGATCTAGTACTAGTACTTCATGTGAGGGCTGGCCGTGTTAAAAAGAGCAAAACAAAACGAAACAAAAGTTTGAAAGGGCAATTACTTGGAGATAATTTTTGTTGACCGTTCAGGTTTAAAATTCTGTCCACGACCTGGAAGTCTGACCGACACGTGACCTCATCTCAACACGTTAAACACCCGAATACCGCAGCAGCAGCAACTCAATAATGTCCAGTGTACCTCTGTTCGTACACCTGGCCCCGACAAGCGTTGTCCGAACTGTGTCGGACACACATAGACATAGAGACACACACACACAAACACCAGATACACATCACCCACATTATGAAACAGTCTTTTGAAGGGCATATTGTGGATGTTTCTTTTGAAACACCTTCTTTAGGGAGATGGGGTGGGTAGGGGAAAGACAACATCCGCAAAAGGACAACGGCTAAATTCTCAGGTATCTAGAATCAGGTGTCTCAGGTATCTAGACTCAGTTGTCTCAGGTATCTAGACTCAGGTGTCTCAGGTATCTAGACTCAGTTGTCTCAGGTATCTAGACTCAGTTGTCTCACGTATCTAGACTCAGTTGTCTCAGGTATCTAGACTCAGTTGTCTCACGTATCTAGACTCAGTTGTCTCACGTATCTAGACTCAGTTGTCTCACGTATCTAGACTCAGGTGTCTCAGGTATCTAGACTCAGTTGTCTCACGTATCTAGACTCAGTTGTCTCACGTATCTAGACTCAGTTGTCTCACGTATCTAGACTCAGTTGTCTCAGGTATCTAGACTCAGTTGTCTCAGGTATCTAGACTCAGGTGTCTCAGGTATCTAGACTCAGTTGTCTCACGTATCTAGACTCAGTTGTCTCACGTATCTAGACTCAGTTGTCTCACGTATCTAGACTCAGTTGTCTCAGGTATCTAGACTCAGTTGTCTCACGTATCTAGACTCAGTTGTCTCACGTATCTAGACTCAGTTGTCTCACGTATCTAGACTCAGTTGTCTCACGTATCTAGACTCAGTTGTCTCACGTATCTAGACTCAGTTGTCTCACGTATCTAGACTCAGGTGTCTCAGGTATCTAGACTCAGTTGTCTCACGTATCTAGACTCAGTTGTCTCACGTATCTAGACTCAGTTGTCTCACGTATCTAAACTCAGTTGTCTCAGGTATCTAGACTCAGTTGTCTCAGGTATCTAGACTCAGTTGTCTCAGGTATCTAGACTCAGGTGTCTCAGGTATCTAGACTCAGGTGTCTCAGGTATCTAGACTCAGGTGTCTCAGGTATCTAGACTCAGGTATCTAGACTCAGGTATCTAGACTCAGGTATCTAGACTCAGTTGTCTCAGGTATCTAGACTCTGTTGTCTCAGGTATCTAGACTCTGTTGTCTCAGGTATCTAGACTCAGGTGTCTCACGTATCTAGACTCAGGTGTCTCACGTGTCTAGACTCAGGTGTCTCACGTATCTAGACTCAGGTGTCTCACGTGTATAGACTCAGTTGTCTCACGTGTCTAGACTCAGGTGTCTCACGTGTCTAGACTCAGTTTCCAACAAGAGTCGTGATCAAAATACATCTATTTACGAGCGAAATGTCCTATTTATAGAACACATGACCGAATGACTTGTTGCCGTGTTACCACAAATCAAGATTCGCCTTCATAACAAAATGAGTTTGGTGGGAGCGAAACTCTTGGTTTAAATTTGATATTTTCCCCTCCTCTATAGATTGAACCATGTCCAGCAACAATTGACCCACACATATTTAATTGACGCCTCAGGAAAACATGTCACAGCTTGAAGGTTACAGCCCTGACCGTTAAAAACTGAACTTCTGCGCGCAGATGAGGCCGTTTGTGCGCAAACAATTTATGGCGCATGATACGTTCTCTGTTGCTATCACTTTCTTCAAAGATCCCTTAACATCTGAATTATTTACGATTCCTTGACGGCGGAACTGTGTTTCCAATGAAGTAGATTAGGTCTAACTTTTGTTTTTTCTTTACTATATATATATATATTATTATATATATAGCTTAAAGGGTCCTCTCGTTTGAGTCGTTTCCAACATTTGATTCAACGGGTGTATAAAACAAAACCATCTGTTGCCTTTTCACTAAATTGATCGTCTGTTGCACTGTCTTTGACCTGATCACCTGTTATATCAGTGGTTTACAATGTCTTATACGTTCTGCGCCCCTAGGCGTTATCGGTCTCATGCGCCTTACAAATATAACACGTCATCATGCAGAGGTGGGGGGTAGGGGGTTAGGGGGGTAAGGGGTAGGGCGGGGGATTTCTACACGAGTCTTTTCATCTGTTTTGATGTCAACCGAAATCATCCTACGTCAGTAACTATCACAGTTTCCATTGCATTGAAACCAAACCCGTGTGTTACACACTGTGTCTTAAAGACACCAAACCCTTGTGTTACACCTAAAAGACACCAAATCTTGTGTTACACACTGTGTCTAAAAGACACCAAATCTTATGTTTATACCAATTAAGCTTGCCCATTTGTCAATGAAAGATCATGAAATCCACGCCCTCCCATTAACACGGCTGTTGTGTATTGGCTTCCATCTTATGACACATTCATCAGCACGATGGTTCTCAATAAAGAGGAAAGTGGTGCCTCGTATGGCATTAAGGAAATACTGATGGGGAGTTTGTGTCCATCAGCTGGGACTCAGCCGTAACCAGCTGTACTAAGCTGTGCAACCAATCATTCGTTTTAATATTTAATTTACTTCTCGTTTTACGCCATAAAAATGCGACTAAAATTTGATATTCAAATTCTTTAATTATATAGCCATTATATATCAATTGACTTTAAAAAAGTCAAATACTTGACTTAAATCTCACTCTGTCAAACATTTGGCTTAAAGCTTACACAGTCAAATAATTGACTTGAAATTACCTCGGTCACAGAACAGTCGCACGTTTAAAATAAACCTCCAGCGTTCGTTCTGTTCACAACTATCTGACTCTCTCTCAACCATAATGGCAATAAATTAAAGATCTCTTTTTAAAAATAGGAAATCAAACGATTTCTAAATTGGATTCCCTGACAATGGCTGAAGCTAAACAACTCCACAATTTTCACATTGACAGGTAATTGTCTATTTAGCACCTCCGCCCGCCCGCCCGCCCTCGGTCACCCCCCCCCAATGCCACTGATCGGTTTGATTTTGATTTTAAAAACTATTTTAATGACTTTATTCTCCCATATCGATTAACCCACTCCTCGTGTTTGCTTCTCCGACCAGTTGACGGGCGAACGGCGAGGGCGCTCACATCAAATGAGGCGTGACCAGTGTTTTTTTTAAAAATCTCTCCAAGCGTAATTCACTCCGTCCTCCCCCCGACCGAGTGGGAAAGGTGCTATGTCATTTGTGTGGGAAAGGTGGTATGTCATTTGTGAGGGAAAGGTGGTATGTCATTTGTGAGGGAAAGGTGATATGTCATTTGTGTGGGAAAGGTGATATGTCATTTGTGCGAGAAATGTGATATGTCATTTGTGAGGGAAAGGTGATATGTCTTTTGTGAGGGAAAGGTGGTATGTCATTTGTGAGGGAAAGGTGGTATGTCATTTGTGTGGGAAAGTTGTGATGTCATTGGTGTGGGAAAAGTGGTATGTCATTTGTGTGGTGAAGTTGTGATGTCATTTGTCTGGGAAAGGTTGTAAGTTATAGTGCTGCAACTACACAGATCTGAATTTACACTTACAATTTTTTAAAAAGTAATCAAAGGCCAGTGTGACGCAATGTGTGGTCACAGCCTGCCTTGACCCTGACCGGGTCACATGGCACAAGGTGAAACCACATCGGGGTCAAGGATGCAAGGATTTTTTTTTAAATGCATCTCATAAAAAAAATTCACGCTTGTAAAATGCGAGTAAAATTGTAACCTAAAAAAAAATCATTCCAATGAAATTTGTTACTTAACTTTTATTGCGTTGGTTTTTTTTATTCGGCTATTTTGTTTTAATTTCTATAACATAGGAACAGAACGCGTCACATATCTGGCTATTGTCTGTTGTCTATCTTTTTTAGACATACACGCATCCACACGCTTACACGCAGATGTGCTCGCAGGCACATAGTTCAATCAATATAACTCACAAGTCACTCACACTCAAAAACAGTGACTTAATATTAGTGTAAAGATACGTCCATCTTTATCAACCAATTTTAACAACAGTGTAAATAGTTAAAGACCTCCAGTTATTATTTTATTCCAATTTCACTTCATAGTTTTCATCGGCGATTTGCCGTGTTTTAGCTCTATTCTAAATCTGTTTTAAGTATTCAATTGTAATTTTTCCGTTTTATAGTACGCCTTAGTAAATTTTTAATATTCAAAGACAAAAGTCCGTATTTTTGCTATATATCAAAAATCAATATCTAGTATTCTAAGAAATTATGTCCAATTTAACTATATCTTAAATCAACATCTAATATTAAAAGACAATATTTCGTATTTAGCTATATCTTAAATCAATGTATAGTATTCAAATATAATATTATGTCTTTAAGCCACATCTTTAATCAAATTATAATATTCAAAGACAATATTCCGTATTTATCTACATTCCGAGTCAATATAAATACATTAGTTTAAAGCACTATCCGGTATGTTAGATGGTAAGAGTTTTACCACAACGAATGAATGTTTATGATATTACTGCCTCTCAATACCACGTGAAAAGTTTAACAAAATAACAGGCACTGACCTGAAAACTAAACAAATTAATAAACGTGTGAGTTGCAGTCAACTGACTTGGAAATATTAAACGTGTGAGTTGCATTCAACTGACATGGAAAATTTTGTTTTTACTATGATAGCGCTATTCGTCAATACTTTTTACACCACCAAAATGGTTTTAATAAGTAATTAACCCTTTACATTCCTTGTCTTTAAAAAAATATTTATTGTTTTTTTCTAGTGGTCTTACTAAAATATAAATAAATTTTGGCATGTATGTCTGATACTAATTCTAATACTAATACTAATACTAATCATGTTTATATCAAATTGTATGGACATGCACGAGGCCTTAGTGTTAGCTTTTTAAAAAAAAAGTTTTTAGATAAGTTAGTTGTGGATAAAATATTCCGTAAGTTTGAAAATGAAATTATGTAATAATATTGAATGTGAACCCAATGCTAATAGGGGGGAAATTAACCTATCTGTAATTAGGGCTGGTACTGATTAATTTTTTTTGTTCGATTTATCGGGAAAAAATTTAATCGATTAATCTATTAATTTCTATATATAGATCCCGTTAAGTCGCGATTCATTATTTCGCGAAATTAGTTAAGTCGCGGTAATTCCATGGCTCCCAAATTGTGTTACGTAACGCAGCACATTCGCTCTGCCATGCAAGAAATAAGAAAGAAACACATTTTTTTGTTTACGTATGCACGTTTAAATAAATAAATAATAATAATAATAATAATAATAATAATAATAATAATAATAATAATAATAATAATAATAATAATAATAATAATAATAATACGAGAGAAAAGTATGTAAATAACAACAAATATAAATTATTAATAAATTGGAGGAAAAAAATATAAATATTTTCTTAAATTTGAATCGAATTTTAATCGATCAAATTAATTTTAATCGATTAATTAATCGTTAATTTCCACAACCCTACCTTAAATTTTTCTATAAAATACGTTTATATGAAAGGAAATTCATATTTGGATGCAACTGGAAGACAATTTCATCTTGACCGTGCACTGTAAATTATACGTTGACCAAAATTAAATGTTATCCATTTGAAAATATCATGCTACTTATTGGAACATATCATATAAGCCATATTTTTAATATATATATATTTTAAAAAAAAATTATGCTTTACTTTGTTTCAATTACTTTAATGACCTTAGCAATGGTTTAGTGACAATATTTGTCAGTAAACAAATAAATAAAATCCGGCTGTGACGTGTAGTGTTACGAAGTAAATACAAAATGCTCTACAGTCTGGAGATCTATGGAACTTACTTTCAGTTATTGCTATAGATAGACATAAAAACAAGACACAATTAAATGTATATGTTTCACATTTTAAAAAAAGTGTATGACTGACAGAATAAAATTTTAGAATATTCTATACATTGATAACTTGCTAACTATACTTATAGATTTGGTGACGTTACATATGGGGCGTGGAGGGCCGGTACAATTGATGATGACAGACGGTGTCCAATGGCTAGTTGGCTGGACATCTGGTAATGTGGTCCATGTGTTCTATTTCAATAAATAATGGAATTATATTTTTTTATTTTAAATTTCATTTTGAATATTTATTTTAAAACACATTTTCAAGAATACTTATTACGCCTTTTATATTATGATAGGCAGTATGTGGTTTAACTTTTTGTGTGATAGGCAGTAATGGTTGAACTAGTATGATAGGCAGTATGTGGTTTAACTTGTGTGATAGGCAGTAACGGTTGAACTAGTATGGTAGGCAGTAATGGTTGAACTAGTATGTTAGGCATTAATGGTTGAACTAGTATGGTAGGCAGTAATGGTTGAACTAGTATGTTAGGCAGTAAGGGTTGAACTAGTATGGTAGGCAGTAATGGTTGAACTATAGTATGGTAGGCAGTAATGGTTGAACTAGTATGGTAGGCAGTAATGGTTGAACTAGTATGATAATTGTATTAGCTATGTAAAACTACGGTTATATTATTGATAGAATTATCTTTTCTTACCAACCCAAAAATGAACGCATATTTTAGGGACCTTGTCTCACCCTCGTTTCAGATGATTTATCGCATGGCCATTCAACGAGTGCATGCCACAATCTTTTTTTCTTTTCTACTTGCAAATTTGTCAAAGTACCATCAATTCTGCAACTTTCTCAGGAAACCACTCACGCTCTCCCAAACATCGTCACATACAAATTGAGGACTCCCTTTAAACCAGTGGCATCCAAAGTGTGGCACGCGGGCCAAATGCGGCCCGGGGTTAAATTTCAACTGGCTGGCGGCTCCATAGTTAAATAATTAATTGACTCGTCGATGTTTTCTGTAAAGGCAACATCATATGTATCAGAAAAACAAAAACTAAGACATGTTTTGAGTATTGAAAAAATACGATGGCAAAATGAATGACGTTTTATTATTTACCAACTGTACTCATTACAACAAAGCCGATGAAGTTATGTGGTGTTTGTGGGCAAAAACTAATGACGTAATATTGTTTATTTTTCCGACTGGGGAAATGAAATGAATGTGGTGTCGGTGTACTTAAAACTTTAATTTTTTTTTGTTCCATCACAATTTGTGACCCAACATTTTCGACTCTTGTTACATTTCAACACATTTTATTTATTGTATGTGGTAGAAATAATTATCTTTATTTCATAACGTGGATATTATTTATCCAATTTGTGCAAATTTCTAATGATGGAATAAAATAAATATACAGTTTTAAGAATTGCAATAGTATTGCGCCCTTTATCCCCCCCCCCTCCAAAAAAAAGTAAATAAATAAATAAATAAATAAAATATATCACTCTTACGAATTGCAAATAAACAAACGAATTTTAGGTTTTTTAACATGCTCTAAGTCTCAACCTATGTCATTTGTGTATTATCTTAATCCGGCCCGTGCACATTTTTACTTCATGGAATACGACCCTCCTTGCAGACAGTTGGGACGCCCCTGGTTTTTAACGAAAACTTAATGCTGCGTAATGAGCTTTCATACACACCTGGATAACAATGTAAGTTGACACTAGGGACAGCAATGTTAGTGGACACTACGGACAGCAATGTTAGTGGACACTACGGACAGCAATGTTAGTGGACACTACGGACAGCAATGTTAGTGGACACTACGGACAGCAATGTTAGTGGACACTACAGACAGCAATGTTAGTGGACACTACGGACAGCAATGTTAGTGGACACTACGGACATCAATGTTAGTGGACACTACGGACAGCAATGTTAGTGGACACTACGGACAGCAATGTTAGTGGACACTACGGACAGCAATGTTAGTGGACACTACGGACAGCAATGTTAGTGGACACTACGGACAACATTTTCCATTTAAAACAAAAACAAAACAATATTATATTAAAAAGGTATTTAATGTTGTTTCAATTAAAACATGCGTCGATCAAAGTAACGGTGAATTACGGGCCAGACAAACACAAGCGAGATAACTCTTCTGTACGCATTTTAAACCTGACAAGAACAAGAACTCATTTGTTATAACTGATATAGTCTAGTGTGAGGTATCGCGACTGACAACCCCCCCCCCTCCGTCCCACCCGTTCGTTTGTTTTCTTCATTCCTTCGAAAAAGGCAAAGGTTAGTCTTGTTGAAATCTAGAGAAAAACATTAACATATCAATAACATAACAATAACATAAAAAAAAACCAAATAGCATAAAATGAAATCGCGAGTAACTAAGATGATATCGAGGCAGGGGCGGCACGCCGGCTACATTTTAACCCCCCTCTCCTCCCAAACAACATCCGCCAGTCCGTGGACTACAAACAAACGTCGAACACAATTTGAGGGTGCAACAAATTCTCCTAAATGCCCCATTGTTTGCCCTCTCGTCTGCGACCCCCGCATAACGGCCGTGTTCTCACGTCTGCTCGCACGTGAGTCTACACCGTGCGGGGCGCGCGCCTACAGCGCTGTCGAGGGGCGCGTCGCGCGGACCGCACGGGGGAGCACCGTGACGAATCCATCAATCGTGATCCGGGCGCGGCCCCGGTCAAATAGATGCAAATCATTTATTTGTCCGGTCACGTGGCCCGTCGTGTCCGACACGTGGTGTGACGTAGGTTCGGTTCCGGTGTGGACGTGATCGAATATCCCCTTCTGAACTTTCTCCAACGGCGCCGAGAAAACTAAACATACTCTGGGAGCTATCAGCAACAGCGCTTATCAGCCTTTGTAACATTGTGTGTGCGAGTGTGTGTGTGTGAGTGTGTGTTTTGTATTATTGTGTGCAAGGTGTACAAAGAAAGGAATTGCCTCGAGTGTGGGAAAGCGAAGATGTCTCTTACAACCAATTTTCTTTGAGAGTATTTCAAACAGACGTATAAATAGAATGGTAGAATACTCTGCGACTCACTGCTGTAAAATGGCATGTTTAAGTTCCTTGTACCGCATCACTCACCGTCTACAAGTATACAAACTCAAACGATCTAGTTATCGCATTTAGTTATCTTCTTTCGCGTTATTTTAAATGTACTTCAAGCATCAATAAAGGCGATGCCAGCATTATGGTTTTGGAATAAGTCTAGAAAGTCAAACAAATACTAAACAGATATCTGCCCTTAATGTTTACTGTAATAATTGAATTTCGAATGCTCTAACAAATGATTGTTGCCAAGATTCTAAGGTATAGGTCAAAGGCATGTAGTCTGTAACCGTGGTAAATGAAGTCATGGTGGGTGCAATACACTCAGAAATTACCACAGGGGAGGCAACCTTTGACTGGGGTATGACGAGAGAAGACAACTCAGCGAGATGACAATGGATTTAAGGGAAGACGACCCATACGTCTTGAAAACTAGATATAAAATGTGTATTTGGCTTGTGTGTATGTGTGTGTGTGTGTTTTGGTCTCAGGGGCGGCATCGGGTAGAGATAGTAATGGTGGACCCTTGGCCCACTATGGCCAACATGGCATCGCGTAATACTACATACTGTGCTGACTATTGCCGACTATAGAGAAATTACCGTATATACTCGTTCGCAAGCCGACCTTTTTTTGTGGACAAAATCTAGCGGGAAAAGTTGGGGGTCGGCTTATGAGCGGGTCATAGGGGATTTCTGCATGGATATTGAATATCGGTGTTGTTATTGTAGATCATCAAGGTCCTTTTCTACATTCTACAAGATTCGACTGCTCTACCAGAAGCAATAAAATATTATTAAACATCTTAACTTACCTTATTTAATCATTTTATTTATTTTTGTGAATGTTTTCATAAATTGTTTTACACATTTTGTAGGGCTGTTAACGATTAATTAAATTTAATCGTTAACTTTTGAAAATTAACGATTAATTAATCGTTAATTTCGATTAAAGCCAAAAATTAAAATTTATGATGTCATAAGTAACACTTATTAAACGTTCTTGTTGAAAATCTAAATAACACTGGAATGTCTCCTTATATGTCCTCTTTTAACCAACTACGCAAAAAGACAAGTGTGTTGACATTATTTGGTTCAAGTGATGAGCGGGTCTAATTGACAATATAACCAGCCGAGCTGAACAATGATTCACATGGAACTGAGGTAACTGGTATGCACGAAACGGGTTTGACAAGGAATGACAGTCAGTCATTTAATAGTTTAAAACCAAAATGTTCGTGTAATCGTCGGAAAATATGTTATTATTTATTGGCCGCTATTTTTTTTATTATTATTTCTTTACTTTTTGTCTTTTTGTCTTCCAATAATTTGTAAGTGATGTGTCGATTAATCGTTAAAAATAATTTAATCTTTAAACTTTTTTAACGATTAATAGAAAAATTAATCGTAAATTTCCGCAGCACTAAAATTTTCTTTTCAACAACGAATTTTAATGTACGCGCTTTCGTCACTGTTTACCAAAGAATCTCTTTTTAAATACCGATAACTCTTGCCTATCAAAGAGCACAAAGACAAAGATAGGCAGTACAAAGTAAACAATCATAATGACCGATTTAGCTTGTAGTTAAAAAATGTGTACCATTCTGTTAAAGCTGTCCTTCTATTTTTGCGGGATTGGCTTGTGAGCGGGTTGTACACTTTTAATACTTTTCTCTTCCAAAAGAGGGGTGGGGGGTGTCTGCTTATGAACGATTATGTACAGTAGTCAATACGGCGTTAGTGTTCCCAAACAACGGAACCCTCTACTATTGCACATTCGCAGTATTCCAACTGCTGAAGCCTTCAAAACTGCACTAAAAACACTTCTCTTCAAACTTTACTTTCATAATCAATTAAACAACAATGAAATATTTCTTTAAATGATAAACGTAGCTTATGTACACTGTAATGTCGATGTATGATGTCTAGTTACGATCAATACGTAGCTTATGTCCACTGTAATGTCGATGTATGATGTTGATCAAACGTCTTAGTCCACGTATGCGATGATAGTGTTAGGATGTATGTTTTACATTGAATGCAGTGATATTTATGTGTGTGTTACTACTTTTTATTTTACCCAAATCCGCGCCTGTTAAATTCATAGTTTCATTCACAATTATTTTATAAATACATTATAAATCTATTATGTTTTTATGTAGTAAAAAAAGTCTATGCTCGTGTATGTGTGTATGTGTGTGTGTACTGGGTGAAAAAAAGTGTGGGGCGAAGGAGCTGCGGGAAGCAAGACCGATAATTCGAAATGGGTGAAGTATCTTAAGGAATGTTTCAGAAACACGTGAACTGAGAATTGTAAGAGCGATATTTACTTTGCGTCAAGTCTCATTTAAAGTTGTCATTGATCCACTATAAGATAGTTGTTGTTATTTATATGGTATCTTTTAAAGTTGTCATTGATCCACTATAAGATAGTTGTTGTTATTTATATGGTATCTTTTAAATTTGTCTTTGATCCACTATAAGATAGTTGTTGTTATTTATAAGGTATCTCTTAAAGTTTGTCTTTGATCCACTATAAAATAGTTGTTGTCATTTATAAGGTATCTCTTAAAGTTGTCATTTATCTCATAAACTTGTAATTTATAAATTAGCTCATAAATTGTCTTTGAAAGAATGTAACGAAGTAAAGTTTTTTGGGTTATGATATAGACATTTTTTTTAAAAAATGACTGTGTATTTTCTTGACGAGAAGGTCATTTAAAGGTGGGATTATTTACAGGTGTATTTTAATGAAGGTGATGAGGTGGACTAATTAATTAATTGGTTTGTTGTTAGGAAACAAAAACTTCAGTAAGGGAAAATTTAAGAAATTCTATCATTTTCTAATAATATTGCAATATTTATTAGTTCTCAAATGGCATATATTGCCATATATGTATATATACTATATACTATATATATGTATATATTTGAATAACGTATAAATTTATTTACTTATATTGAACTGTAGGTTATAACTGGATATGTTGCCATGAATAAGTCATCCCGATTATTTTGTCGTGGATATGTTGTCCTGAATATGTTGTCATGGATAAGTTTTCCTGGATATGTTGTCATGGATAAGTTGTCCTGGATATGTTGTTATCGATAAGTTGTCCTGGATAAGTTGTCCTGGATATGTTTCTTAAGCTTATCGACATGTGATCATGGTGTTAGAGTGAAAATGGAGTGTTCATTTTTATTATACGTGAATAAAATCGTAGGGAGTACACGAGATTGTAGTCTATGGCAGAGCTTCTTAAACATTTTAGTATGGCGGACCGGTAGGAATTTTTTCCATTGCACCAGGGACCGGTGCACTATCTTCCTTGTTCTAACGGGATAGCGAAATGAGCCCCTCCATGGCCAGCAGTGAGCCCCTCCATGGCCAGCAGTGAGCCCCTCCATGGCCAGCAGTGAGCCCCTCCATGGCCAGCAGTGAGCCCCTCCATGGCCAGCAGTGAGCCCCTCCATGGCCAGCAGTGAGCCCCTCCATGGCCAGCAGTGAGCCCCTCCATGGCCAGCAGTGAGCCCCTCCATGGCCAGCAGTGAGCCCCTCCATGGCCAGCAGTGAGCCCCTCCATGGCCAGCAGCCCTACAACATTCGGCATGAATGCGGCTTGTTGTATGCTACATGTCATCCAACAATTTTGACAGGAATGATCTTAAGCCTTGATAGCTTATTATTCATTTACGATCGCCTCATTTCGAATTATGATGTTTTTTAATTTGATAGTGTTTTAATGAATTTGTATTCTGACTTAGGCCCAAAGTTCAATAAACGACCATTTAAAATATAATAAAAAAATCTCATGGAAATTTATTTTAAAAATAA
The DNA here is from genome assembly GCA_944989445.1 of Ampullaceana balthica. Classification (NCBI taxonomy): domain Eukaryota; kingdom Metazoa; phylum Mollusca; class Gastropoda; family Lymnaeidae; genus Ampullaceana; species Ampullaceana balthica. The sequence goes on from CALYLW010000271.1 coordinate 281,694, forward strand.
CATGGTAACCATAGTTACAGTACATGTGTAAGTTTATGCTCAACGTTTATCTTTACAACTAATTATTGGTTACAGTAGCCTGCTCATTTGTTATAGTAGCCTGCTCATTTGTTATAGTAGCCTGCTCATTTGTTATAGTAGCCTGCTCATTTGTTATAGTAGCCTGCTCATTTGTTATAGTAGCCTGCTCATTTGTTTGCAAGTTTATCAAGTCAAGGCTCGGTTGAGGACAAAACTATACGCAATGGAGAACAAACACTCATACTTTTCCTTTACTTTGTCTTAGTAATGATCATTGATGAATAAACATTCTCGCATAGGTATTAAAGATGAAGGCGATGGAAGAAGATCCTTGAGGGCAATTTCAGCAAGTTCAGGATATTCTGTACTCACGTGAATTCAAAAAGATGAACGAGAAGTCACAGTTCTGAAATTCATAGTAAATCCTTCATCCGCAGTCAACTCTAGCAATTAATGTATATTCCAAAGTTACAGACAAATCAACCTCCGATGCAGGGCCGTCTTAGTGCATAGGCCCGTTGGGCATTTGCCCGGGGGCCCACGAGCATAGGGGCCCCATGGGAATATGTATATTTATATATATTATGTTTATTTATTTTTTATTCCTGCGGGGGAGGGGCCGAACACTATTTCTTTGCCCGGGGGCCCAAAATGGTGTAAAGACGGCTCTGCTCCGATGCAATAAATGGATTGTGTATCCATCGAGTATCTTTCCGAGGGAAAGTAGAACTCGAAACGGTCGATACATTTTTGTCAAGTAAGATGATTTTAGTAGAAAAATTGCATTCTGCTGCACATTCATTAATCGCGATAACAACTCCAGAGCGCCACCCAGTCATGAGCGCCACCCAGTCATGAGCGCCACCCACTCATGAGCGCCACCCAGGCATGACCGCCACCCAGTCATGAGTGCCACCCACTCATGAGCGCCACCCAGCCATGAGCGCCACCCAGTCATGAGCGCCACCCACTCATGAGCGCCACCCAGTCATGACCGCCACCCAGTCATGACCGCCACCCAGTCATGAGCGCCACCCAGTCATGACCGCCACCCAGTCATGACCGCCACCCAGTCATGACCGCCACCCAGTCATGACCGCCACCCAGTCATGAGTGCCACCCAGTCATGACCGCCACCCAGTCATGAGCGCCACCCAGTCATGAGCGCCACCCAGTCATGACCGCCACCCAGTCATGATCGCCACCCAGTCATGAGCGCCACCCAGTCATGAGCGCAACACCATCCTTACACACAACAAAATATTTATATTCCATCTGCCATTTGTCAACAATGTAATCATGAACTGCCTTGAATATTGCAGAACAAATGGTATTAGTTGGTAATGAAGTAGATTAGAAATACTCTTCCTTCAAGTCATCACTATATTGATATCGCACATATATCATCAAAATGTCAAAATTAGAAAGTTCTGTGGATTCATCGAGCCACATATAAAAATATTTAGTCAATTACAAGCCATATCCTCGATGCGTTAAACTATTTTGTCATTTGAGAGTGTCTGGGTCACTTTCTTTGTCGCAGTTTCGCCTAACATTTCCGAACAAACATCCTTAATACATCACTATCCTACTACGACCGTTTCAGTTTCACCGATTGTTAGTTTTTTTTGTGTGTCCCTGGCAATTCGCTGTGCTAACTTTACGAAGCTCGCAAGGCACAAGTATTTATGTGTGATGATGAATCAAAGATAAGTTTCTGACAGATTTTAAAATCAGCTCGCTTTCTTTTGTAGAACTCTTTGGGCTTTGATCTTATGCCGAGTAGTTAAATGCATCTGGAGTTGAAGGGCTTCTTTGCATCATTCGATAGAACATTGCCGCAAATAACACACGAGGAGTTAGATACCATCATCTAATAATTGCAAAGGAGAGTCCGGATTTGTTTGATTCTCAGCATACATATTTCATCTCTTTATAAACGTATCCATTGGTCCTTTATTTCCCATCAATAATTTGAGTTTACTAAATCTTTTCAGTATCATCTATCAGCTAAATGGTCTTTATTTTTATTTTGAAAGTTTTGAAAGAAAATATCTCATTTTATCATTTACATTTTACATTTAACAACATGCAGGAGTTCAAGTCTACTTTTTGAGTTTGGGGACCATAGCTATATTTGTTTACTGTTTTTTTTGTTTGTTGTTGTGTGGAGTAGATTGAAGTGAACTGGTCACCAACATTAGGGGCATCTCCTTAACCCTCCATGATTTGCGATTATGACTACGTATTGAAATAAATGTGGACTTATTTATTTGATTAAAATAAATATAATTTATATTAAATTATTTTATTTCCTTCTTTGTGTTAGTTTTGAAAAATTAATATATTTCATAGGATTATTATTAATGGTTGCAATTAGAGAATTATTATAAGATTTTTTCTTTCTTTTCTGATACCTTCTGCGGACCGGCGGCTGATGGCCCACGGACCGGCAACGGTCCCCGGACCACTACTTTGAGAAGCACCGGTCTATGGAATTCATTCCGTCTACTTGAAAATTACCGTGATCATATATTTGTCTGACTCTCTCTCTCTCTCTCTCTCTCTCTCTCTCTCTCTCTCTCTCTCTCTCTCTCTCTCTCTCTCTCTCTCCCTCATCTTCTTTCCCTTTCTCTCTTTCTCTCTTTCTAACGCCTGCCACTATTTCTCTATATCAATCTCTTTTTCTCTTTGTATGGAATAAATGAATCAATAAACGTAATATATTTTTTTCTCTCTAAATTTGACCTCCCATGTGCACCTTCTTCTATTTGTGTAACAAACCATCCATGAATCTTCTTTATTTTATTGTAGCGTCCACCTGGACACAATCCACTTCAACATACCTCCACCTGGACACAATCCACTTCAACATACCTCCACCTGGACACAATCCACTTTAACATACCTCCACCTGGACACAATCCACTTTAACATACCTCCACCTGGACACAATCCACTTTAACATACCTCCACCTGGACACAATCCACTTCAACATACCTCCACCTGGACACAATCCACTTTAACATACCTCCACCTGGACACAATCCACTTTAACATACCTCCACCTGGACACAATCCACTTTAACATATCTCCACCTGGACACAATCCACTTTAACATACCTCCACCTTGACTCAATCCACTTCAACATACCTCCACCGGACACAATCCATTTTAACATACCTCCACCTGGACACAATCCATTTTAGCATACCTCCACATGGACACAATCCATTTTAACATACCTCCACCTGGACACAATCCATTATAACATACCTCCACCTTGACACAATCCATTTTAACATACCTCCACCTTGACTCAATCCACTTCAACATACCTCCACCTGGACACAATCCATTTTAACATACCTCCACCTGGACACAATCCACTTTAACATACCTCCACCTGGACACAATCCACTTTAACATATCTCCACCTGGACACAATCCACTTTAACATACCTCCTCCTTGACTCAATCCACTTCAACATACCTCCACCTGGACACAATCCATTTTAACATACCTCCACCTTGACTCAATCCACTTCAACATACCTCCACCTGGACACAATCCACTTCAACATACCTCCACCTGGACACAATCCACTTTAACATACCTCCACCTGGACACAATCCACTTCAACATACCTCCACCTGGACACAATCCACTTTAACATATCTCCACCTGGATACAATCCACTTTAACATACCTCCACCTTGACTCAATCCACTTCAACATACCTCCACCTGGACACAATCCATTTTAACATACCTCCACCTGGACACAATCCACTTTAACATACCTCCACCTGGACACAATCCACTTTAACATATCTCCACCTGGACACAATCCACTTTAACATACCTCCACCTTGACTCAATCCACTTCAACATACCTCCACCTGGACACAATCCATTTTAACATACCTCCACCTTGACTCAATCCACTTCAACATACCTCCACCTGGACACAATCCATTTTAACATACCTCCACCTGGACACAATCCACTTTAACATACCTCCACCTGGACACAATCCACTTTAACATATCTCCACCTGGACACAATCCACTTTAACATACCTCCACCTTGAATAAATCCACTTCAACATACCTCCACCTGGACACAATCCATTTTAACATACCTCCACCTGGACACAATCCATTTTAACATACCTCCACCTGGACACAATCCATTTTAACATACCTCCACCTGGACACAATCCATTTTAACATACCTCCACCTGGACACAATCCATTTTAACATACCTCCACCTGGAAACAATCCACTTTAACATACCTCCACCTGGACACAATCCACTTTAACATACCTCCACCAGGACACAATCCACTTTAACATACCTCCACCTGGACACAATCCATTTTAACATACCTCCACGTGGACACAATCCATTTTAACATACCTCCACCTGGACACAATCAACTTTAACATACCTCCACCTGGACACAATCCACTTTAACATACCTCCACCTGGACACAATCCACTTTAACATACCTCCACCTGGACACAATCCACTTCAACATACCTCCACCTGGACACAATCCATTTTAACATACCTCCACCTGGACACAATCCATTTTAACATACCTCCACCTGGACACAATCCACTTTAACATACCTCCACCTGGACACAATCCACTTTAACATACCTCCACCTGGACACAATCCACTTCAACATACCTCCACCTGGACACAATCCATTTTAACATACCTCCACCTTGACTCAATCCACTTCAACATACCTCCACCTGGACACAATCCACTTTAACATACCTCCACCTGGACACAATCCACTTCAACATACCTCCACCTGGACACAATCCCTTTTAACATACCTCCACCTGGACACAATCCATTTTAACATACCTCCACCTGGACACAATCCATTTTAACATACCTCCACCTGGACACAATCCACTTCAACATACCTCTACCTGGACACAATCCACTTCAACATACCTCCACCTGGACACAATCCACTTCAACATACCTCCACCTGGACACAATCCACTTCAACATACCTCCACCTGGACACAATCCACTTCAACATACCTCCACCTGGACACAATCCACTTTAACATATCTCCACCTGGACACAATCCACTTTAACATACCTCCACCTGGACACAATCCACTTTAACATACCTCCACCTGGACACAATCCACTTTAACATACCTCCACCTAGACACAATCCACTTTAACATACCTCCACCTAGACACAATCCACTTTAACATACCTCCACCTAGACACAATCCACTTTAACATACCTCCACCTAGACACAATCCACTTTAACATACCTCCACCTAGACACAATCCACTTTAACATACCTCCACCAACAGCCTGTCATCAGTCTCCAGAAATCGTAAATATTCTTTATTCCCGTTAGTATAAATAGATTATTCACTAACATACTCTCTAAACACTATTCTCTAAACACTGTGACTAACATACTCTCTAAACACTGTGACTAACATACTCTCTAAACACTGTGACTAACATACTCTCTAAACACTGTGACTAACATACTCTCTAAACACTGTGACTCGACAAGTTTAGTGAAACCCAATAGATAACTATCGGGAAACCATTTTTGTTTACGTTTTCAGCTAAATAGATGCAGATTATTATTTACGTTTTTATTCGAATTTGTTTTTAACTTAAGTCAGATTACTGATCTAAAAAATAAATATTTGAAGAGGCTTAACTTAATTTCGACGATGCCTATTTTTTGTTGTTGATATGAATGTTATTGTGAGATGCCCACATGTAGGTAGGACAATCATCTTCCGAAAGAGAAAAAAAAACGAAGCTGGGCGTGGCCATACGACATCAACTTGCATAATATACCATTTTTTGTTGATAGTGTTTGGTTAAATAAACATGGATAAGACAAGATGACAAGAAATTATTCTTATACTCAACTTAGAAGTATCGTGTTTAGAAATCGTTGACATGATTACATAGAATCATCTCCAACCCTTTGACGATACCGGAAAGACAGTTTGACACTAAATTAATGTTACCTTACATGGTGATAAGTTTGGCGATACAAAAGTTGAAACAGTGAAACAATAATGTTAATAATGTTAATAATATTTTAGTTTCTGAAAATAGATATTGGGTGGGTGGCGGGTTGGGGGGGGGGATTTATTTACAACAAAATTCAGTCCAACTCCATGTATTTGTTATAATTTTTTTTTACAACTTGGGTCTAAATTCTCCAGTAAGAAACTAGCTGCTGGAAAGAAAGCTGGCATTTTGCGTCATCTTAGTAAAACATTATACAGTAATGTCATTTTATGTAGTATTTAGGATATAAATGTTTTCACATTGAATGCGTTGATAATTTTGTCTTACTATTTTCATGTAATTTGTGAGCCCAGTTTCTGGCTGAGGTACTGCGCTACATAAATTAACAATTTTTAAAAAAATTATTAATCGCAAAGTATGAAATGAAAAGGAGAACAAGAATTAATCGAACATTTACGGGGGAAACATTGGAATGCCACATGAAATTACATGTACAGTTACATTAAATATTTGTGAAGAAGATAGAAATTTGCACACAAAAAAAAACACATTTATGAGTGTAACGTTAGATAAAGCAGCTTCGTGTAAATGTCTTATGTATACAGTTAGACCACGTATCACTCTGAAGTAAATATTTATATCTTTCTTTTTATCTGATTTCTTTTTCCAGACTTGGGCTCGAACCTCCCGCCAGCCACTCACCACCACCACCATCACCACCTCAACAGCAACCCCAACAGCAACAGCCCCACCAGCCACGAGCTCCACAGCGACGCCTCGCAGCACGACACGCGCAGCAACGATGCCATCACCCCGATCAAAGACTGCTATGTCGATGACGACAACGATGATGATGACGACGAGGAGGAGGACAGCAAGAGCGACTCCGGGCTGGGCAAGGCCAAGGTCAAGGACGCCGCGGACTCTCAGGGCGAAAGCGCCGGCGGCGACCCGCCCAAAAAGCGGAAGCGCCGGGTTCTCTTCTCGAAAGCGCAGACGTACGAGCTCGAGAGACGGTTCCGCCAGCAGCGGTACCTCTCCGCCCCCGAGCGGGAACACCTGGCGAGCATCATCCGTCTGACCCCCGTCCAGGTGAAGATCTGGTTCCAGAACCACCGCTACAAGCTGAAGAGGTCGCGGCAGGAGAAGGGCCTCGCCGACCTCAACCCGCTGCCCTCGCCGCGCCGCGTCGCCGTGCCTGTCCTCGTCAAGGACGGCATCCCGTGCCAGCGTCCGTCGATGAACTCGTCCCTGAAGACGTCCGACCACCAGCACCACCTGTCCATGCAGGCCGGCATGTCCAACATGGGGATGGGCATGAACCACAGCGGCCTCAACCACATGGGCTCGATGAACGGCTACGGCCACATGGGCTCGGGGGTCTCGTCCACGCTGGCCAACTCAATGAACATGAACATGAGTTGCTCGTACAACAACACCATCAGCCACCTCAACGTCCCCAGCGTCAACAACATGAACGTCCTGCCCGGCTACAGCCACCCGCTGATGCAGCCGCAGACGAGATGGTGGTGATGATACGCCGGTGTGAATGTGTGAGTGAATGGCGTGTGTTGGGGGTGGGGAATCCCCGTTTGAGGCCGTGTTCTTTGCAGTCTGCTCATCGGGGATTTCCATTTTTTTTGTTGGGGGGGGGGTGGTTCGTTCTGTCTGAGTGATGTTTCCATGACAACTGTATTTTATAGAGGGATGAACTCGCTTGATTAGTGTAGAGTGATGATGAAAGAAATGATGTTTAACATGATTTATATGGATGTTGCAATTTGAAATGTATATTACTGGCATGAAAGTTTAAGAAAAATTGAATTTAAAATACAATATTGATTTAGTCTGTAAGGCTTCGTTCAATGCAAGTCGATTTCTTTGTGTTTGGATGTTATGTGAATTGTACATACGATGTCTCTATGCCTGTATGGCAACTGTACATATTCTTATATACTATTGTTAAATGACAGTGTCATCTCAAGTGTACACACATAATCATATGATATCGTGAATGTCAACCTTGCTGATAAAAAATATCAATCCGTTTAATGTCATCTCGCAATGACATGTGTCCGCCGAATGTCATCTCACCACATAAATCTGTCCACCGAATGTCATTTGGTTTGTCTGTGACAAAAGTAAGAATGGTGCTATTCATTTGTTCCCCAGTTGATTCAAGTACCTGTATACACATAGGGCGACAGATACGAGACATCAAAACATCAAAATACTCTTTAAGTAACTTGTCAAAATAATGCGATTTTGAAAAATCAAGCTAAATTAGATTTTTGAAAGTACTACAAACGCGCTTTGAATTTAGTTGTATTTTAAACCGAATTTTAAATATGTTTGTAGGAAATCAGCGGTGTAAAAAGAGGGTTTTAAAATATTTGTATATCGTTGACAGGGTTAGAGAACGTGTAGTGGTATTAAAACTGAAAAGGGAGTGTCTAGCGGGGGGTGCTAAATTATTGTGACTGTTATAAATCTTGATCCAACGTTGGGGGTAAGGGCGCCAGTAACCCCAGAGGCCTCCCTGAAAATTAATGTTGAGATAAAGGCCGAGAAGAATATTTTACCCTTTGGGAACTGAAAGATAACCCCATGAAAAGTAACACCAGTGCCGTAGGAGAAGGGGCATAGAGAGGGCGGTGCGCCCCCGCGTCAAATCATTTCGTTAGTTTTATTTATTTGCTGGAGGCAAACTGCAATTTTTTTCTTCTTCGAAAATTAGGCGGCGAAAAAACGTATCCTGTCCCAGACGGCAATTAAGTTAACGTCATACTGTTACATGACTTTAAAAGACGTCAGTCATATTGTCAGCTATCAGTGTCCTGTTACATGACTTTAGAAGACTTCAGTCATATTGTCAGCTATCGGCATCCGTTTTGGTGATGTCTTATCTTATCTATACAGACGCCCCTTCTATGCAGAAGATAATTGCGTCCACAGACCATGACAGATGATATGTTGGCAAGTGATGCAGCGTTCACAGGCCACGGCTTTGTGGGTTCCACGCATTACCCAGCCGCCTAACTAGTGTTAGGTACCCATTCGGAGCTGGGGTGACTCAGGGACGCCCTAGGCCCCGGGAACAAATCCTTGCCTTGACATGGATTCGAACCCGTGACCATCGGTACGCCAGTCGAGTGCGCTGCCACTCGACCACCACGTGATGAACTGGATGATAATTTGTGTGCGTTTTATTGACTTGCCTGCATGAGGATACCACACTTATGGTGATAGGTTAATGTTAATGTTGTATGATGAATATATGAGAATGATGTTATGTTAACCGTATGTATAATGGCCATAAGTTTTGGTTCATGGCGGCATATGTATAATGGCCATAAGTTTTGGTTCATGGCGGCATACGTATGTCTGAATTATAAAATAATAGGCATGTACTGTAAGTTGTATGAATTTAAAAAAACAACACATTTTATGTAAAGTTTTTAAAAAATTTCAAACCTATAATGACTAGTGGATATTTACGAAGTAATCAAAAAGTTGTGATTTCGGATTGTTATGTATGTTGAGAGTAAAGGGAGGCGGGATGAAGGGATGAATGCCATTATGCCGTGGATACGTGGATAATCTCCATCTGTGGCGTGACACGACTTGGATCGTGGATGGGGGTCTTAACTTTTGTCACGTGGTTGTTGCTGTTTCACCAGACACCCGTCTCATTGGTCGCATGTGTAGACACGAGACTGTCTTCTGGTAGACCTTGGAAGGACGAGATGTTTGGTTCTGAGATTAACGAGCAAGAGAAAAGTTCCTGCGTAACAGAGAGAAATAAAAGCTAATGAGTATACAATTTACCTCTCGTACACATAGATGTAAAATCATGATTGATGGTACATATAGACCATTCTTTTTGTTTTTAATGTTGATTGAACTTGATAATAATAAAGTCATCTTGATGAATAAAAATAAACTTTGTTATGACGTCATTTACCTATTAATAAAGTTTTGACTTTGTTAAGCATCTACATGTGCTCTAGAAAAGAGTGTGCTACTTTTTAAACAACTTCACGTGTTTTAGATTGTGCTACATTTTAAACTCTATGCCACATTGTATGATAATGTTATGTTCTTTCTAGCACTGCTGCTCAAAGTGGTGGTGCGCGGACCGGTGTCGGTCCTTGTGCCATTCGCCGCTGGTCTGCAGAAATTATCAAGAAAGGAAAGAAAAATATATAAGCACATAAAATGAAAAAAAATAATTGAATAACAATTCGTTACCATGACGTCAGTACATGGAAAATAGTGCCCCGGACAGAGGTGCAATGGAAAAACTCCTGCCGGGCCGCCGCACTAAAAAGTTTGAGAAGCACTGCTTTAGAGTATATGTTATTTACAGACACATGACGTAATAATGTGAATTAAAAGCACCAGTTGGAGGGGCTGGCAAGGTGTCGTATGCCGTAGTGGACATTGGTCAGATCTTGTCCATCATTCAATTTATTGCTTCATTGTATTAAAATAGTAAAAACTTTTCCAATTGCCTAATTATTTAAATAACTATATGTCTCTGTTTAATCATTGTAACTAAGCGTGTTAAAGCGCAAGACAAAATATTTAATTTATTTTCGTAGCAAAGAAAGCACTTTTATTTTGAGCGTATCATTTCTGCTGTAACAATATCCGTGGTTGCCATGGGTTACGCCAAACAAACATGGATAGGATGAATTTGGAGGCAATTATTTAGAAAGAGTCAAAGTTTAAATTTATTTGAAGAAGTATATTACAGAGCTCATTTTAAATAAACGTTAATGGAATTTAGGAAAAATTAATTCTCGATATTGGATTCAAGCTCAATTTTTAAAAAGTATGAGGGACAATGGGCTTTACTATTCATACTTGGTCGTTTTTCAACATTAAAAAAAAATGTTATGAAAAGAAGATTCTCTATATAATAATTATTTTTAACGAAATTTTTTAGAACATCAAAAAACTCAAAGAAAGAGTTATTTATTCCAATGATTCCAGAACAAAATAAACAAATAAATAAATAAATATAAATAAAACAACAACAGACTCTCACATAAGGTTTGGGGAAGTCTGCAATTATTTGACACACTTTGCATTCGGCAAACAAAAGGTTGCACTAGAAGGCCGCACTTGAAGGTGACTCAAAGACTTTAGGTTCCGAGTAGAAACATTTTAATGAAAATCTGATTTTTGTAATGTAAAATAGTTTTCTTGATAATTAATATATTCTTCTAGGAAAGTAAACGATATTACTTTTAAAATAAAGTATGTTGATTATGAGGCAAATACTTTATTTGTTAAGAACCCCCCCCCTCCCAATTTAACACCAGAGCCCCCATATTCAATGAATGTAAACCCATGATATATCTAGCGCAGGGGTCACCAACCTAAGACCCGTGGGCCGTGGGGTCATTTCATCCGGTCCGCAGACGTTACTTGATTTAGGTTGATGAGAAGGTATGAAACACCAATAGTTGTAATACAACACAAGCCATACCTTTAGAATACTGGACAATTAAACTTACAATAAATACAGTTAAAAATAAGATTTAAAAAAAAACAATTTTTTATAAGTGGACTAAAAAGTAGAAAATAATTTAAAACTTATAAGGTCAATTACTTTGATTTAATATGACTAAAAACTTGGGGTGTGCGCTTATGAGGCTTTACATATGCGGTTCACTCATTCTCTAACTTATAGATCTCTCTTTTGCCTTCTAAAGTATGAATCTTTAATTTTTATACCAAACCCCTATCTTTGTGTTGTATTTCTAAATTAGAATGAGTTTTTGAAGCACCCGCTTGTTTACTGCTTGTTTACTGCTTGTTTACTGCTTGTTTACTGCTTGTTTACTGCTTGTTTACTGCTTGTTTACTGCTTGTTTACTGCTTGTTTACTACTTGTTTACTGCTTGTTTACTACTTGTTTACTGCTTGTTTACTGCTTGTTTACTGCTTGTTTACTGCTTGTTTACTGCTTGTTTACTGCTTGTTTACTGCTTGTACCTCTGTGACGTCACAGTTCATCTACAATTAAAGCTCATTAATTTTAATCAATAATTTTTTTTTACAGAGAAGCACGGAGGAGGAAGACTTGTTGAAAGTACTTTTCTCTATCTGACGTTTACGGTGAGTTTTGCCGCAACATCATGCCAACAGTGTTTGGAACAACTCATGTCGGTTTGCAAACATTGTTAACAAGATATTTACTTACGGGGATTCGAAAGCAATTCTCTTAATTGTATGCAGCAATTCCAAACCAATTTTCTCTGATATTTGACCCGCAATCGTTATTTTCTATGTTATCCGGACCGTTTTTGACAGCGTTTGGTGACCTCTGATCTGGTGATACATGTTATCTTTTATTCTTTTCCAGCTTCAACTAATTATTTGTGTACACGTGTTACCCCCCCCCCACTCACCTCCCATTTTTCACACCCCCACTCCACTCGTCTCCGACTCTTAAAACAAAATTCCCTTCCCCAAAAATCCCCGCCTTAAACCGTAATCTGCACACGTCGTCATTATGGCATCTGAACAACTTGAGATCCTTTGTAAATAAACCTGGCAACTAATTATCAGCATTTTTCCGATTTGCGCCCAGCTTGTGAACCCTATTCTCGTATCGCCCCTCGGGGTGCCCGCCCCTCGATCTTACCTCGGCACGGATATCGGTTTACAAAGACACCCCGTCCGGACACTTCCCGGGACACAGCAATATTTTTTTTCTTCATCTTGGTGCCTCTGAAGCCCGCACTCGTCACCCCTAAGCCCTCGTACACCCCTCGCTTTGTGTTGACGTAAATTATATACGTTTCCAACAAACTCTCGAAACAAAACAAAAAGCACTTAAAGTATCACACGTGCTGGAAAAATTTGAGTTATGTATTTGGGATTGAAGATATTTTGTTAAAATTTTAAATTAAGTTTTTTTTTCTTTCTGAAAAGTCGGGAGAGGAGGTGGTGAATAAAAGCATGACTCAGTCACATGACTTACGAAATCATGTTTTTGGTTTCATTAGGCTAATCCAGGGGTGGGCAAACGGTGGCCCGCGTACCAAATGCGGCCCCATACGGGATCCTGTGATTGTTGAAATATGAATAAAAATAGTAGATAAGTTTTCATTCGGTGCCATTTGACTTCAGCAGCACTCTCCCACTTATCAACACTCTCCCCACTTATCAACACTCTCCCACATATCAACACTCTCCCACTTATCAACACTCTCCCACTTATCAACACTCTCCCACTTATCAACACTCTCCCACTTATCAACACTCTCCCACTTATCAACACTCTCCCACTTATCAACACTCTCCCACTTATCAACACTCTCCCACTTATCAACACTCTCCCACTTATCAACACTCTCCCACTTATCAACACTCTCCCACTTATCAACACTCTCCCACTTATCAACACTCTCCCACTTATCAACACTCTCCCACTTATCAACACTCTCCCACTTATCAACACTCTCCCACTTATCAACACTCTCCCACTTATCAACACTCTCCCACTTATCAACACTCTCCCACTTATCAACACTCTCCCACTTATCAACACTCTCCCACTTATCAACACTCTCCCACTTATCAACACTCTCCCACTTATCCACGTGTAGTATCATGTATCATGTAAGACACCTCAGATATTCGCTCAGACTTGTTTACCCTGGGGACCATGAAGACATTTAGAATAAAATAACTGACATTATACCCCCCTCCCCAATCCACAAAAGAATTTAATGAAATTAAAAAATAAATAAATAAAAAGCCAATTCACTATCACGCGGACCCCCAACCCCACCCCCACCACACACACACATATATTCACTGCAGCTTTTCCAAAGTGTTTAATTACTGCAGGATTATGTTCAAGACTAAAAAAAAATCTTTGTTTTTCTCCCTACCTCTTCCAGCCCCCCCCACCGCCCCTATAACCAAGTTTATAACCAAAAGCTTATAAATGGGGAGGGGGCTGGGCCAAGGATGGATGTCTTCTTGGAACACACACTAATTCAAATGAGTTTTACTTGGTTTCTGTACTTTTTTTTGGTTGTTACTTTTGTTCGCTGGGGAAGGCTTTTTGCCTATACGATCCTTGTTTTTTTGGTGGCATCATTTAAAGGCTCACTCACTTTCATTCCCTATTAGTTAACCATTCTATTTTAGAATGCAAAACTTAAAAAATTTCCTAACTTAACCATGCACCACATTTCCCCCATTTTAACACCCCCCCCCCGCCCCACTGTCCTCTTTCTGTGTCACTCTGTGTCCTACTGTATCATCCAGTGCCCTGCTGTGTCGTGCATGAGGGAATAAGTCCATACCGTGCGCTGCTGCGCGGCTTTTGTTGGCACCACCGATGCCCACGGCGGCGCCTGTGGGCAAGTTTTGCCCCTGGCTGTGCTCCGGATTAATTCGGTATGCACATAATTATCAAGGTCTTTACTGACAGGCTTATCCGATCATTACCTTCCAAAGGTGCTAATCACTGCCGTGTCATTTCACGATCACTAATTTTTTTTTCTCGGGTTTGCGCTTTTCTCGGCAACGCCCATGATGTGGCTCCATTTAAACAGAAGTTATTTTATTTATGTTAAAAAATATTTTAATTTTTTTTCTTCAAATTTTTAATTTCTATTTTTAAAAAAAAATAAATTATTTTTTAATTTTTGTTTATTGGTTGCTGTTGCGTGTCTGTGTTAGTTTTCTATATCCGATGAACAAAAGTTAGCTCTGACCCCACCTTTAATTTCGACTTTTGATACGTCCTTCCCACTACATCAATATACTAAGACATTGTTCTTGTTTTTTGTTTCGCATTTTTTGGTGTGTGTGTGTAAAAAAGGGGTGGGGTGGGGGTGGGGGGGGCTGAAATTGCCCCCCCCCTCCCCCCCGTGTCAACATGGCACAACAACAAAATCCTAGAAAAGGGGAGACAAGTTTATTAACAACGTGTGTGATATGAGGAGATCGCTTTGTGGCGTGTTGGTGATTTCTTTCGTGGAATGTGATGTCAAAAATGTTGCAGCACTAATCTGAAGTGCGCCGCCGGTATATCACTGCCAGGGGTGCTCCACTGCCAGGGGTGCTCCACTGCCAGGGGTGCTCCACTGCCACGGGTGCTCCACTGCCACGGGTGCTCCACTGCCACGGGTGCTCCACTGCCAGGGGTGCTCCACTGCCACGGGTCTCCACTGCCAGGGGTGCTCCACTGCCAGGGGTGCTCCACTGCCACGGGTGCTCCACTGCCAGGGGTGCTCCACTGCCACGGGTGCTCCACTGCCACGGGTGCTCCACTGCCACGGGTGCTCCACTGCCAGGGGTGCTCCACTGCCACGGGTGCTCCACTGTCACGGGTGCTCCACTGCCAGGGGTGCTCCACTGCCACGGGTGCTCCACTGCCAGGGGTGCTCCACTGCCAGGGGTGCTCTACTGCCACTGTTGCTCCACCATCTGTACTCCTTCACCACCACTACTGCTCCACTGCCACTGTTGCTCCAACACATGTACTCCTTCACCACCACTACTGCTCCGCTGCCACTGCTGCTCCACCACCTGTTGTCATCCACCACCATTACTGCTCCACCACCCTTACTGCTCCACTGCCGTGCCCACACCACGGCTGATCTATCATCACAGTCCTATTCTGGAGTCACCAATACAATACTAGCTGACGATTTAACGCTTGACGTAACGTCCAATACATTGTTTTAATAAATATCGCATTACGTGGTTAGTGTAGCAAGTTGTCAAATGAATCGAAGCATAGCTGCGAATTTTTCTACGGCTGTATGAATATTTTGTGGTTTAGGCGTTTATCTTATGACGGAAAAGGGTGACGAGGAGCAGAGGCGTCACTAGGGTTAGTGTCAGCCGGGGCCGCCCGCCCCCACCACCGCCCCCTAGTGACTCCACTGGCGAGGATGTGAATCAGGGCACCAACACCCGCCCCCCCCCCAAATCAAACTATTTTCCACGCGAATTCTTTAATTAACAATTTTTTTCCCTTCTTTTATCCTAGCTAATTTATTAGGCGTCGCTGGTATTCTCTATATTTAGGGCCCTCGCCAAAGGGTTCGCGCTATGATGGCTGGCCTCTCGCCCCCGCGGGCTCTCAGCAAACGACGTCGATTCCCTCAAGATCGGTTAATTCTCCGTTGTCAAGAGATAAGAGTGTTGACCGATACCCCACTTGGAATCAAACGATATTTGGGGTAAATATGACCCAACCCGCTCACGTTTCCTGTGGTGATTTGTGATTATTGCCAGGTTGTACGGGAACCCGGACTGGCCAGAACAAGAACTGCAACAGGATAGGATGAATTCAAATTCAAAGGTTCTGAAACTGTTAAATGCTTCCTCACAACAGTAAAAGGATCGTTCTGATAGCTGACTCTGCCAGCGGGGTTAGTTGATAGGTTAGGGCTAGGGTATTAGCCTTGAATAACCGATATTTAAAACAACTTCTGATATAAGGAAGCCAGTGTCTTTCATTGTACCGTCCATTCGCAATGTTTTTGTTTAATAATTATTAATATCTTTTTTGTTTCAGGCCCTCTGTCCACTGAGCGGGCAGTCGGCTCTGTCAAACATGAATTCTCTTTGTCTCTTCACCCCCACGCTCCCACCTCCACCCCCACGGTGACTAAATGTCCCTTTATCAACCTGGGCGCCACGCGCTAACTCTGGAATTGTAGGTTGTTTTCCCCGGGACCGGTTGGTCGGTGTTGTGTGCTCGCGCTCTGCCGGGCACGGTCACACGCGGACCGAACACTTTCACCCTATGACCGGCGGCAAGGCCAGGACCCGCTGGTAACGAAAACAAGGGTGTGCGCGGTGACAAGCAGGAAGTCGAGAGGTCACCTGCAGAGGTCAGACCCGTGTTTGAACTGTTTCGAATAGAGTGAGTACGAGATAACATGCGCACGAGGGAAGGACAAATTGAAAGATAATACGAGGGGACGACGAGGGTGGGGAAGGGCGCTGTGTAACAATTCGATGTACAGGTCAACGAGTTGACCTCTGGAATTATGTTAGCCCCATGCTGGATCACTTGGTTTTCTGGTGAATATGGTCAGTCTTTGATGACCACAGAAGAGGATCTCTCTTGTTTACTTTAGAAGCAGGTGTCGTAGAGTTCCCCATCAAAGTAAGCAACTGTAGTTTACTTATCACGTGGTTAATTGAACTCAAGCTTCTTAGCTCCAATAAATTGAGTTTATAGAGTCTCAGAAAGGGGCTTAAGCGTGTTTTTATTTTGAATTACTTGCAAGAAGGAGTCAACAGAGTCTTGTCAACGCCCATTGTTAAATACTACACATATATGTCATCTTTGATGTTTAACGCCAATAGCAGACATATATGTCATCTTTGATGTTTAACGCCAATAGCAGACATATATGTCATCTTTGATGTTAAACGCCAATAGCAGACATATATGCCATCTTTGATGTTTAACGCCAATAGCAGACATATATGTCATCTTTGATGTTAAACGCCAATAGCAGACATATATGTCATCTTTGATGTTAAACGCCAATAGCAGACATATATGTCATCTTTGATGTTAAACGCCAATAGCAGACATATATGTCATCTTTGATGTTTAACGCCAATAGCAGACATATATGTCATCTTTGATGTTAAACGCCAATAGCAGACATATATGTCATCTTTGATGTTTAACGCCAATAGCAGACATATATGTCATCTTTGATGTTTAACGCCAATAGCAGACATATATGTCATCTTTGATGTTTAACGCCAATAGCAGACATATATGTCATCTTTGATGTTTAACGCCAATAGCAGACATATATGTCATCTTTGATGTTTAACGCCAATAGCAGACATATATGTCATATTTTATTTAAAACGGCCAATAGTGCTTATATAATATGTTATCTTTGATGTAAGAAGGCCAATAGTACACATATGTCATCTTTGATCTACAACTTAATAGTACACATTTGTCATCGTTAATATGACACGTTCATAGTACACAAATATTATTTTCAATGTACAACGCTGCTATCATTATGCAAGTGATGAACTCCTGAATTTTCCAACCAAATTTTTCACTACCAGG
This sequence comes from Ampullaceana balthica, assembly GCA_944989445.1. Taxonomy (NCBI): domain Eukaryota; kingdom Metazoa; phylum Mollusca; class Gastropoda; family Lymnaeidae; genus Ampullaceana; species Ampullaceana balthica. Next base: position 299,871 of record CALYLW010000271.1, read on the forward strand.
ATAAAAGCCCAGAAACGACTCTCGAGAGTTTGAGAATCCCTGGTGTCAAGTGTTGATAACCAAACTGAGTTCACTGTGGTGTGATATAGATGTAAAGGACAAAGTCTGTTTGTGACTGTGTAGATTGATGGATCTCGACCAATCACGGCACATACGGTAATCTACATCAATATTACAATCTAAAAAGGTTTTAAAGTTTATTATATTTACTGTTTTGGGCCAGGGCCCATATACTTTTTAAAAAAAATGTATCTCAGAAAACTTAAAAGGAAATTTTATTTATTTTTTAAATTGGCTATGCAGTTTAATTGTTTTAAACTGAAAATTACAAGAAAATTCCTATTGTCTGGGCTATTCCTATTGTCTGGGCTATTCCTATTGTCTGGGCTATTCCTATTGTCTGGGCTATTCCTATTGTCTGGGCTATTCCTATTGTCTGGGCTATTCCTATTGTCTGGCCTATTCCTATTGTCTGGGCTATTCCTATTGTCTGAGCTATTCCTATTGTCTGAGCTATTCCTATTGTCTGGGCTATTCCTATTGTCTGGGCTATTCCTATTGTCTGAGCTATTCCTATTGTCTGAGCTATTCCTATTGTCTGAGCTATTCATATTGTCTGGGCTATTCCTATTGTCTGGGCTATTCCTATTGTCTGGGCTATTCCTATTGTCTGGGCTATTCCTATTGTCTGAGCTGTTTAATGCAACATCAATAAAGTTGTATCCGACATGGAACAGGATCAAACGAGTAAACGGGAGAAAAGACAAAAAGGGATCTCACGAGAAACGGGATCCTATTTGAAATAGATCCCTAATTAATTAAACTCGAAATAGAAATTTCACCCCACCAGAGAACTAGATTTCACCAGGAAATGGTAATCGTACCGCGGAAATTGAAAATGGGATCCCATTATACAAAGGGATCCCACTGGGTTATGTGATCCCATCGATTTATGAGATCGTGTCAGGGAAAGTAACTCAGTTGGGAAAATAAATGTTTACACAAATACGGGTTACATCTGGTGATTAGAAATTATTTAGAAATTTAGCGTGGTTACCCTGTTTCCTTCTAGACTGCGCAGGTATCGGTCCAACGCCGCGCAGCAGTTGAGATATATCGCGCAGCGAATTTTAATAAAGATATTATATCCGTGTTTGTGGAATATATATGTTAGCACAGAAAAAAGTGAATGGTGAACAAATTTGCACACGGGTTTATAAGTGAATTTTTGTGATGACCTTTAAACAACGGCAACCTTATTTTATGTCAGCTACAATGTTGTATGTACGGCAACCTTATTTTATGTCAGCTAAAATGTTGTATGTACGGCAACCTTATTTTATGTCAGCTAAAATGTTGTATGTACGGCAACCTTATTTTATGTCAGCTAAAATGTTGTATGTACGGCAACCTTATTTTATGTCAGCTAAAATGTTGTATGTACGGCAACCTTATTTTATGTCAGCTAAAATGTTGTATGTACGGCAACCTTATTTTATGTCAGCTAAAATGTTGTATGTACGGCAACCTTATTTTATGTCAGCTAAAATGTTGTATGTACGGCAACCTTATTTTATGTCAGCTAAAATGTTGTATGTACGGCAACCTTATTTTATGTCAGCTAAAATGTTGTATGTACGGCAACCTTATTTTATGTCAGCTACAATGTTGTATGTACGGCAACCTTATTTTATGTCAGCTACAATGTTGTATGTACGGCAACCTTATTTTATGTCAGCTAAAATGTTGTATGTACGGCAACCTTATTTTATGTCAGCTACAATGTTGTATGTACGGCAACCTTATTTTATGTCAGCTACAATGTTGTATGTACGGCAACCTTATTTTATGTCAGCTACAATGTTGTATGTACGGCAACCTTATTTTATGTCAGCTAAAATGTTGTATGTACGGCAACCTTATTTTATGTCAGCTACAATGTTGTATGTACGGCAACCTTATTTTATGTCAGCTACAATGTTGTATGTACGGCAACCTTATTTTATGTCAGCTACAATGTTGTATGTACGGCAACCTTATTTTATGTCAGCTAAAATGTTGTATGTACGGCAACCTTATTTTATGTCAGCTACAATGTTGTATGTACGGCAACCTTATTTTATGTCAGCTAAAATGTTGTATGTACGGCAACCTTATTTTATGTCAGCTACAATGTTGTATGTACGGCAACCTTATTTTATGTCAGCTAAAATGTTGTATGTACGGCAACCTTATTTTATGTCATCTACAATGTTGTATGTACGGCAACCTTATTTTATGTCAGCTAAAATGTTGTATGTAGGGCAACCTTATTTTATGTCAGCTAAAATGTTTATGTGTTTTCCTAATGATATCCGGGACGACGCGGGGTATAATATAATATCAATGGAAAATGAGATTCTGGGATAAGGCTTCAAAACACAATTAGATCTACAATGAGATCCACAATGCATGGCCGGGTAAAGCCGGGTATTTTGGTTTTGTATAATTTTTTTCATTTAAAAAAGCGCGCGTGTGTGTGTATGTGTCAGTGGCGGGAGAGCCCATGTGATATTCACGTGGGTGACATATTCAGTCACCATATTCCTTTGGGTAACATATTCAGCCACCATATTCCTTTGGGTAACATATTCAGTCACCATATTCCTTTGGGTAACATATTCAGTCACCATATTCCTTTGGGTAACATATTCAGTCACCATATTCCTTTGGGTAACATATTCAGTCACCATATTCCTTTGGGTCACATATTCAGCCACCATATTCCTTTGGGTCACATATTCAGCCACCATATTCCTTTGGGTCACATATTCAGCCACCATATTCCTTTGGGTCACATATTCAGCCACCATATTCCTTTGGGTCACATATTCAGCCACCATATTCCTTTGGGTCACATATTCAGCCACCATATTCCTTTGGGTCACATATTCAGCCACCATATTCCTTTGGGTAACATATTCAGTCACCATATTCCTTTGGGTCACATATTCAGTCACCATATTCCTTTGGGTAACATATTCAGTCACCATATTCCTTTGGGTCACATATTCAGTCACCATATTCCTTTGGGTAACATATTCAGTCACCATATTCCTTTGGGTCACATATTCAGCCACCATATTCCTTTGGGTCACATATTCAGTCACCATATTCCTTTGGGTAACATATTCAGTCACCATATTCCTTTGGGTAACATATTCAGTCACCATATTCCTTTGGGTAACATATTCAGTCACCATATTCCTTTGGGTCACATATTCAGCCACCATATTCCTTTGGGTCACATATTCAGCCACCATATTCCTTTGCGCCTTACGTTAAAGCCACGGCTAGTATGTTGTCTTACATTCACACACATAATAATAATAATAATAAAACCTCTTCTGAACTTTGGCATCTCCTGCTGAACTGGATTCTTGGTAGTCTCGGCAGGATGTGGGCACCAGAGTAGGTCATAACGCCGAAATATGCGTTACTGACTCAGGGGGATGCCTGCGAAGCCGGCAGTTCGTGTTCCTGTTGCGGTCTGACCTGTTAGGAGTAAGTACCGCGGCCGAGACAAAGGATGAGATTTTATTAACTGAAGGATAAAGGGGGTAGGGCACGTGGTTGGGGTGGGGATATCGGGATCAATGTTCCCTCTAAGACGCGTTGGTCGGTGCGCAAATTAAAATTACTCGTGTGCAAAGCTGCACAGCAACCATTTTTTGTGCAGTATTTTACAAAATTTACTGCGCGGCAATTCTAAACTGCTGCCAGGAGTCTGGAAGATAACTGCGCGGTCGCGCAACCACGCAGCTTAAAGGGAACATTGATCGGGATATCCTTCTCCTTCACGCAGTTAGCAGTGGAGATCGATACCACGTTCAAACATCACAGAAACCGAGCAGGAAACTACCACCGTCCAAGTTTATTCGCCCCATCGGTCAGCTGTTGTCACACACGCGTTGTCTTCCATCGTGTCGGAGGTGACGAAACGAAACAATGACCAACGTGTATCGTTTTGACCCACATAACATCCAAGCTCTCGACACATCACTACAGTTCCGTGACAAGCCTGGTATTGATCTCTGCAAAGTGTTTTAATTATTTGACGATTTACGGGCGACAACTCAGGGCAGCGACAAGCCGTTCGTTCCTCACGCCTTCTACCGCCGTTCACCTGTGGAGAACGATCAACATTGTATTGACGGCCCCAGCGGTCCGATCAACGTGCGGTCCACGTGGGAACCGGCCATGACACTCAGCTGGTCAGTAATGGTCAGCTGCCACCTCCTCCCGCCCATCATTTACTGCCAAAATTTTTTTTCGGGCCACCCCACCAGTCTCCTGTAGTATCTCCATTAGGACCCGGTGACGACCCAACAATGGCCGCCTGTCCGGGCAGCTAATGGCTCATCCCGGTAGGTCCGGCAAGTCTCGGTGACCCATCCGTACCTCACCAGGTCCTCGCGGGACAATTCGTCAGACCCAGGCATCAATGGCCGATTTCACACTCGGCTCGCTGCATTTCAACCCCTCGCCAAGCGACTGCTCGGATACGGCTCTCACCACGACATGACCCATGCTGGCATTTTGATGGCTTTGGACAATTACGGACTTCATGTGTCCCAGCTTTGCACTTTTTTTTGCGTCTGGACTGGAAGGGATGAAAAATGAAGGAATCTCAGTGTAGATTTGTAACCGGCTCAAAGTAGTTCTAAAACAAATCCTCCATCGTGGAATTAAGTATTGTGGCATTGTTTCGTTTACACATCTTAGTTTTTAAATATTTGTTGACGTCCTAGTCACCTAACTTTTATCGCCGTTTTGTTTTTCTGTGAACTGTATTAAATTTTGAATTAATTGTTTGATATAGACAAGTTTTTATGTGCATTCACCTTCCAAAATAAATACGTTAATAGATTATAATACACACTAATAATAAATCGCTTTCGTAGGAGTCAGGAGTAGAAAAAAAAACGACTCCGTAATATCCTCGCCGTTCCTTCGGCCAACATTCAATCTTTGACAGGACCCCGTGCTGACATCTTGATGGCCCAGGACATCCACGGAACGCTGCGTCACAAACGATTCTAAGAGTTTTAACCCCACAATCCATCGCAGACGACACTTTTTAAAAGGCCATTTCTTTACCAATACCCCCTCCCCCTCAGGTGACAAAAGCCAACGTAAGTCAACTGAGACCAAACGTAGTTATCTCGTCGTGGAGAGAATTCTTTTTTTTAAAACACTTTTCCGCATCACCGACTTTCAGACCAGGGAAGACGGAACAATTTCCAATGGAGTGGCGAGTGAAAACGACACCCTATGAGGACTCGGCACCACCTCAGCAGGGGAGTAACGAGGCATTTTTTCAACCTTACTCAGGGGCACAGCACCCTGCGTGATGAATCCATTGTGCCAGGGGGTTGCGGTACTTGAGTCGTGATGGGGATGACCTCCGCCCGTCTTGGCCGTGTTTGTGTTTCATTGGGTTAACGTGTAGCCAACAAGGGGCGGGGATCGTCACCGGATAATGGCACCTGTGGGAGCAGCAGAGACAACAAGGGAGACAACAAGGGATGTTCTTGTGCGAGTGCGGGTTCCAACCATCCCCAGCCTTTGGGCTACTCGGGTGGGGGGGGGGATATGTGAATCTTCAGAGTTATTCCAGGGAACGTATAAGAACTGTCAATGCTCTGGTCGGAGGTTACAAACGAAGAAGATGTGTGAATGGCCCTCATCGGCACCCTCGTGGAAAGCTCGGTTGGAGTTGGACACGGTCTCTAGCTTCTCGTGCCCACAGGGAAGTCGTTAATTAAACGTCGTACTCCCGAAACTAGTTAATACCCCACCCCCACTCCCACAAACCCACACAAACGTATCACCCTTACCAAGTTGTCAGAATACCTTACCAAGTTGTCAGAATACCTTACCAAGTTGTCAGAATACCTTACCAAGTTGTCAGAATACCTTACCAAGTTGTCAGAATACCTTACCAAGTTGTCAGAATACCTTACCAAGTTTTCAGAATACCTTACCAAGTTGACAGAATACCTTACCAAGTTGTCAGAATACCTTACCAAGTTTTCAGAATACCTTACCAAGTTGACAGAATACCTTACCAAGTTGTCAGAATACCTTACCAAGTTGTCAGAATACCTTACCAAGTTGTCAGAATACCTTACCAAGTTGTCAGAATACCTTACCAAGTTGACAGAATACCTTACCAAGTTGTCAGAATACCTTACCAAGTTTTCAGAATACCTTACCAAGTTGACAGAATACCTTACCAAGTTGTCAGAATACCTTACCAAGTTGACAGAATACCATATCAAGTTGTCAGAATACCTTACCAAGTTGTCAGAATACCTTACCAAGTTGACAGAATACCTTACCAAGTTGTCAGAATACCTTACCAAGTTGTCAGAATACCTTACCAAGTTGTCAGAATACCTTACCAAGTTGTCAGAATACCTTACCAGGTTGTCATAAATACTCTGTTCAACTTCTATACTAGACACTCGAACTATGACGTACTCAGTCCGAGTCTTGACACATAATTCTGGCTGCTAATGCGCCCCTTCCCGTCATTGTTTCAAAACAAAAGCGGCGATGCGGGGATTTCCTTTCTACTAAAAGTTACATTCATTCAAGTCATTCAGTTTTTCAAGATAGAAAACCCTGTCATTGATGCTATAAATGTTGATGAATGACTATTGCTAATAAAAGTCATCCGCTGATCTGGAGAGGAGATAGGCGACGCCAGATCTACCAAGCTCCGAGCAAGCTCTAATGGAAACATTAGAAACCCCTACGACCACGATGTTATGGGACACACAAAAAAATATTTTAAAAAATACAAAAGAAGACGTAGTTTAGACTAAATGCCTTCGTCAGTACGAATAACTTACACAAGTATTAAAATTATATTAACATTATATAAGATATTCTATATCATGCAAAAATAATTAAGTAAAGATTTTTTTTTAAAATGACACATGATATCAGAAAAGGAAGGAGGTATCCAAAGCTACAGTAAAACCCACAACGGGAAAAGAACTCCACAGTTATGTAAAATTGTGAATTTGGTTTAATCCATATGGAGCCAAAGTAACCAAACCGTTTTATAAAACTATTTTCCATGTAGATCCTGGCATGGGTGTCGCTTGCATATAGAATTCCAGTAAATGCAACATCTGAAATCCCGCCATGATCAGCAGTGTTGAGGTGTTTAGAGACATGATGTACAGCCTGTTTATTTTTATAATACATGTGTTCTCTAAATCGATCTCCCAGACGACGACCAGTCTCACCCACGTAGATTTTATTGCACCTCTTGCAAAGAAAAGCATAAATCATTGTTACTTCTGACCCCCCAAAACCCCCCCCCCAAAAAAAAACGGCCCTCTCAACCTTAAATATTACGCACTAAACTATTTTTCCATGCGCCTAATTGGCATTCAAAGGCTTCTTCCAGGCCTACATATTTATGCGAGCATTGTTTACATTTAAACAACTGAAAGTAACACCCGTGGCCCATGGTACTCACTTGTGTTGTTACTGTTGTCAGGATCTCACTGACCACAGAATTAAGGAATATATTTCTTCAGCCGCAGCGTTAGTTTGATCGACCGACTAACATGTTAGTACAAGAATTGATACTTCTCTCGAATTCTGTCATTCACCATCACCGTATCACTCAAAGTCAGTTTGGATTCCGAAAAGAGCGAGGAACCATCGACATGGTGTTCGCTGCCAGGCAGCTGCTGGAGAAATGTCAGGAGCAGAACTCTGATCTGTTCTCCACCTATGTCGACCTGACCAAGGCCTTTGACACTGTTGGTAGAGAGGGTCTGTGGAAGATCATGGCCAAGTACGGTTGCCCAAGGAAATTCATCGTCTTGGTGCAACAATTCCATGAAGGCATGCAGGCCAGAGTCCAGGACAGCGGGGAGTTTTCTGATCCTTTCCCAGTCACAAACGGAGTCAAGCAGGGCTGCGTCCTGACACCAACACTGTTTAGCCCCATGTTTTCCGCCATGCTGACAGAGGCCTTCAGAGACGAGGATGTTGGTGTCAACCTGAAATACCGCACAGATGGCAAGCTGTTCAACCTTCGGAGGCTCCAGGCAAAAACCAAGGTTATGACAGACATCATCAGAGACCTGCTGTTCGCTGATGACTGTGCCCTCAACGCTGTCTCAGAAGCCGACATGCAACGCAGTGTAAAGCTGTTCTCCAGTGCCTGCACAAACTTTGGCCTGTCAATCAACACCAAGAAGACTGAGGTCCTCCATCAGCCTGCGCCTGGAAGACCCTACGTAGAGCCCAACATCACTGTCAACGGCCAGAGACTCAATACAGTGCACCGGTTCACATACCTAGGCAGCACACTGTCTCAAAATGTCACCATCGATGACGAAGTGAACGTCAGAATTGCCAGAGCCAGCTCCACTTTTGGCAGGCTGTACCCTAATGTCTGGAACAGAAGAGGCATTACCATCCAGACCAAGCTGAAAGTGTACAGGGCAGTGGTGCTCCCCACACTGCTTTATGCTTGTGAAACTTGGACTGTTTATCAGCGCCATGCAAGAAAGCTGAACCACTTTCATCTAACAAGCCTCAGGAAGATTCTCGGCATAAAGTGGCAGAACAAAATTCAAGACACAGTGGTACTGACCAAGGCAGGTCTCCCCAGCATCTTCACCCTCCTGATGCAGTCCCAGCTTCGCTGGGCAGGGCACGTTGTCCGAATGCCAGACGAGAGACTGCCAAAGAGAATCTTCTATGGTGAGCTCCAGTATGGCCAGCGGTCCCACGGTGGGCAAAAGAAACGCTTCAAAGACACACTGAAAGCCTCAATGAAAGCGTTTGCCATAAATCCAGACACGTGGGAACGAGCTGCAATGGACCGATCCACCTGGCACTCTTCCATCCACGAAGGTGCCAGGTCATGCGAGGCAAACCGGATTACCGCCGCAGAAAAGAAGAGGCAAGCCCGAAAGGCCCATGCTGTCAACCCTCCAGGAGATGTCGCACTCGCCCCCTGTCCCTTCTGTTCCCGAACCTTTCGTGCAAGGATCGGCCTAATCAGCCATCTGCGCACGCACAGAAAACCCTCGGATGACTAGAGTGGTCCTCGTCGTATCGACGGACGAACGAAAATCACTCAATGAGTCATACACTCTTATTCTGTCTTTCACTCCTATTCTGTCTTCCACTCCTATTGTCTTCCACCCTATTTGTCTTCCACTCCTATTCTGTCTTCCACTCCTATTCTGTCTTCCACTCCTATTCTGTCTTCACCCTATCTGTCTTCAACTCACATTCTGTCTTCCACTCCAATTATGGTCTTTATTCCAATTTTTTTCCTCTTTCCCTTCAGATTTGAATGTGTCCGTTCTATATGTGACTGATGTACAGGGTGGCCCAAAAAAGTGGGACCGCCGAGAGCAATCTTGTGCAACATATATAAAATTATGTTTTGAGCGGTTTTCAAACAGTAAAATTAATCTTACTTACTAACTCAAAGCATGATGTAATTATTTCGTTAACTGTCGTCGTAAATTTGCAACAATAGAACAACTGAAATTGGCCATTGTTGAAGTGTGGCAATATTTGTCTTAGCGGTTTATAAACAAGAGCATTGACCAGTGGCGAAGACGTTTAGAAAACAACTGTTGAGAACCAAGAAGGACACATTGAATTTGAATTCTTATTTTATATAAATTAACATTTGGCAACAATTTACTTGGTGTTTTGTAGAAAACAGTTACAAAAAAAAACAACATTATTTGAAATTATACAAGACGGTCCCACATTTTTTGAGCCACCCTGTACGGCTGTATAGACTGGTTGACACCGTATTATGTGAAAAAAACTGACTTTAAAACATTGTAATTCTCAAGCGGCCGCGTTTCTCAATACAGTCTCTTCTGTCACATCAAGAAATCTATTGGAAGGCGCTGCGTGGAATCAACTGCACCAAAGTTATGGAACAGTATTCTAAATTCATTGAAAGAATATGACAACGAAGAAGCATTTACGAAATATTTAATTACCCCCCACCCCACCCTCCCACCCAGTTTTTAAGTTCAGCGCCCGTGAACACGTTGAAACATTAGCACTATAAAATAAACCATCACCATCACCATCGTCGTCATCAAAGTATCAAACTGAGATAATCAGACTTATAATCCTACCTTGACTATGGCCAGGTATGTCTCCGTGTGGACAGATTTCTTTGACAAAAAATTCTGAGCTCCGCTCTCTAATTTATAACATGTGGGAACTCCTGCTTGGTAGCGACCCAATTCCTCATGACTCCCATACTCCCACTGACTCCCATACTCCTACCGACTCCCATACTCCCACTGACTCCCATACTCCTACTGACTCCCATACTCCCACTGACTCCCATACTCCTACTGACTCCCATACTCCCACTGACTCCCATACTCCCACTGACTCCCATACTCCTACTGACTCCAATACTTCCACTGACTCAAATACTCCTACTGACTCCAATACTCCTTCTGACTCCAATACTTCCACTGACTCCAATACACCTACTGACTCCAATACTCCTACTGACTCCAATACTCCTACTGACTCCAATACTCCTACTGACTCCAATACTCCCACTGACTCAAATACTCCTACTGACTCCAATACTCTTACTGACTCCAATGCTTCCACTGACTCAAATACTCCTACTGACTCCAATACTCCTTCTGACTCCAATACTCCTACTGACTCCAATACTCCTACTGACTCCAATACTCCTTCTGACTCCAATACTCCTTCTGACTCACTTTCTCATAGTGCATATGTTCCCAGCCTTTTAAGTCCCCCAAAACAATTTTAAAAAATTTAATAAGGTATTTTCAAAAAACATGACATATGTTCTTAATACAATTTTATTTGTAATTATTTTAATAATTAATGTATTTCCATGGCTGAAAGTTCATGTTATTAATTAGCCCAAACTTCGCGGGTGAGCTTTGATAACGTCAACCTCATGTCATTCTCAACAAATAATTTATTTATTTCTGTTGATGGTATATGCAGACACAAACAGAACATCTCGAAAGACAAACCTATCGACATTTTGGTATGATTGATACACACTACACACCACACCAGAACTGTGTGAGACAATTTTCAATAAGGAAATTACGTGCTGAGAAAACATGCCGCTAATCCAATAATTCACCTTGTTATTTTGTTGGGAATGCTGGCTGCTTCAAGGGAAGCATAGAATGGATTGTATGTCTTTTTAGTTTCTTCTTCTTTCAGCTCAGTGAAGTTACGTTAGGGTTTCTTTCAGCTTAGTGAAGTAACGTTAGGGTTTCTTTCAGCTTAGTGAAGTAACGTTAGGGTTTCTTTCAGCTTAGTGAAGTAACGTTAGGGTTTCTTTCAGCTTAGTGAAGTAACGTTAGGGTTTCTTTCAGCTTAGTGAAGTAACGTTAGGGTTTCTTTCAGCTTAGTGAAGTAACGTTAGGGTTTCTTTCAGCTCAGTGAAGTAACGTTAGGGTTTCTTTTAAGAGGATTCAAGATGCCCTGTAATCTCCAGTTTCATATTTTCATTTATTTTCCTCCGGATTCATCTACCGCACCGCAGAGTTTCTCAAACATGGCAATGTGTCCAAGATTTATACTTTTTCGTCACTTTTGCAGCTTGGATAAAAAATGCCTTGAGATTATCGTAAAATGTGATGATATTCGTTTCCTTTCCCTAAAGTTTCAGGTTCAACTTATTTTGCTGTTCTATTATAACTGCTAAATATGCTATTCCTTTCAACCAAGTTTTGTTGTTAAATTATATCAAAAGGTCGTGTTTCCCTTGCACTTCCAGGAACAATTGGATTTTTCATCTGTCATTTCAAACACACGATTTACAGCATATCAACTCAAGACGCCATTAAAAATAGAAATTTCATGATGATGAATATTTTGTTAATTTACTGTATAAGTTGGCGACCCTTCAAGAAACCAGACGCGACCCCCAAAGGTTGGGAACCCGTGTCCTAGTGACTCCACTCTTCCTGCCTGGGCCCTAATTCCCCCCAGCGTCAATCATACAATCCCCATAAATTTCCCCCCAACCGTACAAGTAATTATACAACTGTACCATCTTCTCCTGGCGTCTTTCTTAATTATAGCCCATTCCTTGACCATTGTCCGAACCGACAGCTCTCATCCGGGGGAATCCTACTAGACAACTGATACGAATTATACAGGTGTGGAAAGACGTGGATAGACTCCCCCGCCCGCCCCTTTCTCGAGTAATTGCCCCCTCGCCCCGTGCTGACAACGGGCAACATACGGGTGACTACAGATGTCACAGCCAACGAAACAAAAGGCAGAATCCTCCCCCCCCCCAATAATTCCTGTTGGTCAGTTGACTTTGACATTATTGCAAAGAAAGCTGTTAATGGAAATACATCAATGGAGCTGTCCAATAAACAAAAATTCTCAAGTTAGTTGCTTTCGTTTTGAAACGTTTCCAACGAAATTCTAGAACATTTGTGACTGGATTGTCCAACCCCAGCTGACCATTTTGTTCCCGATATTCTGTCAGATTCCATCGACAAAGGTGAAAAATGAGGGTAGGTGGGGGGCGGGGTAACGACCTAACTGGACACGGCCTTAGACATATTCAAACCACTATAAACTAACAGGACGTTGTCAGGGGATGTAACTGGGCGTTGTCAGGGGATGTAACTGGGTGTTATCGAGATTACAAGACCAATTTTATCGACGTGTTACGTTGATAGCAGCGGCGTAGCGATGTGGGGCATTAGGGGCATTAGGGACATTAGGGGCAAATGACTATTATTAGTGCATCGAGATTGGAAAAGTGTCTGAAATACGACATGATAATTATTTTTAGTGTATGTAAACTACCGTATTTACTCGCATATAAGCCGACCCCCTAAAACTGCTTTAAAATGGAAAGTTTTTTTTTAAACCCGCATTTAAGCCGACGAAACAATTGTCTAATTTGACTCCACATATTTGGTTTATAGAAATGTGTTGCTATAAAGATGTGAAATGTGTTACTATAAAGATGTGAAATGTGTTACTATAAAGATGTGAAATGTGTTACTATAAAGATGTGAAATGTGTTACTATAAAGATGTGAAATGTGTTACTATAGAGATGTGAAATGTGTTACTATAAAGATGTGAAATGTGTTACTATAGAGATGTGAAATGTGTTACTATAAAGATGTGAAATGTATTACTATAAAGATGTGAAATGTGTTACTATAAAGATGTGAAATGTGTTACTATAAAGATGTGAAATGTGTTACTATAAAGATGTGAAATGTGTTACTATAAAGATGTGAAATGTGTTACTATAAAGATGTGAAATGTGTTACTATAAAGATGTGAAATGTGTTACTATAAAGATGTGAAATGTGTTGCTATAAAGATGTGAAATGTGTTGCTATAAAGATGTGAAATGTGTTACTATAAAGATGTGAAATGTGTTACTATAAAGATGTGAAATGTGTTACTATAAAGATGTGAAATGTGTTACTATAAACATGTGAAATGTGTTACTATAAAGATGTGAAATGTGTTACTATAAAGATGTGAAATGTGTTACTATAAAGATGTGAAATGTGTTACTATAAAGATGTGAAATGTGTTACTATAAAGATGTGAAATGTGTTACTATAAAGATGTGAAATGTGTTACTATAAAGATGTGAAATGTGTTACTATAAAGATGTGAAATGTGTTACTATAAAGATGTGAAATGTGTTACTATAAAGATGTGAAATGTGTTGCTATAAAGATGTGAAATGTGTTGCTATAAAGATGTGAAATGTGTTACTATAAAGATGTGAAATGTGTTACTATAAAGATGTGAAATGTGTTACTATAAAGATGTGAAATGTGTTACTATAAAGATGTGAAATGTGTTACTATAAAGATGTGAAATGTGTTACTATAAAGATGTGAAATGTGTTACTATAAAGATGTGAAATGTGTTACTATAAAGATGTGAAATGTGTTACTATAAAGATGTGAAATGTGTTACTATAAAGATGTGAAATGTGTTACTATAAAGATGTGAAATGTGTTACTATAAAGATGTGAAATGTGTTACTATAAAGATGTGAAATGTGTTACTATAAAGATGTGAAATGTGTTACTATAAAGATGTGAAATGTGTTACTATAAAGATGTGAAATGTGTTACTATAAAGATGTGAAATGTGTTACTATAAAGATGTGAAATGTGTTACTATAAAGATGTGAAATGTGTTGCTATAAAGATGTGAAATGTGTTACTATAAAGATGTGAAATGTGTTGCTATAAAGATGTGAAATGTGTTGCTATAAAGATGTGAAATGTGTTACTATAAAGATGTGAAATGTGTTACTATAAAGATGTGAAATGTGTTGCTATAAAGATGTGAAATGTGTTACTATAAAGATGTGAAATGTGTTGCTATAAAGATGTGAAATGTGTTACTATAAAGATGTGAAATGTGTTGCTATAAAGATGTGAAATGTGTTACTATAAAGATGTGAAATGTGTTGCTATAAAGATGTGAAATGTGTTACTATAAAGATGTGAAATGTGTTGCTATAAAGATGTGAAATGTGTTACTATAAAGATGTGAAATATGTTACTATAAAGATGTGAAATGTGTTACTATAAAGATGTGAAATGTGTTGCTATAATGATGTGAAATGTGTTACTATAAAGATGTGAAATGTGTTGCTATAAAGATGTGAAATGTGTTACTATAAAGATGTGAAATGTGTTGCTATAAAGATGTGAAATGTTTACTTTTCTGTTACATACCAGTTTTTCTACCTTTTGGAATGACACAAAAACGTGTTCTGTTATTTCCAAAATATTTTGCTATAATAATATCTGAAACTCCGCTCATAAGTTGTTAACAACTGATGATTAACGAAGTAAATATTTGAGGAGAAAAAAAAGTATGCATTAAATTGTCTGTCGTGTGTCCATTATGTTTTATGCGCATATAAGCCAACCCCCTGATTTCAGTTTTGTATTTTATAGTTCTAATTCGGCTAATTTGCGAGTAAATACGGTAATGAAAATAAACAATAAGGTATTTTAACACTGAAACATAGAAATAGAAACATTTTTCTTAAATCCCCACTCTTCCCGTCTAGAATTCTGGCGGGGAATGTGTTGCATTAACAAACCAGGAAAACCAACACGCAAATAATCTTTAAAACTCTAGTTTAAAAAATGTAAGACTAGACGCTAGCCATGGAAAAAGCGTCGGACGCAATAATTTTCTACATATAATGTGTGTCTTTAATATCTACGATAAGATAAGAAATGATATTAATATTAATAATAATCAACATACATAATTCCCGTAATGGATGTAATGCTGATTTGTTCAATAGTGCGCACCAAAAATTACCGCCCCAAATATAACTCTTTTCGAACGTTCCGCATCAAAATTGTTCAATATGATAATAAATGAATCAAATAAAAATAAATAAAATAAATGAAAGTTCTGTATTACGTTATTTTTTAATCTGATGTGTATTTATTATGAAAACTTCCATCATTTTTGACGATAGTAATAATATTAATAATAATATTGTAATTTGATATTTTATATAGCGCAGTACCCCAGCATAATATACGACGAAGGCTCAAAGCCAGAAATTTTTGCCAGAGTGGCCCAAACAATGGCAGCATTGAGTAAACTAAAGCACATCTGGCAAAGCAAGAGACTCTCCCTGAGATCAAAGATCCGACTAATGCGCTCTCTGGCGATGTCGGTCTTCTTGTATGGTTGTGAGGCTTTGACGCTCACTGCAGACCTCCAAAGAAGAGTCAATGCGCTAGAGATGAGATGTTTCAGAAAGATATTGAACATCTCCTACACAGCGCACATCACAAACGAAGCGGTCCGCAACACAATAAGTACTGCCATTGGCCCCTACGAGGACCTTCTCACCTCCATTAAGAAGAGGAAACTACGATGGTACGGACAAGTGACACGAACTGGAGGTCTCGCAAAGACTATATTGCAAGGCACAGTCCAGGGAGGAAGGAAAAGAGGCAGACAAAAGAAGAGATGGGAGGACGATATCAAAGAGTGGACCGGCCTGTCATTCAGCGACTCTCAAAGGGCAACACAGGACAGGACAAATGGCGTGAGATAGTGAGCAGTTCACGATGGTGCCCCAACGACGGGCTAAGGGATAGTTCAAGTTCTGTACTTCTACAAGCAACTGGGCTCACAGCGCTTTTACATAAAACAAGAAATAAACACTCAATGAGTATTTAAACACAATTTCCAACAAGGAATTTCCGATTTTTTATCAAGGGAAATCATTCTAGATTGAATTAAAAGTCGATTCAAATAAGTAATTTTGAAACTGAACACAATATGACGTCATATCCCCTCACGCTACATCACACCAAGAATGTGTCAATATAATGCGCACCACAAAACAGTCTAATATTAGCATTCACAAAGCGGGAAAACCCCATTAACTATCATTCTAGATAACATTAAAAGTCATTTCAAATCAATAATTCTGAATTAAACAAAACAATTGCTATCTACAAATTGCTGCTAAAATTACGGGAGTCGAACGAAAACAGATTTTAAAAAAATTCCTTCTCCAACATTGATTTAAATATTATTAGCTATTGTTTGGCGTTTGTTTCAACCCGATAGATGTTATGGTTGGCGAGAAATTGACAAAATACTGATATTTTTTCGGGTTTTAAATTTTTTTCCAGTAAATCCAGTAAACCTTTTCGGTATTTTTTTGGCCGTTGCATATCCTTGGGACATCCTTAGCATATTTGCAAAAGACCCGAACCCTCTATCTCGTATGGTTCAGGAGGAGTTGCATGCATGTGCAAGCTCTAACAGTGCAAAGACATTTCAAATCAATGTATAAACGCAATTCCCAAGGGAAAGTTCGTTGAAAATGCTGGAAATGTACGAGATTTCTTAAAAACACCGCAGGTGCGTTCGGTGCGCAATATTTTCAATTTTATTTAGTGCCAATTGAACTGGTCTCAGATTTATTTTGGTGTTGAAAATGTTTCGTGTAGAAAGAAATAGCACAAATCTTAAATATAACCAAGGACGGGATTAAAAAAGCTTTTTATGGAGCAATATTGGAGAGATTAGAGGACTTTTGTGTATTCCTAAAAACTGGTTTTCATTAATTCACTGTATGTTGTTCTTTTTACATTTTTAGATATCTTTTGAATACTGAATTTTTGTAACTTTATACTAGATTTTATATTTATTTTAAGTTTTATATTTTGGTATCATAAAAGGCAAAACGCCATGAAATTTTTTTCTTTTCCCCTGTCTGACGCTTCCGCCCATTTCTTAAATACATTGATACTCTTTGAATTGTTTCCAATAACATTTTGTTTTTTGTTAGATGTTTGTTTGTTGGTTTTTTTTTATTTTTTTTTGGTTTGTTTTTTTGTTTGTTACCCTCAGAAACTCCCAACAGACTCCAATAACACGAGCGACCACATGACCTACAGTCAGAGTTCCACACCACGTGACCTACAGTCAGACGCCCACTAATGAAAATCAGAAAATGAGAAAATAATGACGGAACCAGCGCGCCGGTCACAAATCTCGGCCTTCACGGTTGAATGAACTTGTCCGCCTCGACAAACCTTAGACACTTTTACTGCACGACTTACACCAGGGCCGTAATGAGTCCTCCGGACTGTGATCGGGGATGGGGGGAGGTGTCGTTCTAATGGGGGGGAGGGGGCGGGCGTTGTTCGCCAATCAACTGGTTAGGACCTTGGCTCCACACAATCCTGATTTTTGTTTTTGTGCCGTTCGAGTGTTATGGCTTCAGTAGTCGGCCGTTATGCAGGTGTGATGACCTGGTGTCGGTGGGGGAGATTTTCTGCTTCAGTGAACTTTGTCTTGACACGTCAGATGCTGGTGACAACTTCCCTCCTTTTTTTTTGGTTTGAATGTTCATTTGACCGGTGGAGGTGGCTGACCATCCGTGGCGCAAATTTCAATGTTTTATTTTTGGGAGGTTGTCAGGTTTAAACCCGTTCTAAAGAAGCCATGTAGAGCATTTAACCGGAATGTTTTATTGGACAGCTGACCAGATGTGCGTCATGGAAGAAACCAACTCACCAAACCTACTTAATAATAACCATTCGCTTTTCCAACCAGCACCATAGCAGCGTAGAGTTTCTGTATGGTTTTACAAGTCCACATCAAACTCAAACATAAAGAACATATTTAAATTTTTTTTTAAAAAAGTCCATATCGAAGTTGTTGCGTTTGATAATGTGTTTAAGATTTTACTGCCTCTGTCAGTTGTTCTATGGCTGTCAAAATACATTTAAAACGGTTCCATAGTATATTTTTAGCATATCTTGAAGTCTGTTAAATGCCTTGCCCGGAGACGCAATTAGAACTTCCATATGGTGTTTGGACATGGTAAAAAAACTGTTTATCTACGTTTTAATTTTTAATATATCAGAAAAGTTACAGTGTGTATTAGTTGGTAGTATATAAAGAAACCAGATTTAATGAATTGTTTGAAAAAGCTACAAATCTGATATTAAGATTTTTTGTCTTTGAGTTTGCCCTCCAGCCATGACATCAGTATTGTCATACGTCTGACCTCTCCATCCAGCCGTGACATCAGTATTGTCATACGTTTGACCTATCCATCCAGCCGTGACATCAGTATTGTCATACGTCTGACCTCTCCATCCAGCCGTGACATCAGTATTGTCATACGTCTGACCTCTCCATCCAGCCGTGACATCAGTATTGTCATACGTCTGACCTCTCCATCCAGCCGTGACATCAGCATTGTCATACGTCTGACCTCTCCATCCAGCCATGACATCAGTATTGTCATACGTCTGACCTCTCCATCCAGCCGTGACATCAGTATTGTCATACGTCTGACCTCTCCATCCAGCCATGACATCAGTATTGTCATACGTCTGACCTCTCCATCCAGCCGTGACATCAGTATTACAATACGTTTGACCTCTCCATCCAGCCATGACATCAGTATTATCGTACGTTTGACCTCTCCATCCAGCCATGACATCAGTATTATATATGTTTGACCTCTCCATCCAGCCATGACATCAGTATTATCGTACGTTTGACCTCTCCATTCAGCCATGACATCAGTATTATCATGCGTTTGACCTATCCATCCAGCCATGACATCAGTATTATCATGCGTTTGACCTATCCATCCAGCCATGACATCAGTATTATCATGCGTTTGACCTATCCATCCAGCCATGAAATCAGTATTATCATGCGTTTGACCTCTCCATCCAGCCATGACATCAGTATTATCGTACGTTTGACCTCTCCATCCAGCCATGACATCAGTATTATCGTACGTGTGACCTCTCCATTTAGCCATAACATCAGTATTATCATACGTTTGACCTCTCCATCCAGCCATGACATCAGTATTATCGTACGTTTGACCTCTCCATCCAGCCATGACATCAGTATTATCGTACGTTTGACCTCTCCATCCAGCCATGACATCAGTATTATCATACGTTTGACCTCTCGATCCAGCCATGACATCAGTATTATCATACGTTTGACCTCTCCATCCAGCCAAGACATCAGTATTATCGTACGTTTGACCTCTCCATCCAGCCATGACATCAGTATTATCGTACGTTTGACCTGTCCATCCAGCCGTGACATCAGTATTATCATGCGTTTGACCTATCCATCCAGCCATGACATCAGTATTATCATGCGTTTGACCTGTCCATCCAGCCGTTATATTGAGGCCTTCAGATTTAAGCTTAAAATCATTTCATAAAATTCATGAACAATTTAATTTTTTATTCAATTAAATCTTTGAAAGGATCGACAAATTCTTTTTTTAAATAAATTTTTAATCTTGAGTTATCGCACAACGGCCTTGTTTGATTCGTATGTCAAATATATGGATTTTGTTGTGTGCTATCGAACATAACATACAGGACAGAGATTTAGAGTATTGAATTTGACAGATGATTCAATGGCGCATTTAATCTCCTAAAACTGCAAAGGACGCATTTTGAATTTTAGGTTAAATTTATTTATTTGGATGTTTTTGTAAAAAATATTTTAAAATCAATTTTTATTTTCTCTAGGTGCATGTTCTCAGCAGTTTCTGCCAGTAATTAAATCCATTTTATGAGTCAAACTGTGATTCATTCGTCGTGTTTATGAATGTATATATGGGGCCGTCCATAAAGTACGTCACGCTCCAGAGGGGGGAGGGGGTGTAAGAAAGTGTGACAGTTTGTGACACAGGGGGAGGGGGGGGGGTCCCGCCATGTGTGACATCACGGTATTTTATATTAAATTTTAATTATTTTGTTTAAAAAATAAAAAAAACATTTGTGACAGTTTGTGACAGGGAGGAGGGGGGAGTTAAAAAATTGTCAAAAATAGCGTGACGTACTTTATGGACGGCCCCTATATTAAATATATGTGATTCTTTAAATAAATAAATAAATAATCTATATTTAAAGACTGGCAGTGGAGAAGTCATGACCCTATAGCATCACAACAAACGGTGTAATAGAAAGATGGTGGGGGAGGGGGGATGGCCGGAAATTGATTTGTTTTCTCGTTGACATTCGACAACAAAGTTTTGTTTTAAAGGCTCGGGAAACCCCGTTACACTTCACGGAAACTTGTCTGAAAAACAGTTGACGGAGATCTGAAAAACAGTTGACGGACATCTGAAAAAGGAAAGTAAAAGAAGACAATATTTTATTTCAAAGTGAAGTGTAGATTTGTGTGGAATTTGTGTCCTTCTTTTGTTTACGTTTCTATTTGGATATTAAAGAGCTTTATTTTCTTGTTTGTTTGTTTTTAAATTTGTTTTTACACACATTCTTACTATTAATTAATGTACTTAATTGGTGTTTTTACACACATTCTCACTATTAATTAATGTACTTAATCGGTGTTTTTACACACATCCTCACTATTAATTAATGTACTTAATCGGTGTTTTTACACACATCCTCACTATTAATTAATGTACTTAATCGGTGTTTTTACACACATCCTCACTATTAATTAATGTACTTAATCGGTGTTTTTACACACATCCTCACTATTAATTAGTGTACTTAATTGGTGTTTTTTATAGCAATAAAATGTATTCTTCTCATGAAACCTAACGGGGAAATCTACAAAAGTCGTCCTCAATGTAGGACAAAGATGGAATTGGTCCCGAATAATCCAAATAAATTGATGCTACAGAGCATCAATAATTGTGTGCAACAAGTATTATTAAAATGCAATACGTAAATAAAAATGTATCGAGTCCTGCTCAAAAGAGATCCGATACTGCCCATTTGGGTGCGGCTTTTCATTTCCCCGGCCCTTAACACATGAGTGGGGTAGTTTGAACTGCAGGGTGTGAGTGTAGCGCGTGTCAGATATCGCATCTATCGACCGCGAGGAGCGAGAGAGATGAGTCTATGACCGTCAGTGTGTGGCTGAGAGAGTACTGGCAAGGGGTACAGAGCTGGGATACTGGCAGAGACAGTGAGAGTGGAGCCATTGATGTAGGCTAACTATGTTCGCGCAACGGGAAGTTAAGGATAAAATGATGAGTTGCGATGATGATGCACAGACAGACAGACAAAGGGATATTGGAGGCGGTGTTTATGACGATGTATGCGTGACGATGAGCTAGATGCTATAAATGAACGAGAGCGAGTGCAGCGCAGAGCACACGTGCGGATGTGAGCGTCGGGTGCGTATTAAACAGGCATAGCTGATGTAGCTTTAGGTGTGTTTCCACACAGAGCTGTGAGCATGAGCACGGCCACACAGTCATGTTAAATGTACAGAGCAGGTGAGATGTGAGAGCAAGGCCAACAAGGGCCAACATTTTTCGGCCAACACGGTGCGGAGGGAGTCACACATAATGGCCAAAAGACTCTTTGGGATCCTATTGAATTAGAGCGCACAGTCTCCAGGTATAAAGGATTAAGGGAATCTAGTAAGTAATTAATTAGATGGAGAATGCGATAAATGTTGTGGAAAGCACGGCGCGTCCCGGCCGCAGCGTGTTCTGGAATGTTTGCATTTGCCGAAAAAACTAGCGGTTGATATGGGACAGCATGAGCGCAGCGGTTCGTGTAGATGTGGAGATGAGTTATCGATCTGGTTTGCTGCTAGGGGACGATAGGTAGCTTGGGATATAGGTGCACATAGTGGCACAGTAGCGTATCTGAGAGAGTATATGTGATCATATATAGCACATGTGATGATCTGGTATTGTTTGACACATGTGGAGACTGCAGCGTATAGGTATGGTGGTATCACATGGCCGCAGATCGGTCATGGTATTTGGGTTATCACTTTCGGCCGCATGCGAGCTCGGTTCATATGTTTCACTAGTGGCCGCAGCGGTGCTGTTATGTTCACTTGGCCGCAGCGGTTCTGTATGTGTTCACTTTGGCCGCAGCGGTTCTGGTAATGTTTCACATTGGGCGCAGCGGTTCTGGTAATGTTTCACTTTGGCCGCAGCGGTTCTGGGAATGTTTCACATTGGCCACAGTGGTTCTGGTAATGTTTCACATTGGGCGCAGCGGTTCTGGTAATGTTTCATATTGGGCGCAGCGGTTCTGGGAATGTTTTACATTGGCCGCAGCGGTTCTGGGAATGTTTCACACGGACACAAGTGACACCAACAGATCTACAAACGATGCCTTGGTAGTTTAGGCCGCAAATAAATAACGGCCAAAGTGAGGGATATGACGAGAGCCAAAACTGCACACATGAGTAGATATCTGCCGACTGTTGAAATAAGTGTCTGATGAAAGTAGATTCAAGACAGACATGTACAGCCAAGCATTGTTCATGGTGGTGACGTCATGTCCGCAAACAATGTGATTCAGACATTGTTGCTTTTCGGTTCACTTTAACAATGTTCATACGTGATAAGTTAGTTCATGGCATTAAGCAATTTCTTCATGTGGCCAAAGTCACGTGTACAGGGCATTTAGCAATGTTCATATGTGGCCAATGCCATTGGTACATGGCATTAAAGATAGTCCTATGCAGCTGATGTCAATCCTACACATTATTTAATAAAGTTAATTTCCGCCCCGCAGGTCGATCATGGCATTTAGAAATGTTCATTTACGACCGAGGTAACCGGTACCTGGCATTTAGCAGCAGCCATACTAGGCCCGGGTCAGTGCTACAATGGCACTCGGCAATGTCCATACTTGGCCCGGGTCAGTGCTACAATGGCACTCGGCCATGTCCATACTTGGCCCCTGGACTCTGTTACAATAGCACTCACATGTAGAGATGTTGATTGAAACAAAAACGTGTCAGTCTATTCCCGGGAGGAAGCGCTAAAACACTCGCCAGAGTTGTTTAACGGGGGTTGGGGGATGTGTGTGTGTGTGTGTGTGTGTGTGCTTGTAGAGTGTGTGTGGGGGCGGGGGTGGAGGTCCCTCACCGGTTGGGTGAGAATGCTGGAGGAGGGGAGGGGGGGTAAAAAAAGCAACATGAACAAAAAGTAATCGATGCTGGCTTCGTTAACTTCCCATTTAGCTCGCATGTTTCAAACTCTACTCGCCCGTGTTTTCTCTGGCGCCGGGGCTTCCGAGTGCCACAACAAAACACGAGCGCTGGTAGAGTGGTGCCCCATCAGGGGAGGAAATGCGGTCGTCACTGGGTGACGGAACCACTCGAAACAAAGAGGAGGACAGGAGTTGTCTACTCCTTTTGTTGTCTAGTCCGTTTGTCGTTATTTTTCCTCACGTGATAGATAATCCGGACCTTCAAAGACTCGCGTTTTCTGTTATTGTAAATGTCAGAAAGCAAAGTGTCATGTGTGCTTGTCATAACACCAAAACATCCGCAGTCCGCTCCTGGAAACACCAAAAAAACACTTCCTCAAAGACGCCCTTAAACACCTCTTCAAAACCCCGAAGTAGCCTCTACAAACGCATTGTAAAACAGCTCCTAAAGCACCTATTAAAACACCCACTCAAGATTTACTAAAACACATTTTAGAACACCTTCTAAAACACCCCCAACGACACCAGTTGAAACACCTTCTAAAACACCCCCAACGACACTTGTTTAAACACCTTCTCAAACACCTAAACAACTAATAAAACACCTTCTCAAACACCTAAACAACTTATAAAACACTTCCACGTTTCACAAACACGTTCTACCACCTCGTGTTTAGGCTTCTACTCGATCACTTCTCCCCCACGATCTCCTCACATTTCATGTACCTAATTCCAACTCAACGCCTCTTCCCCCCGCAGTCATCCCTGGTCGAAGTATCGACCGTAAGATGAGCCCCGATGTCTTCCACGTGAAACTCCATAAAGAAACAGACGCCTCGCCGTAGTGTCTCTTACCATAAGCGCAAGTTGTAATACCAGCTCTCCCCGTAAATCAGATGGGGCGCCGGATTTATGCCTGCTACCCCACCATCACCGAAATTACCCCCCCCCCAAACCTTTTTTCCGAGGATCCACTATTTTATCAAGAATACGTAACATGCTATGTTAGAGCTACAGACTTGTCAATTCTCCGGAACACTTTCCAATGCCACAAAATGAAATTTAAACCCATTTGACAAGGCTTTTAAGTATAATATCAGTAAAGAGCATAAAAACTCGTTTTCGTTGTGGTACAGTAATTGTAATAAAGTCTGTAGCAGTTGTGATGTAAAGTTTTTTTAACAATTGCTGCGTGACGCGTGCTGAAATTTCAACAGATCTAAAGAATATTAATTTCAGTTAAATCTGACGGAAATCTAAAACAAACGGAACGTTGCCAAATGATATTAATTTGAAAGTTTAGCCGTTTCCTGATTTTCATCAGACAAGAAGAGAAATAAATAAATAAGGAAAGGAAATGAGTTAAGAATGTGTAAGTTTATGTTTATAGAAAATTTCAAATTTTGCTCACAAATTTCGTTCTAGATGAATTTGGCTAACAGGACATTTAACACGACTTCATGAATGAAATTAAGTTTTACAAATCTTTTGTTAACGCGTAAAAGTAGAAAATAAAATAAACAAAAAAAACTTTTTTTAAAAGATGAGGCCCAGCTGCAGTGAGACATGTAGAATCTCGAATGAAAAAGCAGAAAATTATTTTTTAGTCACAAACTAAGTAGTCGGAATCGGTTTTTTTAAAAAAAAGAACGTATAACAATCAACATATCCATTTGAAATTGAACATTTTAAAATTGCTCTTCTCACTTTCTCTCTGCTGCTCTCACACACATGCACACACATGCACACGTACACTGTCGTACACACATGCACACGTACACACATGCACACACATACATTTGCTCACTCCAACAGCTCACTGTGCAGACACGCCCCTGACATTGATGAGTGTTCGATTAGAGGGGTGCTGACAGCCAGAGGTTATCAGTCTTCCCCAGGCCAATATGTTTTCAAGCGAGGAGTGTGACCGATGGGGCGGCGGCGCCACGTGCGGCTATGGGCGAGAACTCGCAGGAAAAACGCTGGTTCTTAACAACGATGTATGAAAACAAATGTCCCTTCGCTCTAAAAAAAAGGGGGGGGGGAATAACGATTTAGGAGAGGGAGATGAGATGACCACGGGGGGTGGGGGCATGCACTTCCTGAATCTCATGACTCTCGCCATTCTGGTACCGGGAGGGGGGTTGCAGGGTTTGGGGGCGTAAGTGTCGGAGATTCGAGAAAGAAGGCTTATCACCAATAATTGAACTCAGCAGGTCCGGCCTTTATCGCGTCACGTGACCACGGCAGCCATTGTGAACGTTTATCTCACGTGAACACGTCGTCTGCTTTGTCTTGCAGACCGGAAGTTCGAGTCGGCACAGCCCGGAGTCGGGATATTAACAAAAACAAAGTGTGTTACCTCCCTGTCTCAGATATGGACGATTTTGAAACGTCAAATAAAACGGACAGGAAACAGGAGTGCGATTCAGTGGGCAGTTCAATCATATTAGCAGTTCCAGGGTCTGAACAAAACTTAATTAATAAAAAAAAAGTATTTTTTAAGTTTTGCTGACAACATAACTCTGGAATTTATTACCATCACAGCTTATAGATCCAGTTACTGTCAGACGTCTGGAATGTTTCTAGATCACACATAAGTTAGCATATCCGGTTAATTTGCATATTCTAATATTTGTCATCTCTAGCATGACTCTCTTTTGTTCCATCCATCTCTCTCTCTCTTACTATCTCTATCTCTTTGCCATTACAGACAAGTAGAAACATTAGGTTATTTTGCAGATTCTGATATGTATGCAACCTCTAGCAAGGCTCTCCCTCTGTCTCTTTCGCTCTCCCTCCCTCTTTCTTACTTTCTGTCTGTCTCTCTCTCTCTCTCTCTCTCTCTCTCTCTCTCTCTCTCTCTCTCTCTCTCTCTCTCTCTATGTCTCTCTCTCTCTCCCTCTCAGCCACCACAGATGAGTCGTGACGTCCCCCATCAGGAGTCTGTAATGAATGACATCACTTCCATCGCAAGCCCAAGACTCAGCTCCTCACTGCCCGAGCCCCCATGACGAGGGCATTAATCCCCGCCCGAGTCTTAATGGAGAACCGAGACACCAGCCCGCTTTATTAGTGGGACTTTGGCAGACATTTTCATTAGAGGTCCCTAGTCGTCGCCGAGGGTTGCATCCCTCGTGGATGAGGGAAGGTTGTGAACCTAACGCTTGGGGTGGTGTCATGGGAAATGTGGGGGGGGGGTCGTGGGGTACACCCTGGTTTATTCTTATAAAGGAAATTTTATCTCGACGGTGTATGTTTTTGTTATATTTATAAATCTTGGTATAAGTTGTTGTTATATTTATAACATGTGGGTATGTTATTTTTACATTGGATAACATGTGTGTGTATGTTATTGTTATATTTATATCATTTTTTTGTTACATTTATCAATGGGGGTATACATGTTATTGTTATATTTATAACATATTGGTGCATGTCATTGTTATATTTATAAAACGGGTATTTATGCTATTGGTACATTTTATAACTTAGTGTGTATGCTAGTGTTTGATCCAGTTTTAAATGAAATTACTGTTATATTTATCATCACATTTAATATAATTTTAAAAAAACAAACAAACAAAACTGGACTCACATTAATTTATAACATTATAAAAATAGTAAAGTGTTTTTTTTAAAGTTTGTTTTGTTAGTTCATTGTTATTATTTTCTAACATTAATTTTTACAATAAAAAGACATACAATATCATGAAATAGAAAAGTTGGTCCTTAAACATCGCGAGGCTGTGGCGAGGGCTTGACCGAGTGTGGGCCGGGCCCGACCATTTTCATTAACGCTAAGCCATCGGCACAGCACTGAAATGTTATTTATTCAGAATCGGGAAGAAACCGCCTTAACAACCCCTTCCCCCATCCCCACTTCCCCCCTCATCTCGTCTGAAATCACCAAATAAAGTCTTTTGACTGTGTTGACTGCGAGTTATTGCCCCGTCTAATTGTTCCATTATTGTCCCGTGCCCGCGCACAGCTTTCAACTGGGGACATTTTTGTGCGCAGCCAGTCTGCGCTCGTCCGCCGCACGTGCGATGGGGGCTCGGGTAACCCGTTAGCCCGCCTAATAGACAAACAGTTTTACGAGAAGGAAAAAAGAAGGAAAAAAATAAATGAAAACCCATTTATTTGTGGGGAGGGAGGGAGGGAGAGGGGTGGGGGCGTTTCTCAATCGTAATAAACCATCAATAACCTTGCACTTGATCGCTGGCCGGAAGTTGTCTGGTGTTTTGCTTCATCCCTTCTTCCCATCGTCGATTCCCTTGATTGGTTGACGGCTGGTCATGTGACCTCTGACTGCCAATGAAATCACGAGTTGTTTAGCGCTGTGCGGGGGATATTGCTCAGTGTCTGACAACGTGTCGGCGCTGCTGAGTCCCACACGACGTGAAATGAAACACGTTAATGGGTCAATGTTATGGCCTTCGAACCCATCCCCCCACACCCTCCCCACACATACACAACCCAGGACTTCTCAGGGGAGTGGGGAGGGTGTTAGGACAGGTTATGGACTCTGTTGACACTCCTCCCCTCAATAACACGATACTCACCACGTCCTCGAAACTGCTACCATTAAAACACGAGAGGCTAATTACACACAGGGTCAGTACCAAAAGAGTTCGTATTGTTTTTTTGGTTTTTCTTTTCAGCAAGCTCCCGAGATCCGACGAGCATTTTGTGTAGAGAGTAAATGAAAGAGTTATGAAACGGTTCTATCGTATATGTTGAGAAGTCGTTGTATGTTAGTGACGCAGGTTGGTGTAGATGTTTGTATGACGCAGGTTGGTGTAGATGTTTGTATGACGCAGGTTGGTGTAGATGTTTGTACGGCACAGGTTGGTGTAGATGTTTTTGTACGGCACAGGTTGGTGTAGATGTTTGTATGACGCAGGTTGGTGTAGATGTTTGTACGACGCAGGTTGGTGTAGATGTTTGTACGGCGCAGGTTGGTGTAGATGTTTGTACGGCGCAGGTTGGTGTAGATGTTTGTATGACGCAGGTTGGTGTAGATGTTTGTATGACGCAGGTTGGTGTAGATGTTTGTATGACGCAAGTTGGTGTAGATGTTTTTTGTACGGCACATGTTGGTGTAGATGTTTGTATGACGCAGGTTGGTGTAGATGTTTGTATGACGCAGGTTGGTGTAGATGTTTGTATGACGCAGGTTGGTGTAGAAGTTTGTATGAAGCAAGGGTGGGGGTTGATGTGGTTATGAGTAAGGTCTCGGACAATATTCCCTTTAAGTTGCGCGGCCGCGCAGATATTTGACGAGGCCGCGCAGCAGTTTAGAATTACCATGCGGCAAATTTTGAAAAGTATAATTTAGTGTATGTGTTTGTGGGGTGTAACATTTTGGACCAAAAAAAAATGGATGCTGAGCAACTTTGCACACGAGTTTTTCATTTTGCAAACGGACCAACAAACCTTTGAAGGAACGTTGGTCTCGGGGGGGGGGCGTGGGGCGTGGCACTGACGTAATACGCCATCAAGGACTAATCCACACCAAACAAAAATAACAATGTTCTAAATTAGGGCTGCGGAAATTAACAAATAATTTCTCGATTAATCGTTACAAAATTTTAAAGGTTAAATTATTGTTTAACGATTAATCGACCCATCACTTACAAATTATTGGAAGTCAAAAGTAAAAAAATAATAATAATAATAAATAATAAATGTCCTTATTATTACACGAACATTTTTGTTTTAAACTATTGACTGGCGTATTTTTAAATCCCTTATATTAACTTCACCGCCGTCTCATTCGTCCTTCGTTCGTCCCTCGACCGCGGAAAAACAAAAGTCGAAAATGACCCACTTTCAGTGAAGCCATCGAGCTGAAATTTGGCACACGGGCACGTGTCACCTAACAATGTACCGTATCAAAATATCAGATCGATCTAACGTACCGTAATTAAATTAACGCATTTTAAGTTTATCTATATAAATCACTATTTAGAACGTTTAGTAGTCGTCTGCTAGAGTCTTGACCTAGTTTTAAAGCCAAGGGAGATAATGTCCGCCCGCGGAAAAACAAAAGTCGACACATGTTAAATGATTTTCGCGTTGGAACATAATCAATACTTTAAGTTATGTCTCATATATAAGGGATTTATAGTCAAAAACTTTGTTTTTACGGGTTTGTTTTATTTTAAAATGTTGTTAAGTTTGCCTACCATGTTTCTAACACTTCGCCTACTTATCAAACCAAATGGAAAGCGTATTAAACTAATTGGAGAAATGGAGTCTGACTCAGGGACAGAAAATGACGACAGCTCTTCTGATGAATTACTGCGTTACCAAATGGAGATGAAAGTTCCTGAATCCATTAACCCTCTATATTGGTGGAAACTTAATGAACACCGATATCAGATAATGTCATTCTTTGCCAAGACCGTTTTGTGCATACCAGTTACCTCAGTTCCAAGTGAATGATTGTTCAGCTCGGCTGGTTATATTGTCATTTGGACTTGAACGAAACAATGTCAACACACTTGTCTTTTTGCGTAGTTGGTTAAAAGATGACATATAAAGGAAACATTCCTATGTTATTTAGATTTCAACAAGAACTTTTAATGTGTTACTTATGACGTCATAAATTTTAATTTTTGTCCCTAATCGAAATTAACGATTAAATTTAAAGATATTAAACAATAAACAAATTGTACATTCTATATTTGACAACATTATTTCAAGCTAAGTATTTATACCCCCCCCCAACCCCATTCAAACACACCACTGTTCCAAGTGAGGAGAAACACTTAGTGTAGTGAAATGGGAAATGTGTGGGGAGAGGGGAGGGGGGGCGTGGGATACATAACGGTTTATTTTTATAAATGAAATGTTATCTCAGTGGTTTATGTCATTTCTAAATTTAGTAACACGTGGCTGTATGTTATTGATATATTCGTTTAAAGTATAGTTTGAAAGGATGTATTTGGCTGAACGTATAATTTAAAGAGATGTATTTGGCTGAAAGTATAATTTAAAGAGATGTATTTGGCTGAAAGTGTGGTTTGAAAGATGTATTGGAGTGGAATTTTGAAAGCCTGAATAGTAGATGTATAAGAGTTTTGTAGAAAAAAAAAGATAACGAGGCTGCTGCGAGTGGTATTAATCTCGAGATACAACCAGATATCGTATTTACTAACAATCTTACACATTTTTTGTTTGTTCACTCCGACGCCGACGTATCGCAGTGCTCAAAAACTGGCGGCCATGTTTAAATGTTCATTAGCGTCAGCGTCACCTTCCAACAAGTAACATTCTTTTCGCTCACATTCTTTTGGAATAATAATGATATTATTAATAGATCCAGCCCCCCCCCAACGCCCCTACCCAAATATCCCGTTTCACCCCCACCCCCCTCACCACCATATACAATCTACTCGGTCTCCTTGCTCTTTGGACGTCTTTCCGCTGAGTTTATCAAACACCTTACATTGGGCTCGCGTAGCCATTTCTCCCACCCGAACTCGTGGATTGACAGACTACAGCGAGGGCCATTCAGTCCCTTAGGCACCCCCACCCCGTCCCCAAGCACCATTGACGACCGGAGCCCAGCAGAATTGCCCAATACGTCTAACGTCCATTCAGTGTCGGCCGCGAAAGAATCGGGGGGCATAAAATTGACCGATTCAAACGAGATACTTTGGGGCCGCTGCTTTTTGCCCTCTTTTCCCCCTCGGCGTTTCAGATTATCCAGGCTTCACTGACTTTCTCCTCGTTACGGGAATACCACAGGATATTGCAATGGGCGCTAGATTATCAACCCCAACCCACCGCCAAGCGTGTATATACCCCCCCCCTCCTTTTTTTTCTTCACACATTTCTTCACATTAGAATCTTGAAAAACGTACCCAAAACTACCGTATATACTCGTTGTATATCCCCCAAAAATAATAGGACAGCATAAACAAAATGGTACACATTTTTTCAAAACTACAAACTAAATCGGTCATTATGATTGTTAAGTTTGTATTGCCTATCTTTTTCTTTGTTCCCTTTGTTAGGCAAGAGTTACCGGTATTTTAAAAAAAACAACAACATTTCTTTGGTAAACAGTGGCGAATTCGCGTACATTAAAATTCGTTGTTGAAAACAAAATTTGTAAAACAATTTATTAAAACATTCACAAAAATAAATAAAATGATTAAATAAAGTAAGTTCGGATGTTTAAATACATATTTTAGCTTCTGATAGAACAGTCGAATCTCGTAGAATGTAGAAAAGGACCTTGATGATCTACAATAACAACACCGATATTCAATATCCATGCAGAAATCACCTATGTCCCGCTCATAAGCCGACCCCCCAAGTTTTCCCCCTAGATTTTGTCCAAAAAAGGTCGGCTTTAGAACAAGTATATACGGTACTTTAGAACGAGTATATACGGTACTTTAGAACGAGTATATACGGTACTTTAGAACGAGTATATACGGTACTTTAGAACAAGTATATACGGTATATATGACCGTTATAGAAAACGTAACATTGTGATATTTTTTTTAAAGTTCAATTTTACAGAACAGAGAAACTATATTTAGACATGCGTAGCCCCACCCACAACCCTCCCCCCACCCGCTCACATGATCCCGTTTCCATGGCAACACAATAAATTTACTTTCCTTAGATGGGGGAGGTTTTGTTGTGGTGGGTACACATAGGGTAACCCCCGAATTTATAAAAAAAAATAATAAATTTACCTGTCGATTCTCAGCTTCTTTCCTTCGTCTTCATTGTTGATTATTTCTGTTGTAATGACGTTATACAAGTGGAGGAGGCAAAAAACCACGGGCTGCACACGGCCCGCTACGTCTGATATTACGGCCCTCGGGCATCGTGTTCATTACATACAGTAGACAAAGAAATCGATTTTTGGAAGAGATTTATAGTTTAAAGGTTAAAATTTATTTCACACACGTATTCTTTATTAATTTTTAAAAAAATAAATCGAACGTGTCTTTAATCAATGTTTGTTTTTTTAAGGCTCTTTTGAGAACCGTTGTCCTGGTAACACGGCACAGTCCCAGACCGACCCATAACCCCCCCCCCAACAGTCCCAGACCGACCCATAACAACATAACCTAGCACACACGCTCTCCACCGCAGCCCAACAAAATAAAAGACAAAATGGAACAAACGGGTTAAAACAGCGGTGCCCAATGACCCGTGAAATGCCCTGACAGTGAGTTTAGAACAACAACCAAAACACACACACACAAAAACAACTAAATAACTAGAGACATTATCTCCCCCCCCCCACGGGTGCCACCAACCCTCTCTCCCCAGCCCACAAGGACCTTCCCGATTGCGGATGCTCCCTTGTCTAGCAGAAATTGTTTTATCGTGTGGAAGAGTGGCCCGGAAATATAGCTTTCAGCTCCCCAAAGTGTTTTCGGTTTTATCGGTCCAAGGCCATCACTTGATGCTCCGCTGCCGGTGCGATCTGGTGCGCACGATAGACTTGCACGCCGCTGATCTCATTCTCCCACCCCCACCCCACTCCAACTGCTCTATATTTAAAACACTGCCAAGTAATGGGCGTTAGTTTGATTGCGCATCGCGTCATTTTTTTCTCAATTTTTTCTCTTTCTCCAGGTTAACGAAAACATTTCTGAGCTTGTCGCGAGGTCGGAGTCGTAGAATAAATATACGGGAGTTTTATTTTCCAGTGGAATATATGGCTTGTGAGGTCATTATTGAATATATTTTTTTCTTGTTCTTCTTTTGAAATCCCAGCGTTAAATATCAGCACTGTTGTCCCAAACGAGAAAGCCATTACAAGTTTTATTTTATTATTTGTTCATGTGATCGTGGTTGTAGGAAAAAGGTGAGCGTGAAGATGACGAGAGAATTGTAAGGATGAAATTATAGAATGTTTTGGCGTATTAGAAACAAAATATGGGTGAGACTGCAATCAGACTTTTGAAGGGAGCATACATAAGACTGACACGAACGTTTCAGATAAAAAGCCTTCCTCAACAAATAAATAGACAAAAACAATAAAAGTAAACTAGCATTTAAAAAAAAATAATAAAAAAAAACAACAACTAAATGAAAAATTAGCTACGGTGTCATCCTAAACCAGAAAGAGCAAGAGGATCAGAAACAGATGGAATGTGATTTTTCTCGAAAATTCTGAGCGAGGCTTCCTGCAGACACAGAAACCGACAAGGACAATACTGAATTAACTAAGAGTATGTCAAGATAAAAAAAAACATTGTCGTGAAACAGTGATGCATATAAAACAAAAGTCTACGGAACCGAAAATACTTTTAATTGCTAGCAGTGGCGTCACTAGAGTGGGTGTCACCCATTGCGGTTGCTCATGGTGTCACCCCCTCACGACTTACCCAATAGGCCTCCTCCGATCCTGCCAGTGCCAAATAACGGGAACATACAGAATTTTGCGTTTTGGTGTCACCCCTTGTGATGTTGTCACCCGGTGCGGATCGCGTCACTCGCACCCCTCTAGTGACGCCTCTGATTTGCTAGTAGAATGTCCGTAACCTAGCAACTTTTGCAAAGACAAGATACTCGCAATTAGAGCCCCTGAAAAAAAAACTTTAACATTTCTCTCGTACCACTCTGTTTACTTTAGCCTATACTCTATACTCTATACTCTATACCAATGATAATACGTTTTAAGATATAAATGACAATAAAACTGCATTAAAAAATCTTCATGAAATTGACAGTATATTTTAAGATCTATATGACAGTGGCATTACATTTTAAAATATGCGCGACCATAACAATAGATTTGAAGATGCATATGACAATGACACGATTTAAATATCTACATGACAATGATATTAACAAATATGTCATCATGTATATCTTTAAACCTCTACACGAACATGGCAACCATCTTCACTTGAGCAGATCTCCACACACACACACAAAACGCCAATGTGTTACATGAATACAATGGTCCCTCTCCACCAACTACAGAGTCCAAATAATTCTCCAGGTAACAACATCCACGGGGTCAATGTCCCCACGACGCTCACCCAGGGGACGATTGACGATTTCTTTATCCCCCCCCCCACCCGCCCTGCTACCAACGAACATTTGATGGCGAGGTCATCCAGGTGACTGATGGAGTAATGAACCTGCAGGTGATGACAACTCGCCCTCTCAGCTAAACACTTGCACTTAAGAACTGTGAGGGGAGAGAGAAGCTGCTGGTATTACATCAAACACGAAACATTAGACGGCAGTGGGTGACGCCTAGTAGCAAAGATTCTTCTAGCGGTGAACTCTGGTGGCGTTTATCCGGTAGGCCTTATATGGGGGGGGAGGGGGGAGGATTAGGTTGTGTGAGATTTTAAGGATGTAACGTAATTTCAGAGGCGTCATGGGGGAGGGGTGCGGGGGTGCGGACCGCAGAGGGTGACACCATCACAAGGGGTGACACAATCACAAGGGGTGACACCACCACAAGGGTGACAACACCACAAGGGGTAACACCATCACAAGGGGTGACACCATCACAAGGGGTAACACCATCACAAGGGGTGACACCACCACAAGGGGTGACACCATCGCAAGGGGTGACACCATCACAAGGGGTGACACCATCGCAAGGGGTGACACCATCACAAGGGGTGACACCATCACAAGGGGTGACACCATCACAAGGGGTGACACCATCACAAGGGGTGACACCATCACAAGGTGTGACACCATCACAAGGGGTGACTCGGAGTAGGTCTGTGGGTAAGTCGTGAGGGGGTGACAACACGAGCTACCGCACTGGGGGACGCCGACTCTAGTGATGCCTCTGCGTAATGTTAACTTCATCAATCATGGTATCCACTGTTGTCACATGATCAAATGTGGCAAAAGTCAAAAGAATTTTTTTTTAAATGACGAAATCTCTCCAAAAAAAAATAAAGATGACTTTTGAAAAATTGGAAACTTAACAAATATTGTCATGTATATATAT
Source organism: Ampullaceana balthica (assembly GCA_944989445.1). Taxonomy (NCBI): domain Eukaryota; kingdom Metazoa; phylum Mollusca; class Gastropoda; family Lymnaeidae; genus Ampullaceana; species Ampullaceana balthica. The sequence continues at coordinate 335,402 of CALYLW010000271.1, forward strand.
ATAATATATATATATATATTATATATATAATATATATATATATATATATATATATAATATATATATTATATATATATATATATATATATATATATATATATGGCATCCGTCCATCCTCATGGGATGATGGCGTTTCCTCCTGCTCCTCTACCCCCCTTCCCCTTACTCCTGGCCCTTTTCTCCTCGCTCTTGGCTGTAAGGGAAGCTTCCGCGACTTGGATGCCCTCGCGTACTTTAGCCCGCAAGGAGGTGCGCTCCTCAGCAATGGATTCCCACGTTTTATGGTCTATCTGCGCCAGACTCATGTCTTTCTTGCAGACATCCTTGAAGCGCAAGCAGGGGCGTCCTCTCTTCCGCATACCAGTTGCCAGCTCACCATAAAGCAGGGCTCTTGGAATGCGCTCCGAGTTCATCCTGCGGACATGTCCCAGCCACCGCAGGCGCCTCTCACCCAGGATTGAGTGCATGCTCAGCATATGACTCCTTCTGAGTACCTCGACATTCGTTATCTTGTCCTGCCACTTGATGTGCAGAATCCTGCGCAAGCATCGTAAGTGGAAGCTGTTGAGTTGCTTTGTTTGTTTGGCATAGGTCGTCCAGCACTCGCTGCCATAGAGGAGTGTGCTGAGCACGCAGGCCTGGTACACAGTGATTTTCGTCCTAGCAGTGAGCTGTGCATTGTTCCACACTCTTTTATTCAGCCTAGCCATTAATGATGAAGCCTTGTCGATTCTGGTTTCAATTTCCTTTTCCAGGAAATATATATATACACGACGTTTTCTGCATGTGAAATGAGCGATAAGTTAGTTTCAATTACCGTGTGGAGATTATGTATGTACTTTGTAAAGATGAAGACTTTGAAAAGTTTCGTAGAATGTGAATTTATTCTCTGAAGTTCAAATTAAATCTAGAATTCTCTTTATCCGCATATTCCGTGTCATCGGTAAAAATACGGGTGTACACATTAAGCTGAAAGCTCTATTGTTATTGTATATGGTTGTGCTGAATTTATTCCCTGACTCGTGTTTACCCCTTGATTGCACATAGACCTGCTTTTGAAACATATGCATTTTCAAATTCTAGAATTAAATTACTCTTAAACTTTAACATGTAACTTGAGTTGAATTTTTAAATCCCTTATATTAACTTCACCGCCGTCTCTGTCGTTCTGTCGTCATCTCTGTCTTGGGCGGGCGGAAAAACAAAAGTAAAAAATGACCCATTTCCCGTGAACCGATCGAGCTGAAATTTGGTACACGGACCCGTCTCTCCTAACAATGCATCGTATCAAAATTTCAGATCGATCGAACGTACCGTAATTAAATTTATACATTTTAGTTAAATCCTTATATAACGTATGTAATTCAAATTCACTGTTTGTTATTGTTTTTTTCACGGGATTGTTCAGTCACGCGTTGACGCGACCCATCGAAGTACCGGCGTGCTTTTGTTTACATTTTACGTGTCACGCTGGGCTCGGTCAAGCGATCGGTGACCAGACTTTTCCCCTCCCCCCCCCCACCCCCCCCGGGTTATGAAGCAAAGTTGAGTTAAGACAGATTCAGTCTGTAAATGTTTGTCGCGTTTGAAAATAATCAATACTATTAGTTATGTCTCATATATAAGGGATTTATAGTCAAAAACTTTGTTTTTACGGGTTTGTTTTATTTTCAAGTCAAAACTTACCCCTAGGTCAGTCGTAGGATTCTTTTTCGGGGCCGCGTGCCCAAAATTCACGAGTGCCATAGGTTCGCCATCACTGCCCTAGGCTATACCAATAGGTAAGTCTATCAACATTTAAAATTCGAATAAAAGTGCTAGACTAGACATAAACCATGGATAAGCATAGTAATAATCTTGTGTAACAGATAAGCTAACATATTGGGTTTCCTCCCCCCTCCCCCATTTGATGCCCATCTTCTGTTACGTGTATTCACAGTAACGTCAAACTTTAAGTAGCACTGCCGATTACCCGGACATCCTCCAACACCAGCCCTCGCCACCACCTCGTCGCTGAGTCGGCTATGAAAAGAGTCTGCAGTCCCCGAGTCCTGATTACCTTTGAGCCGAGCTCACGAGGATCGCCCGGTCCCCCGCGCTCGCTGACTTTTTTCCACCCACAGTCACAGCTTCTTTCACATCGGTGACGAGGCGGCTTTCTTTCCTCGCCAGCGACAAAAGCCTCGGCGTAAATCAGCAATTCTTCGCGAGCTCAGCGCTCGCTTTTGTGGGGAGAAAATAATAAAACAAGAAGAAATTTATAATTTTTTTAAAAAACCCTCGCACCTTAATCTCGTGTCGGAATTGACGAGGGCTTGGTGTAATACATGCAGAGCGGTAGTCTCGTGCTGAACACATGAAAGATCTTTTTCTCTCTCTCTCTGCCTCCCAACCCCTCAAGATTAAACGTTTCTCAATAACGGAATGTTCAGGCGTTCTATCACTGGTTTCCAAAATGTCATTTAGCGACAAAAGGGGAGACAAAAAGATTCTTGATAAAGAAATTGCGGGTTGAAATTTATGATGGAGTTATGTTTACTTTCTGTTTCTTTTTAATTTATTATTTTGGCTTACGGTTGCTATAGCAACCTGTGATTTAAAAAAAAAGCAACAACCAAGAACTCATAATTGCAATTATTCTCATGTATGCTCGACTAGCAAGGACAAATAACGCTATACAGAGTGTGGTCAGCATGCTGGACTAGAATGGACAAACAGTGCTATACAATCAGAGCGTGGTGACAATGCTGGACTAGCATGGTTTAATCAATATACAATATTGTAAGTAAGGTAAAATAAATAGAGGTAAAAAATATTTTTTTTAAACCACGTTTTTATAAGTGTACTAAAAAGAAGAAAATAATTTAAAACTAATAAGTTCAAGTACTTTCATATAATATGACTAAAAACGTTGGGCGGGCGCTTATGAGGTTTTACATATGCAGTTCACTCATTCTCTCACTTATAGATATCTTTTTTGCCTTCTTAATTATAAATCTTTAATTTTATACCAAACACCCGCCCAACGTTTTTAGTCATATTATATAAAAGTACTTGAACTTATTAGTTTTAAATTATTTTCTTCTTTTTAGTCCACTTATAAAAACGTGGTTTTTAAAAATCTTTTTTTACCTCATATTTTATCTTTTTAGTCCCTTACAAAAACGGGTTTTAAAAATATTTTTTTACTCTATACCAAAAACCACATGGCGCCCACCAACGTTTTAAAAACACGGTGATGTGGTCATGGGGTGAACTCATGGATGTCAACAAAAGCCGACGGTACAGATGCTTATATTTGATAAACTAAAAAGTTCAATAATTTAATAACGGTACATTCGATCGATCTGAAATTTTGATACAATGCATTGTCATCCAAGATCTATTTGTGGTAAAATTTTGAGCTCTCTAGGACGATCAAAAGTGGTTTAATTTTACGTTGGCAGATTTGAAAAATCTTGGACAGACACAAACAATGCCACAGGAACGAAAGCGAGTTAATAATAAAAAAAACTTGGTAAAAAGAGTTGTTAAAGAAAGTGTTTTCAATGGAGAAGAAAATGACTTTTGAATGGAAATACGCGTTTAAATTTGTTAACAATTTTCTACCTATTAATTAATTATAACGTCAGTATTTAACTGTTTACAAAATCAGTTATTAACGCTACTTCACTTACCCCCCTATAGAGCTTCATGGTCTGAAAAGGGACTTAATTATAGCTAATAAATTTTAAATGTTATTTTAAACATGTTTTATGACACAACTACAAATTTTGTAGTTTTTGAATGGTCTTGCGCTGCGTATTATAATGAGCATTCCTTTAGTTATGTCTCGTACATAAAGGATTTATAGTCAAAATCTTGTTTTTTTACGGGATTTTTTTATTACTAGTTTTAACTTTTGCTCGGATCGCACATCTAATATATATATATTAGGGCTGTTATCGATTAATTTAAATTTAATCGTTAACTTTTGAAAAATTATTGATTAATTAATCGATAATTTCGATTGAAGCCAAAATAGAAAGTTATGACGTCATAAAACTGAACATTTTTCACGGACATTGAAAATTAAGAATGTATTGAACTAAATTTTATGACAATGTGTTGATACTTGATCGGATGTTTGTGCTGAAGGTGGTACGTCAGCGATGTATTTGATCCTTTAAAAGAGAATTGTTTATGGCAGTGAACACAGTAAACTTTTTCACCATCTTCGACTTTGCCATCCGCAGTTATCTTAAAAACAAAATTTTTGCTCAACTTTCTAGTTATATGTTTAAATTTAACTGCGCTGATGCTGTCAGCCATTTTTTAGTTGGTGTCTGCCGGTCCACATAAAGTAATAAAATAAATTATAATATTTCGCGGGAGAAGTTTGTACGTAAAAAATATATAAATTATTATTAATAATTAATTATTTATCAATAAAATTTGTTAAAAATATTTAAAATATTTTCTTTAATTTTAATCGAATTTTTATCGATTAAAATAATTTTAATCGATAAAAAAATTTTAACGATTAATCGAGAAATTAATCGTTAATTTCCGCAGCCCTAATATATATATAATATAATATATAATATATATTATATATGTATGTATTCATTATTTATAAACAAACTATACAGTCAGAAAAGGCAGAGCCCGCAAAGGCAGCACTCGTAAGGGTACAAAGAAGCGGGCTCCCTGGGGAGCACGTTCTGGCAAGCTGTAGCACCGGGGTGCCACAAAAACATAAATAATTAAAGTTGACGTTGCTGCATATATACAAAGTCTTTAATTAAATCTGTTTTAAATATTCTTTTATTTTAAAACGGTTTGCGTGAGCCCGACAGGACGCCACAAAACAACGAACGTGCCGGCAAAACGCCTTCGTCGGCGAACAAACAAAAACAAAAAGTAAAAAGCAGCAGAAAAATAAAAATGAGAAATAACTGTAAATCTTTTAAAAATCATCACCACCCTTATAAATATAAATTATTTATTGCATGTTTATAATAAACATAAATTACTATTAGAAATAGTTGTTTGTTTTTCCTACTTCCGTCCTTCCGACAAAATGTCACGAAGTTATAGATTCGCAAAAGTATGCCGAGGCTCAGTATATTGCACCATTATACAGGGAACGTATTGAGCTCAATATATTGCACCATTATACAAGGAACGTATTGAGCTCAGTATATTGCACCATTATACAAGGAACGTATTGAGCTCAGTATATTGCACCATTATACAGGGACCGTATTGATAAAAAGTCTTCATAATCGTACAGCAAACACACTTAAAAGTGCACCAACAAAACATAATCATAAAAAACAAACAAATTACAAGTTTGGTATAAAACTCATGTCTTTGTCCGAGTTATTTTATCCAATCCGAGACCAACTCGAGATAACTCTTAGCGCCACAAGAAGAAATCGCTTATTGCCAGGACAAGATACGTGTAATTTCATTCCAAGGGGAGGATAATTCTTATCATCATCAAGGACGACGACTCTTGTTCTTAGGAGACCCTGGATTGCTTCCCTCCATTCATTTCTACATAGGAAGCTGACGCGCAAGTCGTATTTAATGGCCGCTGAGAGTGGAAATGACGTATTTAACTCCCAAGGTAGACAACAGAGCGCGAGCTTATTGTTTGCGGCCTGCTCAATTCTATTACTGTACTGAGGTCGGAAACGAGCTATCCTTTCAAGAAAATGAATGTGCTTTAGCTGACATTGGCACAGATAAACACATGACTTTGCGCTCACTTAGAACGTGGACAACCAATCTAGGTTTCTATAGTGGAGACCAATGTTTGGTGTCATGAGCTGGTGTGGGGGCTGGGATTGACTTGGAGTCCATTCATTGATGTCAGAACGAGGTTGTTGTGGGGACAATGGGCTGGTGTGTGTGTGTGGTTGTGGGGAGGGGGTCATGAGCTGATGTGTGGGTCATTGGTTGGTGTGGTGGCCGGGGTTGTATTGGTGGCTGCCGTAGCCTGATTTCGGGACATCACCTTATGTTATTTCTGGGAGTTTGATATGGGAGCTGAGAGTTGGTTTAGGGGCTCTTTGCTTGGTGTAAGGGCGGAGTTTGGGGGCCGTAAGGTTTCCGTTGCTTAGCTTAATGTGAAATTAGACTTATACGAATTTTTAAGTCTGTCAGTAAAAATTTTAACTGAGGGGCTTAAAAAAATTAAAATAAAAAAATCAATCTTCATTTCGCCCCCCCCCTTTCATCCCTTCGTTCGATTCGCCCTTGATCCAGCCCTGCATTTGTTAAGTTAAGCGACCTGGTATTGTAAGCACCGTCTATAAATGACTCCCCCCTCCCCCCACACACACACTTCGTACAGTCGTGTCTTAATTTCTCATTTATTTCATTTCATTCTTTTAACAAGGAGATTGTCCTCGTCTCTGAAATCAAGTTCCATCTATCGAGGGCGAGGCGAGGGACACGTTTAATAAGAGAATTACCAGCGAGCGGTGTCTTTTGATTCTCCCCATCACGTTGGTCTCTGGACCCGGATAATCGAAACTCAGAACTTCGCGTCTGCTGGTAGTAGTTGCTGCCGTTAATAAATATGGGGAAATAATGCTGAGGGAGGGGGGAGTATAGATGGATTTCTCCTCTCCCCCCACCCGGGCTGTTTGATGCTTTGTCGGAAAGACAAATGCTTTTTGTCGGAGTCGACAATTACTCGCTGCGGCACCGGAAGTGGACAAAACAGCACGCCCCGCGGTGGTCTCTGGCTTTGAGAAGAATGGAGAGGTGGGGGTGGGGCAGGGGGGAAAACGCAATGGAATCGTTTGGGATGCCAGCCTATCTAACAAACCAATGAGAAGCGATCACGCAGGCAGGGGCGGAGGGAAGAGAGATATGGGGGTGGGGGAGGAAGGAGTTGTGGCCGTTAATCACCCGAGTTGATCAAGAAATTTACGACAAAGGATTTCGTTTTCGGCTTTTGCGTCACGGTTTTTTCCCCCTTTCCTTCCTGCTTTCAGTAGAACCAAACGTGATAAAAAATAAAGGAATTTGTTGTTAGTCTCTCGAATGAGCCTTGCTTATTAATATTGAGAGTGCGTGATACATTCCCAGGGTTTGGACACGTGACGTTGCAGAGAAACAGAGAAAATATTTTTTAAAACTTTTTTTTTAAAAATGATTTTTTAAAAATAGAAATTTGAAACGAATTTAAAAGCATTAAGAAATATAAAGAATTATGTATATATATATATATATATATATATATATATATAACAATATATATATTTGTTAATTTCCGCAGCCCTATTATATATATATATATATATATATATATATATATATATATATATATAATAGGGCTGCGGAAATTAACGAGTAAATTCTCGATTAATCGTTATACAATTTTAACGATTAAATTATTTTTTAACGATTAATCGACCCATCACTTACAAATTATTGAAAGTCAAAAAGTGAAGAAAACAAAAATAGCGGCCGATAAATAATAAATTTCCTGCAGATTACACGAACATTTTGGTTTTAAACTGAAGGGAATGTTCAAAATATTGATAATGAACACCTATGTCCGATAATGTCATTCCTTGCCAAAACCGTTTTGTGATACCAGTTACCTCAGTTCCATGTGAATGATTGTTCAGCTCGGCTGGTTATATTGTCCATAAGACCCGCTCATCACTTGAACCAAATAATGTCAAAACACTTGTCTTTTTGCGTAGTTGGTTAAAAGAGGACATATAAGGAGACGTTCCAGTGTTATTTAGATTTTCAACAAGAACGTTTAATAAGTGTTACTTATGACATCATAAAATTTAATTTTTTACTTTAATCGAAATTAACGATTAATTAATCTGTCACTATCCTATGGCTGTATGAATATACCACATGATTCTGGCACTATCCTATGGCTGTATGAATAGACCACATGATTCTGTCACTCTCCTAGTGCTTTATGAATAGACCACATGATTCTGTCACTATCCTATGGCTGTATGAATAGACCACATGATTCTGTCACGATCTTATGGCTGTATGAATAGACCACATGATTCTGTCACTATCCTATGGCTGTATGGATATACCACATGATTCTGTCACTATCCTATGGCTGTATGAATAGACCACATGATTCTGTCACGATCTTATGGCTGTATGAATAGATCACATGATTCTGTCACTATCCTATGGCTGTATGAATAGACCACATAATTCTGTCAATATCTTATGGCTGTATGAATAGACCACATGATTCTGTCACTATCCTATGGCTGTATGGATATACCACATGATTCTGTAACTATCCTATGGCAGTATGGATAGACCACATAATTCTGTCAATATCTTATGGCTGTATGAATAGACCACATGATTCTGTCACTATCCTATGGCTGTATGAATAGACCACATGATTCTGTCAATATCTTATGGCTGTATGAATAGACCACATGATTCTGTCACTATCCTATGGCTGTATGAATAGACCACATAATTATGTCAATATCTTATGGCTGTATGAATAGACCACATGATTCTGTCAATATCTTATGGCTGTATGAATAGATCACATGATTCTGTCACTATCTTATGGTTGTATGAATATACCACATGATTATGTCACTATCCTATGGCTGTATGAATAGACAACATGATTCTGTCACTATCCTATGGCTGTATGAATAGACCACATGATTCTGTCACTATCCTATGGCTGTATGAATAGTCCAAATGATTATATCACTATCCTATGGCTGTATGAATAGACCACATGATTCTGTCACTATCCTATGGCTGTATGAATAGACCACATGATTCTGTCACTATCCTATGGCTGTATGAATAGACCACATGATTCTGTCACTATGCTATGGCTGTATGAATAGACCACATGATTCTGTCACTATCTTATGGCTGTATGAATAGACCACATGATTCTGTCACTATCCAATGGCTGTATGGATATACCACATGATTCTGTCAATATCTTATGGCTGTATGAATAGACCACATGATTCTGGCACTATCCTATGGCTGTATGAATAGACCACATGATTCTGTCACTATCCTATGGCTGTAGAATAGACCACATGATTCTGTCACTATCCTATGGCTGTATGAATAGACCACATGATTATGTCACTATCTTATGGCTGTATGAATAGACCACATGATTCTGTCACTATCCTATGGCTGTATGAATAGACCAAATGATTCTGTCACTATCCTATGGCTGTATGAATAGACCACATGATTCTGTCACTATCCTATGGCTGTATGAATAGACCACATGATTCTGTCACTATCTTATGGCTGTATGAATATACCACATGATTCTGTCGCTATCTCATGGCTATATGGATATACCACATGATTATGTAACTATCCTATGGCAGTATGGATAGACCACATGACTCTGTCAATATCTTATGGCTGTATGAATAGACCACATTATTCTGTCACTATCCTATGGCTGTATGGACGGATCGGCTCCGCAGTATTTGAAAGAACTAACATCAGAACATGTATTTCTTAAAGGGCTGCGATCTTCCATGTGGTCTCTTCTGAAAGTTCCCGGAATGGATGGACACAGGAGGAAGTCCCTTGGCTTGCGCTCTTTTGAATCAGCGGCACCAACATTGTGGAACAGTTTTCCAAAGTTCTCGAAGGAATGTGAAAACGATGAAAATTTAAGAAAAATTAGAGGACTTTTTTGTTTTTTGGATAGAATATTTCAACAACAAAATGCAACGAGACTTCAAACGTTTCAACTTTGATAAGACTAAAAGAAGACAATTTGTCTGTCGTCCGACGAGTTACTTGAAGCGAGCTGTTTATGCGGGCAGTAGAAGGCAGCTGAGGGGGTGGGGGAGGGGTCAAACGAGAACCTGACCAACACGTGGAGGCTGTAGTAGGAAAGCTAAGCATGAAGTTGACCAACGTGGGTCAGTTATAGTGATGGACATTTCAGCTCATTCGGCATCTTTCCGTCGGTAGATGAGCATCCATAGTCAGTACCAACCCGTTGTCATTCAAAGTCAAGTCAATGTCAACCCATTGTCATTCAAAGTCAAGTCAATGTCAACTTATCGTCAATCGGAGACCGGGGTGTTCAATTATTACAAAACAACTTATTGTCAATGAAGGCAAACATATGAGAATGCAATGAGATGACTAATAGCAATAGAAGGAAACGCTGCGTACTGGACTGTGTGCTGGACTGTGTGCTGGACTTGTGCTGGATTGTGTGCTGGACTGTGTGCTGGACTGTGTGCTGGACTGTGTGCTGGATTGTGTGCTGGACTGTGTGCTGGACTGTGTACTGGATTGTGTGCTGGACTGTGTACTGGATTGTGTGCTGGACTGTGTACTGGATTGTGTGCTGGACTGTGTATTGTGTGCTGGACTGTGTGCTGGACTGCGTGCTGGACTGCGTGCTGGACTGTGTGCTGGACTGTGTACTGGACTGTGTACTGGATTGTGTGCTGGACTGTGTACTGGACTGTGTGCTGGACTGTGTGCTGGACTGTGTGCTGGACTGCGTGCTGGACTGCGTGCTGGACTGTGTGCTGGACTACGCTGAGAGAACAGACAAGAGTTGCGGGCAAAGAAATACAATTGCTGGCCAAAGACCGTGTCTAGAGCCTTGCTCGGACAGAGTCCCTAAGCTCGGATAGAGGCCCTACGCTCGGACAGAGGTCCTACGCTTCATCAGGTAGCCAGACAGTAAACTACAGCAATGACAGACAAATTCAGCAGTGATAAATAATGTGACGTCATTCACGAGTGTTCGCTAAACGGCTACTTTATCGTCTTGTCATCTTTCACATCTACTATGGAAAATACCTCGAGAAAAGGAGATGAAAATATTAGACCTGCACAAGGATACCAGCTTTGATGGTTGGAAACACAAATTCGTTAGCTGGCTCACTCACCCATCTCAACAACAACACAAAACTATTTACATTAAAGAATTTTATCGCTCCGCCTTTTCTTCTTTCGTTCCCCAGGCATAATGACCCCAACACCTGTGTGTGAGATATTCCCTGACAAGGGCGGTAACTCGCATTGATACTCTTGTGGAATAATCTGACATGAAGGGTTCCCGGGGTCCACCCAACAATATTGGCCACATCAGGCCAATACCAACACGTTTCAGTCTGGCTAATCGAGTGGACCAGGCTCGGGGTTCGGTCACCCGGAAACCCGTCCACGAATCTTGATTTCTTCAGAGCCGCGCTAAGAGCGATTCGCGAGAGTGGGGAGAAGACATCACACCCCGAGGTCTCAACCGAGGGCAAGGAATGAGACAAGAGCCGTGTTGCTCGCTCGCGGAGAGTTGCACGGAGGGGGGGGTGGTGCTGGGTCTCGTTTCACGAGGGTCGGTCGCTTTCACCCTCGGTATAATGTACAGTCTCGACGAGGTGCTTCCCTTCTTTGAAAACCGTATTTTCCGCATGCGAGGGTCGAAAAAGATCTGCACTTTGCCGTCCTGTGAAGCGTTGGGCGTGAGGGTGCCCCGATATTGGGGAGGTGAAGGAGGGAGACGGGGGATTGGAGGGAGGGAGCTACCCCACACGATGCCTGAGAGGGTGGTCATTAGGTGTGCACACAAGTAGACAGAGGTCATTTATTATAATGGCTATCAGTTTTCGAGGTGCAGATTTTCTTTCTTTAAAAGGAAATAGTTTATATCAGCGTTCAATGTTATGAAAGCTCTGTGATGCGTTTCTTTATAACATTTCATAGTAATACCGTCCCTTCTGATAGTGGCTCTCAACGGGAAACATTTCATAGTAATACCGTCCCTTCTGATAGCGGCTCTCAACGGGAAACATTTCATAGTGATACCGTCCCTTCTGATAGCGGCTCTCAACGGGAAACATTTCATAGTGATACCGTCCCTTCTGATAGTGGCTCTCAACGGGAAACATTTCATAGTGATACCGTCCCTTCTGATAGTGGCTCTCAACGGGAAACATTTCATAGTGATACCGTCCCTTCTGATAGCGGCTCTCAACGGGAAACATTTCATAGTGATACCGTCCCTTCTGATAGTGGCTCTCAACGGGAAACATTTCATAGTAATACCGTCCCTTCTGATAGTGGCTCTCAACGGGAAACATTTCATAGTGATACCGTCCCTTCTGATAGCGGCTCTCAACGGGAAACATTTCATAGTGATACCGTCCCTTCTGATAGTGGCTCTCAACGGGAAACATTTCATAGTAATACCGTCCCTTCTGATAGTGGCTCTCAATGGGAAACATTTCATAGTGATACCGTCCCTTCTAATAGCGGCTCTCAACGGGTGATTGCTCCCTTGATTCTGTCACTATGAGGTGGACCATATATTAAAGGAAATTTTTTGGGACACCCTTTGGCTAAATCCTTTCAGACTAATTCCCCCCCCCCTGGGTTCCTCCTTCATGCATCTCTCTCTCTCTCTCTCTCTCTCTCTCTCTCTCTCTCTCTCTCTCTCTCTCTCTCTCTCTCTCTCTCTCTCTCTCTCTCTTTCTCTCTTCTCTTTATATATATTTTTTTTTAATTAAAATTTTTATATGATACTGTTGCGGGTGCTGCCATTTTGAGCTCTATAACAATCATTATGAAATACATCTTGACCCTTTCAAATGTCCTTGTTTGCTACATCTTGATCCCTGTAAAGGTCCTTGTTTGTTGCATCTGGATCCCTGTATAGATCATTGTTTGTACATATGGATCCCTCTATACTCTATAGGTCCTTGTTTGCTACATCTGTATCCCTGTATACTCTATAGGTCATTGTTTGTTACATCTGTAGCCCTGTATACTCTATAGGTCCTTGTTTGTACATCTGGATCCCTCTATACTCTATAGGTCCTTGTTTGTTACATCTGTGTCCCTGTATAGGTCTATGTTATTACATGTAAGTTCATGTAACCCCCCTATCCTGCTTATGGTCACAGTTCCACGCCTGTGGTATTAAACAACGATTGAAGGATGTCCTGTGACCCCAACACATGGCATATAGCTGCACCCAAACAATAACATACAAAGGCATTTCTCGCCTTCATAAATGCTCATCTCTATACCCCCCACCCCGATTATAGAGTCTACATGCCTCCACTAAACACGAGGCCGTTACATAAACTGTACACGTCTCGCTCTGTCTGTGACGACAATTTGAATGTTGTTTTATGATCAATAACGACTACTCCAAACCTCTAGGCGGGACTCTTGACAGCGGTTTTCTTGTGGAGAGTCGTCCCTCTTAATGACACTCGCCATAGAACCGCTTGGATTAAGTGAAGCAGTTTGAAGATTGCATTACGTCTTGAGTGCAGCGCGAGGGCTTTTAATGCGGCAACTTTTTAAAATGGTTTGTCTGTCAATAGCCAACACATATTTAACAGTTTCGGGGTTACCATTAAAACTTTTCACGATCTTAAAACGTATAAATCTCTCTCACTCTCCCCCCCCCTTCCTCTCTCTTTCGACCGTGCCTCCTGATAAAAATAACCCATTAAGTAGAGTTGTCTCAAGAAAGTTCAAGTTATTTCCCTTTTTGTAAGGTATTTTTTTTAATAAGACACATTATATTGGTGTCCCACTTGTTGAATACGTCTCCATGCAAGAAACACGAGAAACATTTCTTGGTTTAGAATCGAGGGAAAAAAAGGAATTTAAACAAAAATATTTCAGATAGCTGTTTCTCAGGTGTGCAGGTAAGCCGGGACCTTTCTCTACGCGTTTTCCAGGTGACATGCTCCGAAGACTGGGTCCGGGGCCCAGGTAATAACAGACGGGGCGTAGGTTCCCGTGACGATGTTGTTGTTTTTTTCCCTCCAACGGATCGGCGCTCTAAGACCGTCCTAAAGAAATCGACGTCTGCTAGCGATGAAAGGCCGAGCTGGGTTTAAAGGATAGAGAAACATAGCAGGAGCGGAGAAATCTCGCGGCGAGGGTGGATATAAAAGAAAAAGGAAATGGATTGTACATATATACGCGTGAGTGTGTGTGTGTTTCTGTGTTTTTTAATGTAAAAAAGTGTGTGTGTTTTATTCGTTTAGCTGCAGGAGTGTAAGGTGTAATGTGGATAGAATGTCATAGAGCTGCTATAAAACAAGGGAAGGCCATGATGTAGAGATTTAACTACTACATTCTGTATAGTGAAATACACAGATCCATGCATACTCACAAATAGGCTTACATGCGAGCGCACATATGTAACTGAATTATTATCACACTAGCAAAATACCCGCGATTCGCAGCGGAAAATTAGGATTTCAGTTAGCGTTGCGAACCCGCGTAACACCAATTGATTTCAATCTGAATCATGATGGATATACTAAATATATTGACTTCACAGTCTTGTCTGTCTATCGAGGTCCCGCAGAAAAAAATGACACACTTCCCGTGATCCTATCGAGCTGATAATTTAAATATTTTTTTCGTCTGTTACCATTGCGGGTGGGTACTCATCAACTACCCAAAGTTTCATTCTCCTACCTACACGAGAAGTTGGAGATTTCATGATGAGTCTGTTTAATATAGCTCATATAAGGAAAAAGCTACATTTGGGCCCCCGGCACCCTAGTGAGTGATACATTTATATTTGTGTCGCCTGTTACCATCGCGGGAGTGTACTCAACAACTTCCCAAAGTTTCATGGTACTACCTACACGGAAAATCGGAGAATTAGTGATGTATCAGTTTTTATAAAAGAAAAAAAACCGTTTGGGCCCAAGACCCCAGGGAGTGATAATTAAAAATAAAATTCCCACCTTTTACCATTGCGGGCGTGTACTCAACAACTTCCCAAAGTTTCCTGCTTAAATATACACGGGATATTGGGGAATCAGTGATGATTCCGTTTTTATATAGCTCATATAGAAAAAAGCTACATTTGGGCCCCCGGCACCCCATGTGGGAATTATGAGAATCTTTTATCGCCAATTATCGTCGTGATAGTTTACTCAACAACTTCCCAAAGTTTCCTGCTTCTACCTACACGGGAAATGTGAGAATTAGTTATGAGTGAGTGAGTCAGTGAGTCAGTCAGTCAGTCAGTCAGTGAGTCAGAGATTCAGTGAGTCAGTCAATGAGTCAGTCAGTCAGGGCTTTGGCTTTTATTAGTATAGATAACTAAAACAATAACCCTGACAGTATCACAAATAAATACCCACACAGACATATTGCCAGCTACAGTATCACATATAATAATATAAAGCACATATAAATACCACACAGACATATATTGCCAGCTAACTTGAAGGCATCGGTTGTCACTGAACCATGCCATCCACTCAGCCATGAAACACAATCCAGGTGAACCATTCAAGGTGTTGAGAAGGCCGCTCCATATTACCCCCCTCCCCCAACCAAAGTTACACGTATGTGTAAAAAAAGTCACAATGTACGTACGTGGGTGGGGGGGGGGAGAGGGAGGGCGGGGCTGTCAATACCAGATCCTGAACATCTGTTGCGGTCAAATGTGTGCTGCCATCTTCTATCACCCCCAAAACCCAATACTTTGTTGTATCAACTTCTTGTCTCTCGGCGCCGTCTGTGTATAATAAACTATCATAAACTCACTAATTTTATATTCTCTGATTTTACTCATTTCATTCCTTTTCCCTTTATTACATTATAAAATTCCCTTTATTACATTATAAAATTCCCTTTATTACATTATAAAATTCCCTTTATTATATTATAAAATTCCCTTTATTACATTATAAAATTCCCTTTATTACATTATAAAATCCCCTTTATTACATTATAAAATTCCCTTTATTACATTATAAAATTCCCTTTATTACATTATAAAATTCCCTTTATTTCATTATAAAATCCCCTTTATTACATTATAAAATTCCCTTTATTACATTATAAAATTCCCTTTATTACATTATAAAATTCCCTTTATTACATTATAAAATTCCCTTTATTACATTATAAAATTCCCTTTATTACATTATAAAATTCCCTTTATTACATTATAAAATTCCCTTTCTGCTTTTTATTGTATGATCTCTTATTATCTGTGTATCTAAAAGTGTATATATTATTAGTTCCATTATCTATACATGCTGCTCTTTTAGACATTTGAAAGGGCTTTTAAGGAAATTATGAGCTAAGGGAGGCAATCTCAGAAGCTATGTTACATAATTTAAGATATGACAGTAGTCATAACGATGGATAAATCTTTCACTAGATTATGTTTGGTATTGGAATCTATTGAAATCTAACTGGAAAACAGAATTGTCCCTCGTTCGTTAGGCCTTTGAAACTTTTTCCATCATTTTTACTTTTTTTTTCCTAACACTTAAATCCCCATTATCCAGACACCAACAACAATTTACATGGTTATAGCCCTTGTTTTAACATTCGTTAAAATATTTCAATGCAACTACCGTCTATCACCATCTTATGTTTCTCCCAGTCTTCTTTTAACGTCTCCTAAAATATATTACATCTCACACAAAATGTTTCCTTTCTCGCTGCATATTCCCTTCTCAAAACATGGTGCATGGTGGTCGAGTGGTATGCGCGCTCGGCTGGCGTACCGACGGTCACAAGTTCGAAACTTAGTGAAGGCAGGGAGACCACCCAGCTCCGAAACAGATCGAATAGCGTGGTCCCTCATACCCGCAGTTATCCCTCCATTTCACACACACCATCCCACATCACCCTCCCACAACTGACACTTTTAGCCGCTTTATAGGTGAAGAAATCTAGGTTTATTCTGTTGTGCATTTGAAAAATCGCCTTCTTTGTTGTACTTTCCGATTTCAAATTATATTTTCAATTTTTTAAATTTTTTAATTATTTTTTATTTATTTTATTTTTTTCGCAGCGAAGAAGGTGACGGTGGCGAAAGCTTGCAGTGTCCCATATCTAATTCCCTTGGCCAATTTACAGTGCCCTTCAAACATAAAGTATCTTTAAAACTGTTAAACATTTATTGAAAGAAACTTTTTTATTTTGGTCTGTTTCGCCCCCCCCCCTACCACCAATTATTTATTTCTTATTCCGGACAAAATAAGTTGTGAAAATGTGCCCTCCCTCACTCCAACCTCCATCACTCCCACCTACCTCACTCCCACCTCCCTCACTCCCCCTCGTTTTCCCACCAGATGTCCTTCTGACGTCGTGTCTCTTCTCCTTCTCTCGGGGCTTACCTAACTCCTCGTGTGGCGATGCCTGGCATAGACTGCCGCCCACAGCACAAAGAAACTTTTGGGACCGATACGAAGAAAAAACGTGTTGCGGTTGTCATGACAACGTTGACTCGAGATTAGATTGTTTACGATTTGTTTGGGGCGTGACGCTCACGCCTGTGTGAAGTTTAAGAAACTCTTGTCACGAATTACAGACGACAAGGGGAGATGATAAATGACCCTTTTCACCCCACCCCCTTTTCCTCCCCCCTTTTTTTTCGTTTCGCATTGAACAAAATATTTTAAAATAATAATAATTTATGATTTCTACATTTTCTTATAAATATAATTTTTTTTTAAATTCTTAAAAATTATTGTTTTTTTCTTATTGTTAGTGAATTGTCAGAGCTGTGGAAGATTTTTAAAAAAGATATTTATGTCATTTTTTGTTGTTATAAATCTTGTTGGTATTTTTATTTCTTGCGTTACCACTTAAGTTTGTTTTGTTTTTTTTATTAATTTTTTTAAAAAAATTTATATAGTCACAGTGCTCATTAAAGTAAAACCGTTTTTAAATTAAAAGGAAAACAAAATGTTTGAAATGTTTCAGCAAATAAAAACTTAGGATTCGAACACGCTCAAGAAACATTTCAGTGTGTTAAATTAAATGCTTGAATGTGATATTTGGCACATGATTTCATTTGTTGTTCACATTTAAATTCCATAAATATCAGTAACTTCCACGAGTAACTTCCACGAGTAACTTCCACGAGTAACTTCCACGAGTAACTTCCACGAGTAACTTCCACGAGTAACTTCCACGAGTAACTTCCACGAGTAACTTCCACGAGTAACTTCCACGAGTAACTTCCACGAGTAACTTCCACGAGTAACTTCCACGAGTAACTTCCACGAGTAACTTCCACGAGTAACTTCCACGAGTAACTTCCACGAGTAACTTCCACGAGTAACTTCCACGAGTAACTTCCACGAGTAACTTCCACGAGTAACTTCTACGAGTAACTTCTACGAGTAACTTCCACGAGTAACTTCCACGAGTAACTTCCACAAGTAACATGCAATTTGCTTAAAGATAAAAGAAATAGATTTGTATCTATAAATTTTTTAAAGTAATTTGTTTACTTGTTATTTGCTTACTTGTTATTTGTTTACTTGTTATTTGTTTACTTGTTATTTGTTTACTTGTTATTTGTTTACTTGTTATTTGTTTACTTGTTATTTGTTTACTTGTTATTTGTTTACTTGTTATTTGTTTACTTGTTATTTGTTTACTTGTTATTTGTTTACTTGTTATTTGTTTACTTGTTATTTGTTTACTTGTTATTTGTTTACTTGTTATTTGTTTACTTGTTATTTGCATTTGCTTTTCTTCTCAGTTCAATTTAAAATTTCAGGTTAAGACTTCAGCGCATTTTGAAACTCTTTTCATTTATAAATCTTTCTACAATGACCTACGGTCTACCCGGCATCCTTTGCGTTGTACCCCAATGACGCCACTACATCACCACTTTAACCCCAGACGAAGTTCACCCTTTCCCTACCCCCCCCCCACTCACCGTCCCCACCACCATTGTTGCATACGACGAATCTCATCACGAAACGGAATGAATTTTTGTTGTTTTATTATTTTTTTTTCTTCTTCTACTTTTCTTCCAGGGGCCGAAACTCAGTTTCCGACTCCCTGACAACGTCCCGGCTACTGTTGATTGACGAATTCTCTCCCTTGATGGTGAGCCCTCCTTGTCCCATACCTTTAAACCAACTCGACCTACAATGGTCCACCACGGAACCTTTACAAATCTTTGGTCAATTCAAGCCAGAAGATCAAATAATAAAAGAGGGAAAGTGGTAAGGACCAAACGCAGTTTGACTTGAAAATGTCTGCTGTCTATTCGAGGCGTGACTGTCTCTAAACCAAAAGGGTATCGTAAAAATAATTTGACGGAGAAGGGAGGGGGGGGGCGCGGAGGCTGTTGTTAAAATGAAGGAATAGGTTCGCTTCCAAGTCCGTTTTAAAAAAAAATTAAAAAATTACGGTGGAGACGGATTATTTCCCTTTAAAGGCCGACTACTCTGGAGTGTGTATTGAGACGAGATTCGCTCCCTTTCTATAATACTTGACAGCACTGTATGATTTATTGGATCTCTTTGTGCCGGACAGGATCATCTCAGCATTACGTCCCCTCCCCCAAGCCCCACCCTCTGCTACCGCTAACCCCCTTCCCTCCCCCACCCCCTACCCCCCACCCCCACACACATTGTCATTGTCCCGTATTATGATCCCAATCCCTTTCAAACCATCTCGAGATCGCCTCATAAGCGATCGGCAAATATTTATTTATCCAGGGGGCAAATGCCCCGAGTTGTTTTGTCTCCCCTTAGTTTTTGTCTCCCCTTGAGTTCCGTCCGATGTTACGGTCGTCAAATTGTCATGTCGTGAGTGCGCACGATGGTTGTGCGGGGGAGGGGGGAGCTGAAATATTTTTTTGGGGCGTTGTACTTGTTAATGGGGCGCCCCTAACATGATAACAAACAACTTCTAAGCAAACATCAAAAGTGTGGGGGGGGGGCTGCGAAAACGGTTAGGGGGAGGGGGGCTGCGGGGGTCTTTCTGACGTTTTGTATTTACCTTCACGTGTTCGCGCGTGGACATGCTGCTATTAGCGTTGTGGTTATCATTTTAAAATTTACACAAAAAAACCACCAACAACACCAACAATCGCCCCCACCCTCCTCTCCCATATATAATTTCGGCATGACACTTGAAGGCAGTTTTGTGACCTTGGCGTACATCTTCAAAACATTATATAGGCCTGGTCATAATATGGCGGAGAGCTATTAGGCCTAATAGAAATATGTATTGGGGCTATATTTATCTTTTTTTAAGGGCAGATTTCATAAAAATTTAATAAAAGATACGAGTCAATATGTAAATGTAGGTATATTGAGAAGGCTGTATTTTGTCAGCTATTTGTTAATTTTTCGTTAATTTAATCTTATCTTATCTTATCTGTTTACAGACGCTCCTTCTATACAGAAGATTATTGCGTCCTACGCTTATCTATGGTTTGTGTTTAGTCTTGCATTTTTATTAGAGATTTAAATGTTGATAAAGTGTTGGTTTTCCTGGATTCTTCAGGCAACCCATTCCACGCCCGAATTCCGGACGGGAAGAAGGAAAACTTGTATGTGTTTGTTCTTGCATACGGAATAAGAAAGGTGTTTTTATGACAGCAATTTAAGACAGCAAATTGGACTTGAAAAAGGAAAAAAGTTTCGTAATTTTACTATGCTAACAATTTTGAGAACATATTGATTCGACTGTATTTATGCTTCAAAACATTGTTCCGCTTAAATGTAATCTAAAAATAGAACATTACTCGTTGAGTTATGACGTTTTTCGGCTTTAGAAATGACCATCCCTATAGAATAAGGACTGTGATAAAAGCTTTTAAATAGAATACAAGTTAAACAGACGAACCGTGTAATAACACACATAAATGGAAGCTTTATTTATAGACTAATAAATAAGTTATAAGTTTTGACTAATGCCTTCTTCAGTACAAATAAATGAACACAGACATTTAAATTAAATTTACTTTATTACGATATCATTAAAAAATGTAATTAAGTAAAAATTTAATTTAAAAAAAAACAGAAATGAAAAGAAGAAAGATGGTCACTTTTAATTGTCATTAAGAAAAATCTTACTCCCCCCATGCCACTGTGGGGGGAGTAAAGTGGGGGAGGGGAGGGACGGTGGCTGCTCTCAAGGGCTTATATCGGCATGTCAAAGCAAGATGGCTTCCTTTCATATGAAACATAGACACCGACTCTCTTTCCTGTCAAGCCAACTAGCCGGTATGGCTGTTCCCCCCCCCCACCCACATCTCGATATCTACATTGTCCTTCATTTATCGGCGCCTATTACGCCATTTTCCCTATCTCAAAAACTCCATCAGTCGATTTTTTTCCTGGGACCTTTTGAGATCGACTTAGAGAGGTCCGACTGTATTTATTTAAATACAAATTTAATATTAGTATTAGAGATTTAGTGGCGCCCTTTTGAGCTGGGGCCCTTGGCAACTGCCCCGATTCCAACCCGTTGTTACGCCACTGACGCTGTCTTAAAGATATGCATGTAATAAGTCAGCTTCCTACTATGAAAGCACACATTGTAACAAAGGATTGTATGTAATTGAAACCGTTGTAATACTTTCCCTTGTGTGATCGAAATCGACAGCAGTTATTTCCCTCTTGAAAATCGCGTGCGATAGTTTTTAATTTTAAAGTTCTGAAGTTTAAATAGCGCATAATAGATGATGCATATTTTGTTCGGTGGAAATTTTCAAATTCGCTTGCATGTATATAATGTTAGGACATTTAAATGTGAATAAATTTCAAGATAGTAAAAGATGTTTGGGTGGAGTACCTGAGAGCGGGGGGAGGGGGGGGGTGTTAACGTAAAGGATTCTTAAGAGTGCTTTACTTGTTAGTGTATTTTGTCGCATGTCAGATAGACGGGAGTTTTTGCGATTGTTATACGGCTTATTTATATATTTATTGGTTTACGATTCTATTTATGGACTCAACTGTCTTGTAATTATGATAATATAAGTTCACAAGTAATTTTTTTTTAAATTCAAAGGAAAGTAAAAAAATAAAAATTATAAAAAAAATTCAAGGGATATAAGCGAAAACATTTTGTTGTTGATATTTTTACTTAAATATAAATAATATAATAGTCCAAGTCACTCACTCACTCACTTATTCATTGGATATGGAACGCTGAGGAACGATGTACAACAGTCTATAGCAGTTAAAAAATCGTGTGGTGATTAGCACTGTAAAAAAATTTATATGACGTAATTGTTTGATCTTATATTTTAAAATACAAGGTGTGCATCGGTGCGCAAAATGATTATAAATTAAAGATGCGCTGTAGAAAATATAATTTGACGTCATTTTTTAGCTCATATTTTAAATTAAATTTTGGAAAAGGGAACAATGTAATAAGAAAAACCCGTAAAAAACCAAGTTTTTGACTATAAATCCTTTATGTACGAGAAGTAATTAAAAGAATGTTCATTATAATACGCTGCGCCAGACCATCCAGAAATACAAAATTGCAGTTTTGTCGTAAAACATGTTTAATATAATGCGCACCGATCAGGAATATGTTTATAAAAAGAGCTGTCAATAAAATACGCACCTTATTGCGCGACAGAAAGGTTGTTCAATATAATACGCACCGCGACGCTCTATCTCAAAAAATAGCATGATACATAGGAATAAATAAAATAATCTAAAAAATCAATAATTTAATTACGGTACATGCGATCGATCTGAAATTTTGATACATTGTTTTTATCATCGGTACGAAACTGCCTGCAAAATTTCAGCTCGCTATCTTGCGAGCAAGTGGGTTAAAAATCGATCAAAAGTTTTGGCGACAAGGTCGGTTGGTCGGTCGGTCGGTCGGTCGGTCGGTCGGTCGGTCGGTCGGTCGGTCGGCCGCAGACACCACGAGTTAATATAAAGGATTTAAAAAGAGCATTTGATGATGGTTAATTATAAAATACTTTGTGTACATTCCAGGAAGTTTAATATTTCATATTTATCAAACAAGGACAAGTTTGTTGGGCTTTTGAAAAAGGTGGGCGCCATAGGCGCCCAAAAAAGTGGGCGCCGCAGCACAACCTAGTTAAAAAATAATTATTTTAATATGATCATTATAAAATTTAGTTATTAATTATATGAAATAAATTTTAGGATCTAAATAGAGAATATCTTTGTTCTGTCAAATAAACGCAAAATATATATGTAAATGAGCAATAACACTGTTACTAAAAGTATTGGTGAGAAAATATAAGTACGTTATTTCAAGACTAATGTATCCTATTACGGTATAGATGCTACATACTATATACATGTATGTCAGTGACGGCGGACCTATGGCACGCGTGCCACATTCGGCACGCAGAGCTACATCAGCCGGCACGCGACTAAACAAAACCCCAATCTTTCTGGTTTCATTGGATTGTTCTCACTTTTCTATAAATAAGTTGATTTGGTGGAATTTTGGGCACGCCCCCCCCCTAAAAAAAAAGGTTTCGCCATCACTGGTATAGGTAGCTACTGCACTTACACATTCTTAATAAAAATAATAACATGGAGCGCTAATTTTTTTTATCGGGAATTCCCGCGATGCGGATAAATTTTTGGAAAGTCATTAGTATACTAAATATTGAGTGGGGGTGGGGTGGGGAGCTTTGAGATGACTTGAAAGGGAAGGGGGGTAATGCCAGCTCTGCGTCCTTCCCCCATCCGGGTCATGCCCACCCCGGCCCCCCGCCACCCCGATATTTTACGGATATATCCAGGATTTATCCGTCTCTCGTTGAGCTGCGCCGTTGCCCTAATGGTATTTACTTTTATCCCTATCGCGTCCAATCAGCAAGGACAAAAAGGCGCCGTACATTTGGCAAACTCGCGAGGAATAGTTACACAAATAGAACGTGCAGCCCGTGTCACATGACACGCCCGTGTCAACACAAAGGTTGCCCGCGAGAGGATATCCGTGCATCGAGGCTTAATGCGCGAGTGCCGTAATTCCAGCACTGGAATTCAAGACCACAGAACTTTTGTTTGTTTGTTTGTTGTTTGTTGTTTTCTTTTAGACTCTATTAATTAAGTGTGGAAAGGTGTACGCTAGTATTCTAGCTGCAGTTAAAAAATGACAGGGAACCTTGGTTTTATCCTTTTAGCATTTCAATAATTAATAACTTTATAAATTAAGTCATTTTAAATCCTTTATATTAACTCGTGGTGTCTTCTTGATTGCTTGCTTGTTTGTTTGTTTGTCAAACAACTTTGGATCGATTTTTATCCCACTTCCACGTAAGCTAGCGAGCTGAAATTTTGCAGGCAGACTTGTGCCGATGATAAAACGAGGTATCAAAATTTCAGATCGATCGCATGTACTATAATTAAATTATTGAATTTTTAGATTTTTTTATTTATCTCTATGTATCATGTTAAATTTGTGAGATAGAGTGTCGCGGTGCGTATTATATTGAACGATCTTTTTATTAACACTTTCCTGTTGCACGTTTTGGTGCGTATTATATTGACAATACTTTTTATATACATATTCCCGATCGGTGCGCATTATATTAAACACTAGCGTATCACCCGTCAAAAATGACAGAAGTATTCAAAATAAATACACATCAGATTAAAATATAACGTAATACAGTACAGAACTTTCATTTATTTTATTTATCTTTATTTGCTTCATTTATTATCATATTAAACAATTTTCTGCGGAACGTTCGAAAAGTGTTATTTTTGGTGCAGTAATTTGGTGTGCTGCTTTCTAAAATTAGAAAAGCATTACATTACAACCATACAGACGACGGGAATTATGTATATTTATAACTATAAATCCTCAAATTCTTTTTTACATCGTTCCCTTTTCAAAAATTCAAATATAAGCTAAAACAATGACGTCATATAATATTTTTATACAAAATCGATAACTGAGCCAACTAACAGCACTTACATCCATACAGACAGCGGGAATCAATATACATAATTAACATAAGTAACGTATCCGTGTTTGATAATTATGAAATATTAAACTTGCTTACATGTACACAAAGTATTTCATAATAATTATAAATCCTCAAATTCTATTTTTACATCGTTCCCTCTTCAAAAATTAAAATATAAGCCTTAAACAATGACATCATACATTTTTTTTTACAAAATCGATCGCAGCGCCACCTAACAGCATTATTCCCATACATACATACAGACAACGGGAATTATGTATATTGATGTTTTACGAGACATAACTAACAAATTTGGATTTTTGGGTTGTCGTGCACTGCGTATTATAATGAACATTCTTTTATTTATGTCTCGTATATACAGGATTTATAGTTTATAGTAAAAAACTTGTTTTTTTTACGTTTTTTTTTAAAATTAAGCCAAGTAAATGAATTTTCCCCTTTCCGTGAGCCAGAGAAATAAATGACTTACTCGTGGATTCGTTAGGCGCCCCCTGGTCTTTGTTTGATGGCATTGAACGTTAGGTCAATGGGAAGTTTAATGTTTAGTCACACGTCACGTGTATCACGTGTGATGACATTAACAGAGTCATACAGGAACGCACGACAACGGGATTATGAGCAAGCTAATCGGTCAGGTGGTGTCAAGAATGGGCTTTAAATGGTCAAGGAAATTTGATAGGTTGATCTATTTGATCATTATTATTTCAATTATTTGATTTTTTAAAAAAAATGTTATTAAAATTTTTCTTTCGAGATGAAAATCTTGAAATTGTATTGTCTCAGTTTTTTGGCTGTTGTCAAGTAGGTCAGTAGGTGATACGATGCTGTGGATACTAATGCTGTGGCTACAGATGTTTCGGATACTGATGCTGTGGACACTCATGCCGTGGATAAAGATGTCATGGATACTGCTGTTGCCGTGGATACCGATGCTAGCAGACCTCGGTTTTCCTCAGAACAACACTCACTTCTGCAATCGCCTGTGGTCGTCAGTGCACTATTAGCCAACAGATGTAACAGTTACTGTAAGACGCGCCCCCGGGTCGTCTGCTCACATCAACCAACCACGCACGCCGCCACCAATACCCGCCAATTGTTCACCCCCCCCTACACACCCCCCTGCCCCGCCCTTTTGTAGACCAACGTCAGACGGCAGAGATTCACTCCCTTGAGCAACCGTGCGCATGCCCGTGACCTTTGACGTCGGAGGGGAAATAAATTACAAATTAAGTTTGAATAAATTGGTGTTTATTGAAATATTGGCGGTTTCTATAACGCATTCATTCCTCTCAGAGCCAGAATGAGCAGGGGAAGGGGGGGGGGTCCGGGTTTGGCGTGGGGGTGGGGAGAGCAGATCCGTTTAACGAGATTAGGAGAGGTGCCGCGACAATTGTCTAAGCCTACTTGGCCGTCGCTTTTTTCTTCTTCTTCTCTCTCCACCAAACGGTCCTGCGCTCATTTGCATAAAGCTACCATTTGATAGCCAGGGACGAGTTGGAGTGCTGCTCAAAATGGCGGCCCATGGAAGGGGAGCAAACCACAACAAAAGCCTGGCACTAGAGATGGTTCCTTGTTATTCTACCATCTGCCCGGGCGGGCGGCGTTCGTGATGTGCTCAGGAAGTTATCATGAGAGAAATGGGGGTTGGGGTGGGGTGGGGTGGGGGTGGCACGGAACGACAATGCTGCCAGGGGCGGCCTGGGCCCGGACGATGGGAGTTGAAATCTTTTCTCCGCCTCACAGGATTGATCTCCTTTCGTTCCGCTGTCTTCAAGCCGCTCGGACCGTCCGGTTGGCTTAAGAGGGGTGGGAGAGGGGTAGGAGAGGGGTGGGAGAGGGGTGGGCGAGTTGGAGGTCATTCCCGAACTTGACACTACATTTGTTAGCGTTTAACCGGACCAGGGCATTAAATTATTCAATTGCCCCCCCACCTCCGCGACACCCCTCTCCACCTTCTTTCCCCAATTCACCACTCGGCGCCGGCCATCTTGTTTGCCTTGCAGAAGTCACCGGGACATCGGGTGTTTGCTCATAGGGGACAGTACGATGTTTGGGGGGGGGGAGGATTGAGGGGGCCGGAGTCAAAGGGCGTATCTCACAGTGTCCGCGGGCCGGTGTTTGCTTACACGATACGGCAAACATGTAGCAGCAAGCTGCAATCTCCGGGAGAATAGAGTCGCTCTGCTGGGTGGACTTGGCCGGACAGCATTTGGCTTTGATAGACTTTACAAGACAGTCAGTACAGTACTGAGACATGACAGCACATAGAGCACTGGGTCAAGACAGTACAGTACTGAGACATGACAGCACATAGAGCACTGGGTCAAGACAGTACATATAGTACTTTAGAGTACTGGGTCAAGACTGTACATAGAGTAATTTAGAGTGCTGAGTCAAGACCAATGTTCCTTTCAAGCTGCGCGGCCGTGCTGATATCTGACCGACGCCGCGCAGCAGTTTAGAATTACCGCGCGGCAAATTTTTTAAAAATATTGCACAATAAAAACTTTTTTTTTACTTTGCACATGGACCAGCGACGACGAACCTTAGACAGCAGATAGAGTACTTCAGAGTTCTGGGTCAAGACAGCACTATGTATATTGACCACTTCTGATTCTAATGTCAATGAACATAAAAACCAAGAAGTGGTATGAGAAAGTGACAATGACGTCCTGGTACCTGTAAGTGAATCATCAAGTTTGTTAGTGACTCCTGGTGTAGAAGTGATAAAAAATGAGATTGCCTACGACATTTTTGATATGATCTTATATACAATTTAATCTTGTGGTATAAAATGATAGACTGCATTGGCCAAACGTATGATAAATTAGTTTTAATCGTAATTATTCTTATTAGAAATAGCATAATTTATCTTAAAAACCTTATGACATGGAGTGCCTTGGCTTTGGAGTCGTTTAGGTATTCTTTTGCATTCTCCACGAGGTTCTAGAAATAATACAAATAAGTTTTTTAAATACAAACAAAAATTAAATTTGTCAACACTTAAGAGGAATTTCTCCGCCGAGGAGCAGTCGAGTGCCAAAACGCTTTAAACAAAACTCAAGTTAGGAGACTTGAACGATAATCAATCAATCGGCGCCCCACTTCTAATAGCAGTAGGCGCCCCCACTTGGTATCGGCTCGGCGCCCCACTTGAATGAAGATCCTCTGATTAAAGTGCAGGACGAACGGAAGGGAAGAGTTGGGGGGGGGGAGTGGGTGTAGAGATCGTGTACGTAAAGTGAGAGGCACTACGCCCTCCAATCGTGGTGGAGTGGGGGGGCTCTCCGCATATCTGGCAGTTGTGAGACCTGAGGACGGAACTTGAGCAGGGGAGGGAGGGTACAGTCTTGTCTCTTACCATGACAACCTTAAGTTGTGCGATCTTCAGTCTGAGAGTGTACACAACTCGTGATTGTTTGGTTTTGGCTCGTCATTTTATTATATTTGGTACACTGTCATGAAAACATGGCAAACCGCCAGCCGCCCCCATCCCCCTCACCCTTTCGCTCGTTGACGGATCAGGGAAGAGTACCAGTGGCGTAGCGAGGGGGGGGCAGGGGGGGACATATGTCCCCGGGCGCCACGTTAGGGGGCGCCAAAATGAGTATTAAAATTAATTACTCAATTGTATTTTGATGTAAACTATTGTATCCCAAATACGTTTGCAAGATTGAATTTTGGAGCTCCGAAAATATCTTCATTACAAACCATTTGGCAATTATGATTTTGGCGCCCCAATTGAGCGTTAGTGGGCGCCATTCTACTCATAAATAAATGACACATCCACAATGATGAATTTCTGATGGCGTTTAAAACAAAAACAGTGAGTTGCTGGGAATGAGACTAGGGGAGCAGTAAGAGGCAAAGGCGATTCTATTAATAGAACAGACAGAGACGACACTAAAAGCAACCAAAATGACTAAAACAAGAAAAAAGGAGTAGCTTAAAGCAGTGGTTCTCAACCTGTGGTCTGCGGAGCACCAGTGGTCCGTGAGCAAAGCATGAAATTTACGCACTGTATGATTCATCGGGAAAGACTAGCAAGTTAAAGAATTAACGCAGACTTAAAATATATGTTTAATCTTGCCTAAATAGTTTTTACATTTTATCAAGGCTCGTCTATTAAATTCTCGTCTCTTTGATTTCTTATGTCCGAATATAATCTTGAAAATTAACAGTTGCTGATGTGTACTGAGGTTCACTGGTTATCAGACTGTTTAAATAACGTGATGACGTAAGAGAGTTTCTTGTAGAAAAAACTCAAAGCTTGTTGATCATTTGAACAATAGCTTATGGGTTGCTGTTCTGGCTTATTAGGCTGAAATTTTTGAAGGACTCAATAAACTTAATTCAACTCGGCAAGGAAAGCAGACACATTTAATTACTCTCAGTGACAAAGTGTCTGCTTTTACGAAAAATCTTGATATTTGGACAAGAAGAATATTTCAAGGTACCTTTGAGATGTTTGAACAATTGTACGAAACCACCGAGAAACCAGAAAATGCTGAAATAAATAAACAAATTGTTGATAAATTTGATTTCTGGTCATATTCAATCAATGCAGAACCATTTTAAATTCTACTTTTGTGATTTTTAACGTTCAGTGGTTTTTCGTGGGTGTCCAGTCCCAATCTCGCACACATTCACTAATCAAATAAAAAAAATGGCCAACATCGTAATTAAACCAATTCATTGAACTGACCAGCGATACCACTTTGAATATGTTGCATCAGAATGTGGGCTTAATGAAATTTTGAGTACTCCTAACTGTCTCAGCTAGCTTTTAAAATACGTTTACCCTTTGCAACTTTGTGAAAATGGATTTTCTTTATTGCTTAAAATAAAAACAAAACATTGTTCGTACTAAATAAACTAATACGGCAGTCTTTTTAATACAAATTACTATTTATGACTTAAAGTGTTTTTTTAATAGTAAGCAAGTAGAATTAAATAAGAAAACTATGAGACTAATATAAATGACATTTGTTCGTTACAAAGGAAGGCCATTACAAAATTGTTTTTGGAGCACGCAAATCGTAGCATATTAGTATAGTTTTACTAACTAACATGTATATTACTTATAGCTAGCTATATACACAGTATAATTATATTTAACGTTCCAGCACGGCAGTAGCACAATTTTTAGTAGTGGTCCGTAGCTAAGACACACATTTTTCAAGTGGTTATTGAATCTCAAAAGGTTGAGAACCACTGGCTTACAGAATGGTTAATTCACGTCCCTTTGCTGCGTGCTGTGACTCTATAAAAAAATTCTTACTTCCCCAATCCCAATGTGGAGGGAGTTAAGTGTGGGAGAGGAGGGAAGGTCTCTCCTCTCACAGGCTTCCATCGATATGTCAAAGCAAGTTGGATTCCTTTCATATGAAACAGCAGACACCGCCTCTCTTTCATGTCTCTCTTGTTGCTCAATATGATACACTGTTAGAAAAACATCTACAACATGCACGAGATAATCCAGGTTCAGTATCTTATTTTTCACCGGAAATCCAAAATGAATTTATCCACCTACTTACATTGACTGTAAGGAATCAGCTGTTGAGTGAAATCAGAAGAAAAAAAACAAATACTACGGTATCTTACTTGACTCAACATTCGATCTAGGACACTGGGAACAGTTTTCTCAAGTCATCAGATTTTTGGATGTGGATTTTCAAACTAAAAAAGTAACCATCAAATAATCATTTTTAGGTTTTGTACAGATACATTCCAAAGACGCAGCAAGCCTTGAAAGAGTTATCTTAGAGAAACTGGAATCTAATAGCACACCATTAGCCGACTGTCGGTCACAATACAATGTTATGACCATGCTGCTGTAATGACTGGACATACAGCGAATATGTGACAGAAATCACAGAACATTGTGCATCAACTGTGACAACCACAGCTTAAACTTAGCAAGAGTTTACTCAGATAAACAGGATCCAGTTACTATCATGTTTTTTTTTGGAACAGTTGAAAGTATAAATTTATGTTTTCTCTCGTTCAACAACTCGTTGGGAAGAATTAAAAAGAGTTGTGCCCATCACAATGAAGAGGGAGTCTGAAACACGTTTGAGTGCACGATCAGAAGCTGTTAAAGCTATCTATGAGGGCTAGATGAACTGGTAGGGCTGTTGGAAAAATTATTAGAACATACAAATATGACGCCTGACACCAGATGTGATGCAGAAGCTTTGCTGGTAGGTATATTAAACGTTAACTTCCTATTTTTGTTACATTTCTGGCACATAATACTTGGAAAAATTGATTGTGTCCAGAAACGGTTGCAGAATCCTACTGTGAATTTCAAGGAAGCAGCATCTGATCTTGAATCGCTTGAGTCAGAAATTGTCAACATTCGTGATAATTTGAGCCAGGTTGCGGTAGAAAATGGAAAAGAAGATGCACAACTTTGGGAATCGAGGTTGACAGAAGAATTAGACGACATTGGAGGATGCCTGGAGAATTAACAAGAGATGCAGGACTTTCTGCAGAAGAAGAAATTTAACGTGATATGAACAGCGTAATTGATAGACTCAAAAGAGATATTAATACGGGGTTTACGTCTAAAAACCTATACAACAAATTTGGAATTTTACTAGACGTCAAAACTCTTCTTGTTGAGACAAAAGTCGATACACTTCGTTAAAATTGCTTAGATTTTGCTAATTTCTACGACACTTACGTCAATGGTCACGAATTGTGCACAGAAACCGGAGACTGAAAAATGCTGCTCAGTAACCGGACTGAAGTTCTACCGGAAACTCTTTTGGATCTTCTTTGTTTTATTGTTTCATATGGAGATGAAGTATTTCCGAATCTGCGCATTTCACTTCAAATACTTCTAACAATTGCTATTTCAACTGCAAACTGTGATAGGTCCTTCAGCAAACAGAATGCTTATTTTGTCTAATTTACGTGATCAATGGGACAAGATCGTCTTAGTGATCTTGCACTTCTTAGCATCGAAAGAGAAACACTTGAGACTATTAATTTTGACAACGTGATTGACGAGTTTGCGCCATTCAAATCAAGGAGGATCAATTTTTTGTAGACTATGTCTATTAGAGTCATTTATAATTAGTAGAGTTTTTTTTTCCAAATAAATTGTTTACAACCGCATAGAGAAATATTATTCTGTATTCTATTTCATTAAAATACCAAATGCTTCGAAAATGAACCATATAAACCGTAAAATTTCAATTTTTTTTTGGGTCCGACAAGGGGCGCAGATTTTGTGTCATGTCCCCGGGCGCACATTACCCTAGCTACGCCACTGAAGAGTACTGAGTGCATGTTGGATGAAATCATGGCTTGGATCCAGGTGTTAAATACGACTTTACGTAACTTATTTAAAGGTCAAACGATTGGAAATGTACAGTTTGTACGGCCGCTCTTGGCATTATAATAAAGGCTCCGGCTATTGGCAGTCAGATACAAATAGCTTCTAGAGACTTGGTACTCGACTACCAATAGCCATTTCCGGTTATCGGCTATTGGTAGTTCGCTATTATTAATTGTTAATAAAACCACTACTAGGTGATATTCTGAGTTTGATGTAATGTCTTCATGTAAAAAAAAAGTAAGGCAACTAAACCTAACCCTAACCCTAAAACTAAAAGCTCCAATTTAATTGTAATTATAAGAATGTTAAATTGATTTAATTAGTTTTAGTCCCAGGTTTAGCATACTCTGAACACTCAACCTAACCTCATAATTAAAAGTTATAGATCATTGAAACCAAATTTTGTAAGAAAAGAACAAAAAACTATTAGGCTCAACGGAAAATCGAACCATGCCTGTTCTTCAACAGTCAGTTTACCAGTCCAACTCTCAATCATGAGACCAAGGAAGTTCGGTACATTTGGTGAATTTTAAAAGATTATATCAGTACCCCTTAAGTGTTCCTTTAAACCCATTGGATGCTATAAATAACTGACTACCAATAGACCTAGCCGCAGGGACCTGCTATTGGTACTCGACTACAAATAGACAGTCCCATAAAAAATGGCGCCCTATATTTCGTTAAGCAACATATTTTCTTATGTCGGTGTATAAAGTGATCCATGAGCTAGAATATGTATTGGTCGATCTAAGCCACATTTATCAGTCAATGCATTTGCATATACGGAAGATTATTGCGTCCTACGCGTCTCCGTGATTTAGATCTGCTATTGCATTTAAATTTGAGTTCTGATAAATACATTTTGGCCTATAATAATAATAAAACTTTAAGAACTTATATAGCGCGGTACCCCAGCAAGCAGCTGTCTCGTGGTGCTACATGTAAAAATAATACGTTGATTTAAAGCTATCAAATCCTAATTAAACAAAACATAATGTAATATCACGATGGTGCATACAAGCCACGGTTATCACTCAGAGAAGTGTTATATTGTTAATTTGGAAAGTAAATTTTGAAGAGATGTGTTTTTAGTGCAGTCTTGAAGGCATTTGTAGTAGAAATACTACTAATGTGTAATGGTAGAGAATTCCATTGTTTTGACGTACAAAAAGAGAAGGACATTTTCTCATTGTGATAAAAATTATACCTTGGCACACTGTGGAATATATCTTGGTACAATCATGTGCCATACATTTACACATACTTTTTCACATGCAATTGTAAATTCCTTCACACATATGATGTTATATACATCGATACATACATTGACAGATTCCCTGACGCATCCATTGGATTACATTTTGTCAATTCATTGACATATGTATTGATGCATTATCTGACATATGTATTGACGCATAATTTGACATATTTATTGACTCATTCCTTGACAAATGTATTGACGCATTCCTTGACATTTGTATTGATGCATTCCTCGACATATGTATTAAAACATATGTTGCTAAACTCATTGGCAAATAAACATATATCCGGACAACTTAAATATTTCCGGTTTCCGGTTATGTAGCCAAACCCGATCCTAAACAAAGACAAACACTTAGAATTTTGTGAACATCAATTTGTGCACATCAATTTGTGCAAATCAATTTGTGCACATCAATTTTTGCACATCAATTTGTGCACATCAATTTGTGCACATCAATTTGTGCACATTAATTTGTGCACATCAATTTGTGCACATCAATTTGTGCACATCAATTTGTGCACATCAATTTGTGAACATCAATTTGTGCACATCAATTTTGTACACATTAATTTGTGAACATCAATTTTCGCACATCAATTTTCGCACATCAATTTGTGCACATCAATTTGTGCACATCAATTTGTGCACATCAATTTGTGCACATCAATTTTTGCACATCAATTTGTGCACATCAATTTGCTTTCAACGTGAAGCAATTTCTTGGAAGGTCACTTAAAAAAAATGATTGACCTCTGAGTTAGACAAGTCCAATAATATTTTACATTTAGTATTTAAAGCAGGCCTCAGCTCCCGCTCACACCCGCCCTTCCTCAGAGGTAAAATAGTATAATAACATCCTGTGAGGGAATATTTTTTTTTATATCAAAGTTAATTTTGTGTCGTAATCTTCTGTTTGTTAAGTTATTTTATTAAAAATTTTTTTTTGCATTTTGCATTTTTTTATGTGCTGCTCTATTTTTTACGTTATAGTCTATTTTGTTATATAATGGTCTAATTTTTATGTTATAAATTATATTTTCTTGCGCTATCCTCTTTATTATTACGCTATTGTCTAGTTTGTCACGCTATTGTCTAGTTTGTCACGCTACTGTCTAGTTTGTCACGCTACTGTCTAGTTTTTCGCTATTGTCTAGTTTGTTTCACTTTGTCTATAGTCTATATTATTACGTCAAAGTATATTGTGAGCAATACAGTAAATTTGAAAGCGGCCCCCCACCCCCCAACTCCAATAAAAAATAAAATAAAATAATAGCATAAAAAATAATTAAATGAAAATAAATAAATAAAAATAAAACAAAATTACCAACATACTTCCTTACCGGAAGTGCGTCATTCATCTAGCCTCGTTCACGAGCGAAAGATTGAAAATTAAACTGAACTTCCGTCAGTTGCTCGCCGTGTTTGTTATCATACGATTCCTAATCAGATTACACTGCACGCCCGTAACCTCCCTACGTATTACACACAGCGCCCTCGACAATAAGAGCCCTCGGCGCTCCCTCGCCCAAAGCTGGGACCAGATTGCATGCTGTTTCCTATGTATAGAACCACGAGTCCGGAAAATCACTTCTTTTAGATGCGGAGAGGCGTGGAAAGAGGAGATGGTCTTTATCACTCGAGGCAACAAACTCCGAGGGCTTAGCACTCCACGGCCAGAAAAGAATGAGAGCATTAGATGAGGCAAATTTCAATTTGAAGAGATTTCATCTGGTCTCGGACAATGGGCGCATCATTCTACGTCTTCCCGCCCCTTACATACCTCCACCCCCACACACATACACACACACACACACAACCCTTTAACTTTAATAAACGTTTCTTCACGGCCATCGAAGAAATAAATAAAATCTTTGTGGAAAGTGTGATGAGAACTTTAGCACCCACTCCAACATCTATCACCCACTCCACCATCTATCACCCACTCCGCCATCTATCATCCACTCCACCATATATCATCCATTCCACCATCTATCACCCACTCCACCATCTATCACCCACTCCACTATCTATCACCCACTCCACCTTCTATCATCCACTCCACCATCTATCACCCACTCCACCATCCATCACCCACTCCACCTTCTATCACCCACTCCACCTTCTATCATCCACTACACCATCTATCATCCACTCCACCATCTATCACCCACTCCACCATCCATCACCCACTCCACCTTCTATCACCCACTCCACCTTCTATCATCCACTACACCATCTATCACCCACTCCTCCATCTATCATCCACTCCACCATCCATCACCCACTCCACCATCTATCACCCACTCCACCATCTATCACCCACTCCACCATCTGTCACCCACTCCACCATCTATCACCCACTCCACCATCTCTCACCCACACCACCATCTATCCCCCACTCCACCATCTGTCACGCCCCCCCAAACCTCCCCGCCCCACCTGTTAATTTTTATCTCCTCCCCCGTTTCGCCCTTGACTACTTTAGACTCTGAGATCTATTGGTAGATATGATCTCAACTAATAAACAAATTGTTGTAGTTAAAGTTAAAGAGAGATGCGGTGGTCAGATATTGAGTTAGGAAGAAAGGAGATTTAAGCTGGAAGTGGGGAATTGATTTGAAAATGATACAAAAAATGTCAATATTACATAAATTTATGAATCAAATCTGTGCCAAGTCACCATGAATTATTAGGAATTCAATGTTTTCCCATTGTATTTTATCTGTTTAGTTTACCAAAGTTTATAATTTGTTTCAAATAAATAATAATAATAAAATTACAATTTTTATTTTTGAAAATAAGGAAAAAAAATCAACAAATATTCTATGTCTTTTCCTCTCCCAAGTATCACGTAACAACTACAAGAGTAGATTTTTTTCCGTTTGGCGTAGAGAGTAAATTCGCCGATGACGTCTTTATCTATTATTTTTGTAGTATTTTTTTTTATAAATATTTTTGAAAATTATCGGATATTGCACTCGGTAAACATTGGAAAAATTCTGTCTCTCCTGTGCTCTACGATTTCTTTATGCCCTGAGCATGCCAGGGAATTTTTAATTTTTAATTTTTAATTGTTAAACATCGTTTTAAGACCTGCTAAAACTTTTGTCGCCATTGGAAAAGAGCAAACCGCAGGGTTTACGGGAAGATCGGGCCGCCAGGGGGGATTCCTCCTTGTCAGTTGTGAGACGAGCGGGTGCCGAGGGCGAGGAGAAACAATGGAGGTGTGAAAACATCGCTGTGCAGGCGGCCTGGGGTGAGGCCACAATGAGGCCGTGTGATTGGGGGGTAATGTAAGATAAATAAATCCCTTCTGTTGGTGACAGGGCGTGGGGGTGGGGTGGGGGTGGGGGGGCAAGAGCTCGTCCCCGGTGTGTACTTGGGAGATGATTTAATTGGGGAGATCGGTGTCGGGGGAGGGGTGAGGAGTAGCAACGTCACGTGGTGTCTAATCTTCTATCTTGGTGATTATGTCTTTTGGTGATCTTGTTTTTTTTAAATCTTGTCTTTTTGGTAATCTTTTGTTTTTGTTTTTTTTAATCTTGTCTTTTTGGTAATCTTGTCTTTTTGGTAATCTTGTCTTTTTGTGATCTTGTCTTTGCGATATAAGATAAATTATCTGTTGATATACTGCATTATTTACATATGTCATTATGTTACTCTGTAGGAATTGGTCACGTATATTATTGTGTAGGAAATGGTCCCGTATGTTACTGTGTAGGAAATGGTCCCGTATGTTACTGTGTAGGAAATGGTCCCGTATGTTACTGTGTAGGAAATGGTCCCGTATGTTACTGTGTAGGAAATGGTCCCGTATGTTACTGTGTAGGAAATGGTCCCGTATGTTACTATGTAGGAATTGGTCACGTGTATTTTTGTGTAGGAAATGGTCCCGTATGTTACTGTGTAAGCAACCCGGGGTGACCTTCAAGGTTGATATGGTCATTGCATCATCTACAACGGATGTTTACGAACTTCCAGATTGCTGCAGCAACATCCTCAATATCTCATTACCCCCCCCCCAACCCTCACACACACACTTTACACACATATCTATTTCCAAGAAATTGTCGGTCGTCCTCTAATAAGACATGCCATGTTCATGGTGGAAATCTTTTTCTGGAAATTCGGGCTATTTAGTTTGACACATTTCTTTGACATATTATTATAAACACCCGGGTATTCTGTAGGACGCGTATTTCCACAGATCTTATTGAATTCTACGTTTAATATAGGTCAACTTAATGAACTTTAGAAAGACAAAAATTTGATTAGAACTTTACGAATCGAAAACAAAAAAAAACATTTTTTTTTAAAAACATATCGTAACTTCCATATTTCTAGCGATAAACATTGTTATATTAAAAATAGTAACATGACGTAATGAGAAATGACGTTTCCGGTCTGCGAGCAATCACAAAACCCCAAACGATCCTTTAAATTTGGTTTCGATCTCAGTAACTGAGAAATGATTAGGGAGAAGTGTTGCCAAGGAAACCCCCCAAGTCCCCGCCCACGGGATTCATGGTAAAATCATTAGCATGGCTGTCACGGCCCACAACATACGACGACTAGCCATCGTGACCCCTTGACCCGCGTCCACTGTTACCGTCCGACTCTAGCCACAGATGCTGTGGGTTCTGCAATTTTCAATATTTAACAGATAACGTGAGGATACTAGTCTGTGCAGATACCAGTACCAGGCAGATACCAGTACCAGGCAGATACTAGTCTGTGCAGATACCAGTACCAGGCAGATACCAGTACCAGGCAGATACTAGACTATGCAGATGCCAGGCAGATATTAGACCATGCAGATACCAAGCAGATACTATACTATGCAGATGCCAGGCAGATACTAGACTATGCAGATACCAGGCAGGTACTAGACTATGCAGATACCAGGCAGGTACTAGACTATGCAGATACCAGGCAGGTACTAGACTATGCAGATGCCAGGCAGATACTAGACCATACAGATACCAGGCAGGTACTAGACTATGCAGATACCAGGCAGATACTAGACTATGCAGATACCAGGCAGGTACTAGACTATGCAGATACCAGGCAGGTACTAGACTATGCAGATACCAGGCAGGTACTAGACTATGCAGATACCAGGCAGATACTAGACCATGCAGATACCAGGCAGATACTAGACCATGCAGATACCAGGCAGGTACTAGACTATGCAGATACCAGGCAGATACTAGACTATGCAGATACCAGGCAGATACTAGACCATGCAGATACCAGGCAGATACTAGACCATGCAGATACCAGGCAGATACTAGACATGCAGATACCAGGCAGATACTAGACCATGCAGATACCAGGCAGATACTAGACCATGCAGATACCAGGCAGATACTAGACTATGCAGATACCAGGCAGGTACTAGACTATGCAGATACCAGGCAGATACTAGACCATGCAGATACCAGGCAGATACTAGACCATGCAGATACCAGGCAGGTACTAGACTATGCAGATACCAGGCAGGTACTAGACTATGCAGATACCAGGCAGATACTAGACCATGCAGATACCAGGCAGATACTAGACCATGCAGATACCAGGCAGATACTAGACCATGCAGATACCAGGCAGATACCACAACAGACCATATGTGGCAGAGTTCATGTTGATTCCTTAACTATTTATTATCTTTGCCAACACTGGGCTCATGCGCGGTGTTGGCATACCTTGTGTGCCGATGTCACTGCTGATATTTTGTCCAGAACTGTGCTTCAGTTGACGGGCGAAGATGTGGGTCGGTTGGGGGGGGGAGATTGTTTTCAAGAAATCAAAGTGACCCGTTTGTTCTACCGATCACTTTCACAACCCGGTCTCAGCCGCTTGTAAGAACGAAAACAGTTTTGTTGCTCACATCCCCCCCCTTCCCCCCATCCAACAATCCAAACCCCAACCTACCGGGTAGAAAACTCTCTCGGGTGTCACTTTGATATCTTGCTTTCACTCTGACCAGCTTCTGTTCAGTAGTTAGACAATGTCATTTAGTCTCATTCTTTTATGCAATAGAGATTTTTTTTCCACCGTCAAATTTCTGAGATCACTAGTCATTGTTCATTAGACAGCATCAGGAAATACAATCATTTTGGTTTATGAAATGAATTATTGAAAGTTAAAATATTGACAAAAGACGGGAAAAGCGAATTCTTAGGAAACGTTGACATCCGGTGGAGTGACGTCATTAAACTGAAGGGAATCACGGGAAGACTTCATATTAAAAGTATATGCTTCCGCTTTCATTGTCACCATAAAAAAACATAGACATTTAGTCACATGAAACTTTGTTTTTTCTCAATTAGAAACGTCTCGGGTAAATCAAAGCACTCGCTCAGCAGCTCACTTCCTGTTCAGTATTTAGCTACTCGTGTGCTGGTTCACTAAGGTAGCCGTGCATGTATATCAAGGGGAGATCAGCTACCTTATGGTTCATATGTCAATGTTATATATTTTTATATGTAGCTATCATACGTGCGTACATTGGCTATTCCTGGCCCGACATGTCTTAGACAAGTTCTGTTGTTATATGTATTGAATGCTTTCACTGGCTATTCCTGGCTAGATACCTCAGAGAAATGTTGAGTTTGTGCCTTGGTTTAAGACAGCGACCCTAAGCAATGCACGTACACTTCTAACAAGCAACAACAAAGTTTGTCTACTCATTCGATTGCAGGCAGTCGGAAAATATCTCTAAACGCCAAGAGTGTCCACCCCCCTCCTCCCACCATAACTTTGTTTAACATCACTGCTGGCTGAAAGAATTGGGGTACATCCAGAGTCAGAACAGTACATGTAGAGTCTCACCTATAACAGTACATATAGAGTCTCACCTATAACAGTACATATAGAGTCTCACCTATAACAGTACATATAGAGTCTCACCTATAACAGTACATATAGAGTCTCACCTATAACAGTACATATAGAGTCTCACCTATAACAGTACATATAGAGTCTCACCTATAACAGTACATATAGAGTCTCACCTATAACAGTACATATAGAGTCTCACCTATAACAGTACATATAGAGTCTCACCTATAACAGTACATATAGAGTCTCACCTATAACAGTACATATAGAGTCTCACCTATAACAGTACATTAGAGTCTCACCTATAACAGTACATATAGAGTCTCACCTATAACAGTACATATAGAGTCTCACCTATAACAGTACATATAGAGTCTCACCTATAACAGTACATATAGAGTCTCACCTATAACAGTACATATAGAGTCTCACCTATAACAGTACATATAGAGTCTCACCTATAACAGTACATATAGAGTCTCACCTATAACAGTACATATAGAGTCTCACCTATAACAGTACATATAGAGTCTCACCTATAACAGTACATATAGAGTCTCACCTATAACAGTACATATAGAGTCTCACCTATAACAGTACATATAGAGTCTCACCTATAACAGTACATATAGAGTCTCACCTATAACAGTACATATAGAGTCTCACCTATAACAGTACATATAGAGTCTCACCTATAACAGTACATATAGAGTCTCACCTATAACAGTACATATAGAGTCTCACCTATAACAGTACATATAGAGTCTCACCTATAACAGTACATATAGAGTCTCACCTATAACAGTACATATAGAGTCTCACCTATAACAGTACATATAGAGTCGCACCTATAACAGTACATATAGAGTCTCACCTATAACAGTACATATAGAGTCTCACCTTTAAGACATGCCCAACCCAATCCTCCCCCACCATCCCACTTATCTAACGGACCCATTTTTTTAAATGTTAATTTTTTAAATTTTTATTTTTTTTGTTGTAATTTTTTTTAAAATGCGGACAAAGGGAAGCCATCAATTTATTTTTTAACGTTTCTACGGTTTAAAGAGTTGCCTTTCTTTGCATATTTTTTTAATTTAAAAAACAAAAAAGGATTCATGCCTTTGTTGAAAAAATTCATTCAATTATTATTACAATCTTTAGATACTGAAGTTACAGGATGTAAAAACTAAAAACAAATAATTGAAATACAAGCATTTTTACAAGCAGTAACATTTTTTTATTTCGTTTCTTCAGCATTTGACTAACGTTTAGAAATAATTTAATTTTTGAACACCAGGCCCGTGTTTGTGAGTGTGATTGTGTGTGTTTCTGTGTGTGTGTGTGTGTGTGAATGCGTCATAAACATTTGACCGAGCCCGTCTATTTTAAGACCCTACACGCTTCTCCAGCGACATGAGCTACTGCATATCATTTCAGCCTGATTATTTTTGTCTTAATGCTTAGCAGATACCAACAAGTCTCGAAAAGTTCAATAGTTCAATTATTGTTTAAATCTTATTTAGTCAGTGTCATTTGGTTTGGTAAGAAAGAAACTACTGCACAGCAGGCACGTCTAATCTCAACCCCCTGTTTTTCGCTTTTTTGTTGCTCTTTAAGAGTTGCTTTTTTACCACGTTTTTATTAACTCACTTTCGTTCCTGTTTGTCCACAATTTTTCAAATCTGCCAACGTAAAGTTAAACCACTTCTAATGGTCCTAGAGATCTCACAATTGTACCACAGATAGATCTTGAATGACAATGCATTGTATCAAAATTTAAGATCGATCAAATGTACCGTTATTAAATTATTGAACTTTTTAGTTTATCTAAATATAAGCATACGTATTATCCGTCTGCCCTTGTTTACATTACATTCACGTGCCGAGTTCACACCAACCCCAAACACATCAACCATGTTTAACATCAAGGGGAGATCAGTCATTTCCAGTCTGTAAATACAAAATACACAAACAAATTGTGCAATGAAAACAATAAATTTGAGCTTTATTTTTAGACTGATACATGGCTTGATTGAATGTGGTTGGTGAATCTTTTTTTTTAAGTGTAAATGGCATGAAGCTTCGCAACAAAAAA
The DNA here is from genome assembly GCA_944989445.1 of Ampullaceana balthica. Lineage (NCBI taxonomy): Eukaryota > Metazoa > Mollusca > Gastropoda > Lymnaeidae > Ampullaceana > Ampullaceana balthica. The sequence goes on from CALYLW010000271.1 coordinate 377,682, forward strand.
TTAAACAACCCGTAAAAACAAAGTTTTTGACTATAAATCCCTTATATATGAGACATAACTAAAAGTATTGATTATGTTCAAAAGTGACAAACATTTACAGACTGAAACCAAATGATCTCCCTTGGCTTTAAAAACTAGGTCACAACTCTAGCAGACGACGACTTTTGTTTTTCTAAATAGTGATTTATATATACCGAGCTATAGTATAGATAAACTAAAAATGCATTAATTTAATTACGGTACGTTCGACTGATCTGAAATTTTGATACGATGCATTGTTAGGTGAGACGGGTCCATGTGCCGAATTTCAGCTCGATGGCTTCACTGGAAGTGGGTCATTTTCGACTTTTGTTTTTCCGCGGACGAGACGAACGAGGTCGCGGTCGAGGGAAGAATGAGACGGCGGTGAAGTTAATATAAGGGATTTAAAAAAGGGGGCTTAAATGAACTTAGAACCACACCCACTGAGAACAGGCTGAGCATTCCCTCCCTCCAGCCCCGCCCTGAAAAGGGCGCTACTCTTTAATTCGCATGACCCGGTAGCTTTCACGGGCCTCGGTGACCTGGTATAACTTCGTCTTATGGTTGTAACTCAGGACGTAGTCGACTTCCTCTTCTCCCGGTTCTTCCACGAGGTCGTTGCCGGCCTCAGAAGCACTGCAGCGCGGGACCCCATAGGGGCGACGTCTGCTTCCGACACTTCCGTTCACTATGGGACGGACTTTGTTGAGCTTGCCCGTGTCGTCGGATGGGGTTTTTCTCATCATGCGCAGGTGAGCGCTCATTCTCGGTCGGGAGAAGGTCGGTGGGTGGAAGGGCGCGGGTGTCGAGGCAGTGGTGAGGGAGGACGTACGAGAGAGCTTGGCTCGAGTCTAGGGTTCATGGGCTGTATGTGTCTGCAAGGAATCTTATGAGCTGAGGACAACCTCCTGATTGGCCACAGAGCCTAAAATTTGATGAAAATACACAGTGCAATATTTAATATCTTAAATTGAAATGGCTTGTATTTAACGTTGGCTTTCATTCTTAAACAAAATTATTGTGTTCCGCTGATACAATATTGTATTATTTCTTTCATTTAAAATAATGATTGTGAAATGTTTTGAAAGTGTTATTACCAGCGATCTGAATCTAGTCTCTGTTGCTGCGTGCAACCATTACGATTGAAAAATTCATTTTTGCCGAGTACATAATAGTCATGTTTTATGGTTTTATTATTTTTTTTAAAAGCCATTTTGCTAGGGCAAAAAATGCATCGCTGTAAATATGATTACAACATAACGATCCATACAAAAAATTTGAGAATACTATAAATAAAATAATTATTTTTTTAAAGGATCGAAACTTGCATATCATTATGGCTAAACGTGGATTTTTTTTACTAAACATTCCCGATTTTCTCGTTTCAATCTCGTGCAAATAATAACAATTTTCTGTTGGCGGAAGTGTTGTATGCGACTGTCATGGCGCTTCAGTACCACCCGTATGAGGTCACCCCCGATTGAAACAGGAACCTCAGCAAACGCCTGGACGATGGCTAACTTCATGACCATCCTCCTCTGTAACGCCACCAACATGGGCATCTGTCGGCCCGGGTGCAGCTACACGATGGACTGCCTCCCGCGTGTCGGGGTCGACACGCGAAAGTTTGACGACGGGTGGTTCCCATATGGCAACATAAAGAGCACATACGTGAGTCTATAGCACATAGCACATACTTTAGTCTGTAGCACAAAGCACATACGTGAGTCTGTAGCACATACTTGAGTCTGTAGCACATGCGTGAGTCTACAGCACATACGTGAGTCTACAGCACATACGTGAGTCTATAGCACGTACTTGATTACGTGAGTCTATAGCACATACATACGTGAGTCAATAGCACATACGTCAGTCTGTAACAAATACATTTTATTCATATATTTTAAGGACGTGTGATTTAAGCAGTTCTCAGCCCAAGTTAAAAGTGTGTACAGTAAATTGTGCATGGTTTCTAATTAATTATATCAGTACGTTAAATAACAGTATACCTGCAGGCTTAAGTATCAATGCCTTAGTGCGACAGGGCAAAGATTAACACACGTTTAACTTAAGTTCAACATTTATTTATAATAATATCAATAACTTTAAAAAATAAATAATTCAATATCATTGTTATAATTAGTATTTAAAAAAGTATATAAAATTTAATCACTTCTTTTAAATTTCATTTTTATCTCCTTTGAAAACTCTATCTTTAAAAAATATTTATTTTAAATTATGTTTTTACTAGATGACCCGCAGCGTAGCATACACCGCTAATGATTTAGTGACGGGTGAAGACGTCCTGAAAGACACAGTTGTCAAATTGGGGTGGGTTTGGGCAAACGACTGTGAGTGAATGAAAAGAAGGAACTCTGGAGAGACCCGCGGCGTATCACCCGTCAAAAATGACGGAAGTTTTCAAAAATAAATACACATCAGATTAAAAAAATAACGTAATTCAGAACTTTCATTTATTTTATTTATTTTTATTTGATTCATTTATTATCATATTGAACAATTTTATGCGAAACGTTCGAAAAGTGTTATTTTTGGTGCAGTAATTTGGTGCGCACTATTGAACAAATCGATCGCAGCGCCACCTAACAGCATTATTCCATACATACATAATACATACATACATACAGACAACGGGAATTATGTATATTGATTGTTTTAGTCCTTTGTTCGTCTCTTTAACATTAGTTATTTAATAAAAATAAAAATTTGTCAGCTCGCTGTAATTTGTTGTTCGATTATTTTAATCCAGACATGATGTTAACATAAGCTCCCCCCCCCCACGCAGGTGATCCTGTTCTACCTGATCGTGGTCCCGTCTGTGTTCGCATGCCTGTTCTGCTGCTGGAAGTCGTACGAGCGCGCGTGCGAAGACTGCGATGACCGGGAGTCCAACAAGAACTCCAAACGGGAGAAGATGGTGCCAAACTACAAGCTCAAGTACGAGTGCTGCAAGAAGAATGTCGCGCCAATTTTGGTGAGAGCCGAGACATTTTAAAACATTTTCATTTTTTTTTGTGTTAGAGTATATTTTTAAAACCGGAGCGATTTTAAAGACATGTTCATTTTTGTGGTAGACTGCGAGTTTTTAAATATCAGTTCATGAACAAATCTGTTTCAGAAAATAACTCCAAAAGAAGTTGTTGTTTTATTCCCCTCCCCCCCCCCGCAACTTTCCCTTTCGGGTTCTCTGAGTTTAACATAATATGCCCCAAAAGAAACGTTTTTGTGGATTGGTGACGTCATACCGGTGCTGTGGTGGGGCTCAAGTGTCGTCCATATTGCACATGAAAATAAAAGGTGTGGGGTGCTCTAAGGTGGTGCTCTAAGGTGGGTGCTCTAAGGGCACCCCTTGTCACTAGGAACGGCGATTTCATTGTTTTTTATGAGTCATTGCATGGTATGACTCATTATTTGGTATGAGTCATTATTTGGTATGAGTCATTGTTGTATGAGCATTGTTTGTTATGAGTCATTGTTTGGTATGAGTCATTGTTTGTTATGAGTCATTGTTTGGTATGAGTCATTGTTTTGTATGAGCCATTGTTTGGTATGAGCCATTTTTGGTATGAGCCATTGTTTTGTATGAGCCATTGTTTTGTATGAGCATTGTTGGATGAGCCATTGTTTGGTATGAGCCATTGTTTGGTATGAGCCATTGTTTGGTATGAGCCATTGTTTGGTATGAGCCATTGTTTGGTATGAGCCATTGTTTGGTATGAGCCATTGTTTGGTATGAGCCATTGTTTGGTATGAGCCATTGTTTGGTATGAGCCATTGTTTGGTATGAGCCATTGTTTGGTATGAGCCATTGTTTGGTATGAGCCATTGTTTGGTATGAGCCATTGTTTGGTATGAGCCATTGTTTGGTATGAGCCATTGTTTGGTATGAGCCATTGTTTGGTATGAGCCATTGTTTGGTATGAGCCATTGTTTGGTATGAGCCATTGTTTGGTATGAGCCATTGTTTGGTATGAGCCATTGTTTGGTATGAGCCATTGTTTGGTATGAGCCATTGTTTGGTATGAGCCATTGTTTGGTATGAGCCATTGTTTGGTATGAGCCATTGTTGGTATGGGCCATTCATTTACTGTCGATGTTTTACTTTCACGTTTATGCGCTTTTTATCTTTTGAGTTCCCCATACCACAAGACTTCGACTTCAAACATCACTGTGGTCAGAACTGTCTTGGTCCACACCGAGTTCAGCAACCACGATACATCTGAAGGACTGGCCGCTCGTCCATCGGACTTCTTGGAGGCTAAACATCTTAAGACTCGATGTTAAGATTATCTTTTTTGAACAACAAAACAAACTTTTTGCACTTGTATGTAGTACACCGATTTCTTACGATAGACTTCACAATCAGCTTGTATGATGTTTAAGTGCTTAGAGAAGACCGTATTTGAGCAAGTAGAGATTTTCATCAACACTTGTTAAGTTAATATATTAGAGGAACATCGTTTATACATTACTGGCAAAAACTTTGGGGAAATAAATGTTAGCTTTAACAGAAACAAAATAAATTGCACCCTGTTTTGAAGAAACATATATTTTTATTTAAAAAATCGCTTTTTGTATATTAAAAAAAAATATTTTAGGCGCATTATTTACACCAGTGCTTCTCAAAGTGGTGGTCCGGGGACCGGTGCTGGTCCGTGGGCCATCCGCTGCCGGTCCGCAGATGTTCTCAAAAAAGGACAGAAAAAATTGTCAGTGCAGGGAAAATAGTGCACCGGTCCACGGTGCAATGGAAAAAATTCCTGCTGGTCCACAATACTAACAAGTTTGAGAAGCACTGATTTACACGACATGTTGCAGTTTTAAAGTGTTCCTTTTACTCACGTGAGGACAGTATGTGCTTTTTGTACCAGAAATAAACGCTATACATATTTATATAACAAATTTCGTTGTTTTTCTTTGAATTTTAGAGCAAGAATCTAGCCAAGTGTAGTGGCGTAGTGAGGGGATGTAGGGGGGGTGGTGGTGGGATGACCCACGTGACACATTTTAAGGGGTGGCCGATTCCTCTTCGTTGATTAGATTCTAATTTTTAAAAAATGTAATGAAAGGTGTGCTATTAATCAAACTGAAATAAAAACCAAATGAGAGATTAATAAAAGAAATAAATGAAACTATCATAAAAACTGTGAACGTTTCTATTGCCAAAGTTTCAAACTACATATCGGACATAAATTCTTATGATACTAATGCTACTGAAATGAAAAATAAAACAACCCCGTAAAAACAAAGTTTTTGACTATAAATCCCTTATATATGAGACATAACTAAAAGTATTGATTATGTTCAAACGCGACAAACATTTACAGACTGAAACCGAAATTATCTTCCCTGGCTTTAAAACTGGGGAGGGGGAGTAGGGGGAGGGGGTGTGGACATGGACGGGTGGCGTCAACGCGTTAACTCAACTCCTGGTGTAAACCACCTGGTTAAAACACGAGATGTGTTCACCGCTGGCTGGCGTGAAGTCAAGTGACCCGTAAAATGTAAACAATAGCGACCGCTACATATAGTTTAAATAGATAAACTAAAAATGCATTAACTTAATTACGGTACGTTCGATCGATCTGAAATTTTGATACGATGCATTGTTAGGGGACACAGGGTCTGTGTGCCAAATTTCAGCTCGTTGCCTTCACGGGAAGTGGGTCATTTTTGTACTTTTGTTTTTCCGCCCGACGACGAACGACAGAGAGAGACGGCGGTGAAGTTAATATAAGGGATTTAATTAAGAGTCTTCAGTAGTATGTAAAAGTGACGCTGATCTGCTGGTAAATCTTTTAATTCTTTAAATTAGACAGTCGCTCTTGTTGTAGTAGCGAAAATTAATGTACCCTATCAATTTCAAACATGAGCAAAACAAATACAATACTAGTGCAGATATACGCAATATTCTGGAAGTTTTGTGAATGATGAGAGAGACTTGCGCTGTGACTTTGTTTAAATGGAGGAAGATGCACGCAACAAGTCGACCTCACTCTCTCGCCCAAAGCCACATGATCCAGCAGCAAGACGTCGACCTCACTCTCTCGCCCAAAGCCACATGATCCAGCAGCAAGACGTCGACCTCACTCTCTCGCCCAAAGCCACATGATCCAGCAGCAACACGTTATCCTAACGGCTGGAGATGGGGCTGGGCTCAGTAGATGACCAGGACGTCCTGTGTGTCTCAGTAGATGACCAGGACGTCCTGTGTGTCTCAGTAGATGACCAGGACGTCCTGTGTGTCTCAGTAGATGACCAGGACGTCCTGTGTGTCTCAGTAGATGACCAGGACGTCCTGTGTGTCTCAGTAGATGACCAGGACGTCCTGTGTGTCTCAGTAGATGACCAGGACGTCCTGTGTGTCTCAGTAGATGACCAGGACGTCCTGTGTGTCTCAGTAGATGACCAGGACGTCCTGTGTGTCTCAGTAGATGACCAGGACGTCCTGTGTGTCTCAGTAGATGACCAGGACGTCCTGTGTGTCTCAGTAGATGACCAGGACGTCCTGTGTGTCTCAGTAGATGACCAGGACGTCCTGTGTGTCTCAGTAGATGACCAGGACGTCCTGTGTGTCTCAGTAGATGACCAGGACGTCCTGTGTGTCTCAGTAGATGACCAGGACGTCCTGTGTGTCTCAGTAGATGACCAGGACGTCCTGTGTGTCTCAGTAGATGACCAGGACGTCCTGTGTGTCTCAGTAGATGACCAGGACGTCCTGTGTGTCTCAGTAGATGACCAGGACGTCCTGTGTGTCTCAGTAGATGACCAGGACGTCCTGTGTGTCTCAGTAGATGACCAGGACGTCCTGTGTGTCTCAGTAGATGACCAGGACGTCCTGTGTGTCTCAGTAGATGACCAGGACGTCCTGTGTGTCTCAGTAGATGACCAGGACGTCCCGTGTGTCTCGTCATGCTCTTAGCACTCCACAATGCTTTGCTGTGAATCAGTGGTGGATTTAGCTATAGGGCAGGGGGGGGCGGCTTGCCCCTCCCCGCGCCCCTGTTGGGTCTAAAATGGCGCCCCCCTAAAGACGCCCTCGATGAACACTAAAAAGGTGCCACTAGAGCAGAAATAAAAACAACCCGTAAAAAACCAAGTTTTTGACTATAAATCCTTTACGTATGAGACGTAACTAAAAGAATGTTCATTATAACACGCAGCGCAAGACAATCCAACAATACAAAATTGCAGTTGTGTCGTAAAACGTGTTTAATATAATGCGCACCGATCAGGAATAGGTTTATAAAAAGTGTTGTCAGTAAAATACGCACCTTATTGCGCGACAGAAAGGTTGTTCAATATAATACGCACCGCGACGCTCTATCTCAAAAAATAGCATGATACATAGGAATAAATAAAATAATCTAAAAAATCAATCATTTAATTACGGTACATGCGATCGATCTGAAATTTTGATACATTGTTTTTATCATCGGTACGAAACTGCCTGCAAAATTTCAGCTCGCTATCTTGCGAGCAAGTGGGTTAAAAATCGATCAAAAGTTTTGGCGACAAGCAAGCAAGGTCGGCCGCAGACACCACGAGGTAATATAAAGGATTTAAAAAAGATTGCTGAAAACGAAACTTCTAATCAACACCAAACTGCTGGCTAAATATCGTATTTCAAATGATGAAACTGTAATATATGGCTTAAATCAATCACTCGCATCTGAATTATCGACGACAATTGATAATGAAGTTAAGTCTGCACAATTCTTTTCTTTAATTATTGATTCAACCATTGATATATCTAGAATTGATCAGATGTCAGTTTCTTTACGTTAATTTTTTTATTAAAATCAGGACATGTTGTGTAAAGATTTATAGGGTTTTATGGATAGCGAAGTCAATAGTGCGCTCGCCCCACAAGCTGAGGGGCCTGGGATCTAGCCCACGTTAAAACCACAATAAAAATGGAATGACTAACGCTAAGAAAGTCCTCCGCTGACCTGGAAGAGATATGGGGCGCCCACCAAGGTCTACCAAGCCCCGCCCCTAGTAAGTTCTAATGAAAACATTAGGACCCCGTACGACCGTATAACCGTACGGTTATGGGACTTTAAAAAAAATGTTGCCGCATTTGCTGAGAAGATTTTAACGGAACTACAAAAGCGAAACATTTTTCACACTCTGTCGAGGACAGGCATACTCTGGATTAAGTGTGGCCTTCAAACTCAAATAAAGAAACTTTCACCCAATTGTTGTGCCCATGTTTTGAATTTGGCTACTATGGAAGCAATGTCTGTAAACTGTGATGTACAGTGTTTTTTTTGGCACAGCTTTAAGGTCTAGTTTACCACGTCTACATACTCTTAAAATACACCAGAAATCTAAATATGAATCAACAGTCTGAAACGACGTTCTGATACAAGATGTGAAAGCCGTAAGCATGCAGTTTATGCAGTTGTTGACTATTATATAGTCACACTTGATTCAGGGGAATTAACAGAATATAACGGAAATGTCAGAGCAGAAGCTACGGGACTTTCTGTTTTAATAACAAACTATTCTTCTGTTTTTCTGATGCTATTTGTACAAAAGTTATCTTCGTGTCATCAAACTACTTGCAACGCCTTTTCAAAACAATTGTTGAAATGAGAAGCGATGAAACTTTTGAAATTCTGAATGTAGATGTCAAATCATTTATTAACTAAAATTGTTCCAAACTAGATGTTAAAACAGAATTTACAGAAAAGCGAATTGCATAAAAGAAAAGCATGGCAGGCGAACTTAGCAGAGATAAAATGGCTGATGATCCAACTACACTCTTTAAATCTGAAACGTACTTCACTATCATGGATACACTTGTAACACAAATAGATGATCGATTTAATGACTTTTGGAGCACAGTTACTTATTTCTATTGTATTGATCCACCACAAATGTCGGAAGAAAACAAAGATTCTTTTCAAAGTTTATGCAAAATTTACAAAGACGCCATTAACCTTGAAGAAGCAATCGTAGAATATGATACCTTCAAAGATTTGTATGCATCAAGACATGTATCATTATCCAGTGAACTGCTAGTTAAAAAAGTTCAACTATTCTTGTCTGAAAACAAATGGCATCAGGTCTCCCTAATTTGTCAATACTTTATATAATTTACTTCACTCTTCCTGTTAGCAGCGCTACTGCTGAAAGAAGTTTCAGTAGATTGAAACCTATCAAAAATTATTTGCGCTCAAAAATGACAAACGAACGTCTGTCTGGATTGGCATTAACTTCAATTGAACGTGATCTAGCTGGGAATGTTGACTTTGAATCAACGATAAATCGTTTTGCTTCAATGAAATCCCGTAGAAAGCAATTTATATAGGGCTCAGGGCTTGCAGATAGTACAACAATCTATTGGAGGCCTATAAAATTTTTAAATCAAATTCTACCTCATTATCAAAACATTTTAGATGTTTTATTTAGCCCAAAGACTATAACATATTTTGCTGCGTTTTCTATGTTAAAGTCTGCTATGATATTCAGCAATTGAAAGTGAACACAAAGGATTATTAGAAATGTTAGATTTTGTCACAAATAACAGTTCCCAAATTAACTACCATTTTCATAAATTCAATTTATTAACCATATCTACTTAAGACTAGATGTTACTTTTTGTCTAGCAAGGTTTCAAAGGGCAACTTTGAAAATGTATGTAACATGAACAAAACACATTAGATTTCATATTTAAGACTGCAGCAGTCTCTTAAGATGAAAACTTATTAGAGTAAATATCACATTTAAAGTGAGCAGAAATTTTTTTTTCAACATAAAATATAGCAATAAGAGTGAATCTCATATCAAATTTCTAATCTTCATTACAGTACCAGCAATTTAGACAAATGAATTTTATTTCAGCACCTAGAAATATTTGCACTAAGTGAATAAATTAAAAAAAAATTGAGGTCGCCCCCTGAAATTCTCCTGGCCCCCCACGCAGACAAACCTAAATCCGCCACTGCTGTGAATACTTGGCTACTCAAGATACGAAACTAATCCGTTCCGGGTTGGCTTTCGTATCTTGGATTTTTCGTATCTCGAACTAAGTTTTACACGTAAAATACTTAACCCTCTCCAAGCCACAGATAAACAACACAAAAAGTTGAAAATATCATGAAAAACTATAGAAAAACAAAGTAGGATTCTTCAATCCTTAAAAGTACACATTATAAATCAAATAAATAATAAGAAAACAAGGAAAAAGAATTTTAAAAATGAAAAATTTTATGTATACAATTACAAATGTACCTTTCGAGTGAGGAGATGTTGCGAAGCGGAAAACGGATGGCAGAAAACATTACGGCATTTCGTACGAAACTATTAACTTTATGAAAATATACGTTATGTTCAAACTTGCATGAATTAATGCTAAATAAACACATTTAGTACAACTGTACACTGAACAAACGAAACAAAACACTTAAACTTATGTAAAAAACAATGTATATTTTTTTTGCTTTAATATACTTTAAAAAAAATAATAATTTTGTTTAGCGCATTCTAATTATCTGTTTCACTTTTCATTTCCTTTGCCTCACTTCCATCAATATCTTCTTGTCTTATTTTTAAAACTAGCGTTGTGTGTGTGTGTGTGTGGGGGGGGGGTACAATGGACACACATTTGGAGAAAAAATATTTTAACTGTCCGTTTTTATCACATCCCCTGAAGCGCCACCAGAAAGGTAGAAACGAAGCTTTTTTTCGGGATCCTGGAATAATTTATATGATTATGGGCTATGTAATAAAATACAAACACAAGTCTCTAGTTAAGATACTGAAGTAAGGCAGGGGTCTAGAAACTTTTTGTCTGAGAGAGCAATAAACACCACATATTTTGAAAAGTAATTATGTGAGAGCCCATACATTATGTTTAAAAGTTTTTAAAAAATCAGTTAAATGTGTGCATTTTGGGTAATTTCAACATTAAAATTACAATAACTATGTCTCTGAATTGTTTTTAATAACATTGTTATTGTGTTGCTAATCAATAATGAGTATCTCTTACCATTAATGCGACTTATGGTGCTGCACGGTTTTGGTGATGGCTTTTAGTCTGGTTGATACGTGGTGAGGTTAAGCTTCATGCAGGCGTTGAGACTCGAACGTAATCGCTGGTTGGTCTTAATCTTAGAGCCAAACACTGTCAGCACATCAATACTCACACGCTGCAGTGTATGATATGTGACAGGAAACGCGTTCTAAGTTTTTGACAATCAGCTGGTCAGCGTGTTGAATTTTTTTTTCCCCCATTTCTGCCCACTTGTTTTGGCTTGCCAACTCTGCTTGCTGTCGTGCAAGTCTTTCCAAATTTTCAATCAGTGACTTGAACTTTTTCACCCACATGTACTGAGGCCTTCAGGTCAGCAGCTTGAAGTTCAAAATCGCTGACAGAGACATTGGGGATGCAACGCAGGTCAGTGCTGTCCACTGCACACTCGTGCGGATGGGTGATGAACTTAAGAAAACGGGTGTGCTCGCAAAATTCTCCAAAGCAAGCTTTAAATGACTGCAGGAGATTAAACGTGAAGCCTGCTAGCTGCTGAATATTAAGATGTTGAGCAGGGTCACTTGATGTGCACGTATCTTTGAACTCTCCCAGTTTTTCAAAGTGTAGTATAAACGACCTGTTTCAATGTCGGCGATGAAGAGTTCTAGCTTGTTTTTAAATGCAAACACTGCTTGTTGCAGGGATATCATTGTATTTTCAACGCCTTATATTTTCACATTTAGCTGGTTTAGATTATTTTTATATGCAATTAATATATAGATCGAAGATGACTGAAGAAATATATATTTTTATATAATCGAACATTTGTCTGCGGGCCAGATGCAGTCATCAAAAGAGCCACATCTGGCTTGCAAGCTATAGTCTCCCGACCACTGCAGTAAGGTTACAATTTTTAAATTATTTCTTTATTAATTTTATGTTGTTATTATTATCATATGAATTTGTGTTACATTAAAATGACAATAATAACTGCGTTAAAAAGGGCTTGTCATTTTCTTTTAATTTATAATAATCATAATTTCATATTTATAAGTATAATAAAATAATATTATATAGTACTGAGTAAAGAGCATATAGATTTATATATATATTTAAAAAAAAAGAAGAATCAGAAAGTCGAAATTACTATTAATAGAACAGGAAGCATAAGTTGTGTTTTAATTATTTACTACTTTCGTTTTTAGTTCTCACGATGTCCTACGAGACTTCGGTCAATTGACTCGACATTAGCAATACCAAGACCCCCCTATAGGCGTTAAAATCTTACAGATCCTATAAAAGCAAGAGGCTACCGTCTCAAATTTGCGGGTTCTTGAAACCCGCCAGGCAGAATTTCAGTAACATTGCAAACGAAATCTTTAATATGAACACTGCCAGTCAAGTGGTAAGTGATTGGCAAATTTGAAATTTTACCATTGATGCTTTGAGAAACGTTAATAAACTCTTTAAAAATAAATAATTTGTCACAGCTCGCTACTGAGTCAGTTTATGACGTCATATAAATTTTGCTCTTTAAAAAAAAAGAAAGGTCCAAGTAACCCGGTACTTCAGGTAAATTTTAAATAGGCCCAAATCTTTTTTTAAGTTCAGACATAAATGACATCAACAATGAATTCTATAACTTCACGTGCAGAAATAAAATGTAGGTACTTGGACAAAATTTTCAAAATGAAGCTATAGCTTTAAGATCTAGTTGGTTAGAAAGGGCTTGAAAACTGCAATTTATTGATACCAAATTTATCGTTTTAGGTTATTTCTAAAGAAAGTTATGATTTTTTTAGTGAATTATTTTGGGATAACTCTGCTAATTGAAACATATAAGAAAATATAAAAGTGACTAAAGTGAAAATTGGGCAGTGAGACTGAGACAGCTGTTTAAAATGGCAGTTAATTAAAGTTATTTCAGAAATGACTGAAGATAACCATAACAAACCATATATTTCCGCATTCGTCATATCATTTCCCAAACATGCGTCCTAAAATTAATTCTCATGTACGCAATATTGGCTCATTAATATTCAAAATGTACTGTGACTGACCAAGTTTCTAGAGGGGGTGGCTCTCAAAAGTGTACATATGAAGGTATGCACAAATTACTTTGTTACAATTACATAACATTAAAACCTAAAACACTCAAACAGGTGTAAAAGACATGTTGAATTCACACACACTAAATATTTGAAACAATCAGTTTAAAAATTAAAAAAAAAGACTGTCTCACTGGCAAACAATAAATCATGTCCTAGTGCTTGCACCTCTTAAAACACACAAATATTGATTATATTTATATTTCACAATGTTCGTGACCAATGTTCTCTCTAAGGTTCTTTGGCCTGTGTGACACTGTGTGCAAAATAAGAAACTTGTGTGCCAAGTTGCATAGCATCTATTTTTTGTGCTATATTGTACAACCCTCAAACACAGATATTAAATTATTCTTATTAAAATTTGCTGTGCTGCATGACGTCAGTCAATATATTAATACCATCCAGCTAATTTGCTAAGAATAAGAATACTGTGTTTGTCGGGTGTACAATTTAAAAATTTTTTTTATAAAAAATGTATGCTGTGTAACTTTGCACACGAGTTTGTTATTTTACACATAGACTTACTAACCTTGTTCTTTATGTATGTATTGTCAATGTAAGTGTATTAATAAAATTAAAATATTGAAACATGAAGCTTAATTATTTTTGACACCATTACACATAACCAAATGAACAAAATAATTTAAGAATGAGATAATTAGTCTTGTAATTGTAGATTAAAAAAAGAATGTCTGAAATTATGTAGAAATAAACAGTGGGAAATGTTGAGTGCCCATTTAGTTTCCATAGGCTATAGGTTATACAGTAGAACCCACTTAAGTCGAGCCCGGTTAACTCGTCAGCTCTATTAAGTCGACGTTTTTTATTGGAACCGCCAAATTCTCTGTTTGTCTTTGTATTTTCTCATTGGTTAATTCAATTATTTTAAGTCGCCGAACCCTAATACCTCGAGCACAAAAGAGGGCCAAATTTGCCACTTAGCGTTGGTTATCTCGATCCCCATGACCAATCGCGAGCTTTTGAAAATGTTAGATGTGATTTTTTTTATAACCAAGGAAAGGCATTGAATTTCTGCCTCGCCAGGTCTGCTGGTGACGTCACAGCCCACTTGCGTTCAGCTCTCAGCGCTGTGTTGCTCTGGTACTACATGTATACCAATCGCCAGCTTTTGAAAATGTTACTTATCGATAGCGCTGAACCGATCGGTTCGGCTACTCGGCATCGGCCGATTTTCGTATACTCGGCAATCGGCCACGTAAGTGATGCCGATGCCGAGTATTACGTAATTGCTCCAATAGCAAAGATGCACGCAGAATCGCATGTCTAAAACATTTCGTTTCGTATGGAATAACAAAATGTACCTTGTGCAGACTTGTTGTCATTGGCAACCATTCATCCTTCAACCTCACTTTGACTCTATTACTACTGACTTCGTTCTCATTGTTTCATTCATAAGAAGGGGCGTGTGCAAAAGCCATTTAACTATTGTTTAGAATTAATTAAAATGTGTCAAAGTTGAAGGTTCAAAAGGAGTTCCTAATTTATTTGTGTACATTTTTAAAGAGAAGAGTTCGCTGTATAGGTCATGATAGACAAACAAATAACGGCAACACCTTTGTGTACAAAAAAATTCCAAAAACATGTGCATGTACATTTTCATTTATTAACGTTAGTGATGGGACGATACCAAAATCATAGGGTGCTTACTGTAAACAAGGCTCCCCAGATTTTAAAATATATAATATAACAGACTACAAACAGTTTACCCACCCCCACTCTCAATTAGACTGAAACTCCCGCACCATTGTTGTTGGTTAGTCCGATTAGCATCAAGTTATTGAAGGAATTCTGAGTCCATTGTAAGCGGAGGGGACGGACCCAAGGAAGATGGTTTGGAAGAGAATGGTTCGGGGACAATGAGGGCATGTGTAGGTTGTACGGGGGCGGGTTATTTATTTGTGCAGCTTGTAAGGAAAGTCACGCAAATGCCTTCCAAGGCACAGTATGGCTCAATCTGGGAATCACGGCAAGACAAAAATACCATGTCACTAGCAGACCCGCGCGCGCGGCGTGGCGGGCAGGAGTAGATAAATTCTTTATAGTTATGTACTAGGGAAAAAAAACTCCGCTGACACAACAAAGGGTGATATTTAAAATTAAGTGGTCCTTAAAAACGAACAGTCTTAACAACCTTAGGAAATGTGAAGAAATAGGTCCCGATATTCCGATACGATTCCGATTATTCGTCCCATCACTAATTAAAGCACATCATGTACATAAAGAAATTTCAAGCGCATGTTAATATTTTGCCGCCATATTGGTTTACGTTTAACTCGATGATCGGTTATCTCGGCGCCATTTTTCATACCCCGAGGCCGTCGACTTAACCGGGTTCCACTGTAATTATATTTGAAACACTTTAAAAAAAATAATATTAAAGTATCCATCTGTATCATCCTCTCATAGTCTCCCATGTTGTGTTGGGTATTTATAATTTAGTTTTCACTGACAAAATAAATGTTAGTCAATAAAACTGTGCTTGATTTGTGGTCTCCCTTGGCGTGATTTACAGTATTATGGATAGAAAAAAATGCCATGGACATAATTCAAGTCCTTTAAGAACTATTCAAATTTTAGTGATAATGAGACAATTTTAGGGTTTGTTTGTGTTATTTTTTGAAAGTGTATACTTAACTAAACTTGTGTGTATTACTAAACATATTTTTAACAACTATAAATTATATACTTTAAAGAAAACTTGAAGAGATGTAGTTTTTTTTAACATGAATCAATGCATTCCCAATTTGGAAAACAAAAACAAGAAAGTATCAATTTTTATCATTTGTAGACCATATTAAACTTGAGGATCAAAATAACAGGAATGGCCATTACCATATACCTAATACAACATGAGTGGTCATTAAAACAAACCTAATAAAACCAGAATAGCCGTTAAAGCATACCTAATAAAACAAGAATGGTCATTAACACGTGCCTAATAAAACCAGAATAGCCATTAAAGCATGCCTAATAAAACAAGAATGGCCATTAACACATGCCTAATAAAATGAGAATGGCCATTAATTCATACCTACTAATAGAAAAAGAATAGCAAATTTGGCAAATAGCAATTAACACATCTAATAAAACATATCCTTATATGCACTGATATGTCATTTTATATGTTGTATTTAGGCTATGAATTCTTAAATATTAAACTTATCAGTTGAAAGTGTCCACAATTAGGACATAATAATATATTTGCATAGATAAGTATTATTTTTATGAGGGCTAAATTACTTGAAAATTTTTTTGTCTTTGTATTGTCGTGTCCATTATAGATCTCTATTAGTTTTCAGTATGTCAATGGCCTATTATACAAATTTCCTTGACACAAATTAATTTTTAAAAAAAAATTTGGGGAAAGGGATGGAGGAGATCCCATTTATTTATATAGTATGTGCATGTACTAATAATTTACGGTGCTTTCTTATAAATTTCCCCCAAATATTTATAATATTTTTTTTAAGTCTTGAATACTGTCGTACTTTTGCAAAAGCTCTTAACAGGTATTTTTAAAAGCACTGCTTTATGATATAAATCCATTTAAGTTTTCAGTACCCTCATGCTCCTGTATTTCTAACTAAATACATATCCATTACCTGAAGATGTGTTGTATGTTTGATTTGCTATTGCATACCTTGTTTGTGCGAGTTGGAATAGTCGCAGGCTGAGAATACCTACGTAACATAATCTGAGACACTGTCCGAAGATGGATTTCTTGGTCAATAATTCTAAATAACTCTTTATTCCTATAACAAGTTGCTATTATGTTTCAGTCGAAATTGTACAGGACTGTTGTAGAAGATGTCATCACCAATGTCAAGGAATCCTTCTTGGATGAAGGTGTTGATGAGCAAATTCTGACTGATCTCAAAGAGGTAAGACCTTCTATTAATCACTGCTAAATAGTTAGAAGAGAGAAGGAAAGAAAGAATGAAAGTCGATCAATTATCTTGTTCACAAACCAAGGGTTAATAGATGATGCACAAGATAATGTTTTTCCTTGAAGACTTTCTTTCAGGTCACACATCTTATTTGTTGGTTGGTAATATGACAAATCATTGTTGGTGACTCTTCATTTGACATAGCTATAAGAGATGATCATGGCTAAATATTTTGCAAAAAATTACTTGCATGAAGTAGTTGTTTTAACTTTTGTCTACTTTAATCTCCATGTTTAGTTACATATAATTAACCCTACATCTGATATTTAAATAAACCTGCATATTCCAGCTTTGGATGACCAAGCTTAAGGCCACAAAGGCTTTGGAGCCAACTGAATCTGATCAAGAGCAGCCCATACAACAACACATAACCACAATGTTGCCAATACAGAGTTCTAACCAGCATGAGCAGAGTGAGTATCCACAACATTTTTTATGCTCATGCTAGGACTAATTTCTTGGTTCAACTTAACTTTGGTGCTTATGAAGAAATGGAAGAATTTTTAAAATAATCTTAAATACAAAATTCTGTAGTCTTAAAGTAAAGCCCATTTACCCAGAGTATCACCAGGCCTCCTAGATACACTGGAGTTAAGGAGAAATAAGAGGTACAGGTTGTAAAAGGAGAACATACTTTGGCTCTGGTGTTGACATTTGTGATCCCCTAATGATTTGTTTAAATTTAAAATGTGAAAAGTATTGAATTTATAGAGAATTTCATGTTAAATGGTTTCAGAAAATAAAATAGCTGTCAATGATTTTTTTTTCAGTAGCTAATCAAGCAAGTCAGTCAACCCAGCAATATCAGGTACTTAATATGTGTTTTTATTATATTACATTTTGTGTTGTATTATATTATATAATAATATGTGTGCTTATGATATTACATTATGTGTTGTATTATATTATATAATAATATGTGTGCTTATGATATTACATTATGTGTTACATTATATTATATAATAATATTATGTTTGTGATGCGCTACTGAAAAGGTGAATACATTTCCATCATTTTTTGTTGGATGTCAGACCCAAGTTTAATATCATCTGCAAAATGGAGGTCATTCAGTTGTTCCCAGGGTATCCACAGATGACGTAAATAGAAGAGAGTTAGTGAACATAAAAATCAACACAAGTCATGAAATCATCAAGAACACATCTGCTTGGTAGAAAATGAACTTGAGGAATTTGAGGCAGATAGACGTAAATGGAAATGAAAACAAAGCCTGTGTTATTGGTGGTCAGTTATCATTTTTATGAATAAGGGAATATGGAAATCAAAGAATAGACTCTGTGAACCAAAGTCTGAATCTTCAACACAAGTTTCTAAACATTCCTACTGAGTGAAGCTGAGACTTGTAGGACTTCAGCAAACGGCTCATAAAGGCCTTCCCAAACATTTGCTTATGAAACATAGTGAACAAATCAAGGTCAAACATCGCAGAGGAAAACAAACTGGAAAAATCAAAATAAGAGCTTTTAACTAAAGACATAATAACTAGTATTTCAATTGTTAGAGCAACTCTTTGTAAACTCCCAGATAGCATTACTAGACAACTCCCAGATAGCATTACTAGACAACTCTCAGATAGCATTACTAGACAACTCTCAGATAGCATTACTAGACAACTCTCAGATAGCATTACTAGACAACTCTCAGATAGCATTACTAGACAATTCTCAGATAGTATTACTAGACAACTCTCAGATAGCATTACTAGACAACTCCCAGATAGCATTACTAGACAACTCTCAGATAGCATTACTAGACAACTCTCAGATAGCATTACTAGACAACTCTCAGATAGTATTACTAGACAACTCTCAGATAGCATTACTAGACAACTCTCAGATAGTATTACTAGACAACTCCCAGATAGCATTACTAGACAACTCTCAGATAGCATTACTAGACAACTCCCAGATAGCATTACTAGACAACTCCCAGATAGCATTACTAGACAACTCCCAGATAGCATTACTAGACAACTCTCAGATAGCAGTACTAGACAACTCTCAGATAGCATTACTAGACAACTCTCAGATAGCATTACTAGACAACTCTCAGATAGCATTACTAGACAACTCTCAGATAGCATTACTAGACAACTCTCAGATAGCATTACTAGACAACTCTCAGATAGCATTACTAGACAATTCCTAACAAAGAAGGCCAAGGAATACTTGGAGTTTAAGCTAAAAGAAGACAAAGTATAAAATAACCCTTAAAGCATCTAGAAAAGAAAGCACTTGGCTGAATTTGAAGTCCTCTATTGAATAGGCTGTGCCCCAGGTGGCTTTAGTAAATGCAGCTCTGCTGGGCTAAAAACCTAATAAAAAATATTAATTATTAATCTTTGCATGAGATCCTGTTTTTCTTTCACTTGTCAATGGAAGTTATAAATGGCTTTTAAGGTACAGGTCCCTGCTATAACCATATTTTTTTTTCTTCTCATCTGCAAATCAATATACCTAATTTGCAATCTCTGTCACGTCTGTTGTGTCTGTCCGTGACGCTACTAATTTTAGAAAGCAGTGCACCAAATTACTGCACCAATGCATCAAAAGGTGTGCAAATTAAAGATGCGCTGTAAACAAATATTTTATGATGTCATTGTTTTAGCTCATATTTTAATTTTGGAAAAAGGGAACAATGTAATAAAAAAAACCAAGTTTTTGACTATAAATCCTTTATGTACAAGACGTAACTAAAAGAATGTTCATAATAATACGCAGCGCAAGACCATCCAAAAATACAAAATTGCAGTTGTGTCATAAAACATGTTTAATATAATACGCACCGATCAGGAATATGTTTATAAAAAATACGCACTTAATTGTGCGACAGAAAGGTTGTTCAATATAATACGCACCGCGACACTCTATCTAAAAAAATAACATGATACATAGAGATAAATAAAATAATCTAAAAATTCAATAATTTAATTACAGTACATGCGATCGATCTGAAATTTTGATACGTCGTTTTTATCATCGGTACGAAACTGCCTGCAAAATTTCAGCTCGCTAGCTTACGAGAAAGTGGGTTAAAAATCGATCCAAAGTTTTGGCGACAAGGGCGCAAGCAAGCAGACACCACGAGTTAATATAAAGGATTTAAAAAGAGGATTTGATGATGGTTAATTATAAAATAAAAAACCAAAGGGGGTGCAGTAGGCGCCCTACAACCCCTATTATAAAATACTTTGTGTACATTTCAGAAAGTTTAATATTTCGTATTTATCAAACAAGGACAAGTTAGTTGGGCTTTTGAAAAAGGTCGGCGCCGTCTAAAAAAAAAGTGCATTTTTTCAAAATAAATAGATTTCAGCTGAAAACTTCCGTCATTTTGACAGTTGCTACGCTAGTTGTTATATATTTTAAAAGATTTTTTGCTCATCATTTTCTGATGGAATCCTCCAATATTTGTTCCAGCTACCAGGTAATTCAGGAGTACCACTTTTAACACATGGTGTGTTCCACCAACAGTTGTCAGCAGTTGGTCCAGATGGACAAGTACGAAACATTACAGTCAGTCAGACAGGTAATATTTTGTCTTTGGAGGGTTGTCTAACTTATGTCTCAGCATCCTATATAATAAAAGGCTTTGTTCCGTGCGGTCATAGATAATGATTGGTCCCCCAAACACATATGACTCCTACAACCAATCATATTGAACACGTTTATGCGGACATTCAAAACGAGTTATTTTTGGTGCAGTATTTCTTCCAAGACTTTATTTTGATCTATGCGCGTTTGGATCTATAGTCAAAAGCTCTGTTTTACGAGTTATTTATTTTAACTATAATGAATAGTATTTTTGACGTGATGCATATGTATGCCAGTCGAGACGGCTGTGGGAGGGGAGTTACAACATGCCACCGAACGGTGGCGGAACGTCCTTGGACTGGCTTTGATGCTCGTTTTGCATACATTCAATGGTTTCATGTTTATAGGGGGTACGGTGGTTGAGAGACTGACGTATTGAGAGTCGCGGGTTCGAGTTTCTGTTAAGGCAGGGATTTGTTCCTATGGCTTAAGGCTGTCCCTGAGACCATCTAGGCAGGGATTTGTAACTATGGCTTAAGGCTGTCCCTGAGACCATCTAGGCAGGGATTTGTTCCTATGGCTTAAGGCTGTCCCCGAGACCATCTAGGCAGGGATTTGTAACTATGGCTTAAGGCTGTCCCTGAGACCATCTAGGCAGGGATTTGTAACTATGGCTTAAGGCTGTCCCTGAGACCATCTAGGCAGGGATTTGTTCCTATGGCTTAAGGCTGTCCCTGAGACCATCTAGGCAGGGATTTGTTCCTATGGCTTAAGGCTGTCCCTGAGACCATCTAGGCAGGGATTTGTAACTATGGCTTAAGGCTGTCCCTGAGACCATCTAGGCAGGGATTTGTTCCTATGGCTTAAGGCTGTCCCTGAGACCATCTAGGCAGGGATTTGTAACTATGGCTTAAGGCTGTCCCTGAGACCATCTAGGCAGGGATTTGTAACTATGGCTTAAGGCTGTCCCTGAGACCATCTGGCGCACAAGGGTACCTGATATTATATTTGGTTAAGTAAATGCGGCTGGGCATTGTGCTAGCCACACGATCCTCTCGTATGTTGTGGCTACGGAAACTTGTGAAAGCTGGTTCACTTGCCCCTTAGGCCAGCATGGTCTGAAAAGAGAACTTTAATTTACTAATTTTTAAAATTATAGGCATTCTAAATTTGTGAAAAATTAAAATAATTATAGACAGATCTAATTTTTAATCAATTTGTTTTTATCAAGTTTAAAACTTAACAAACAAAAATATAGTGTACTACGACTGAAAGATGAATGCAATCTGTTTAAATGACTTGATGCAGTTTTCCTTCATACTGTCTGCTCCGGTTTTAGGTGATGGTCAGTTCATAGCCCTCGGGCTTCCAACTCAACAGCACTTGGCCCAACAATTTCAACAACATTCCGGCCAGCTGATGATCCAACAACAGCATCAAACACTCCGATTACCTCAACAACAGCAACAGATTAGGTTAACACAGCAGCAACACCTGCAGCTACAGCAGCAAAAGTTACTCCAGGGTCAGATAATGCCAACTCAAGTAACCAAAGCCCAAGGGGTGAGCTCAGTCGCACTAGCATAGGCTGTCTCATTTCTTAAATATTTAAATGAAAATGTTCATTTAAAGACTAGTTTTTAAGGTTGTTAAGACCGCTCGTTTTTGAGGACTGGTTAACCTTTAAAAAAAAGACCGGTTAACCAGTTAGCCGCTCCATATTTTATACCATGTTTAGTGCACCAACAAGAGAATGGATCAAATTTTCCCATCGCGTCGTTTAATTTGACATCAAAGAGCCCGTAATGTATAGACTCTAGTGTTGCTGTCAAAACAGCGAATTCAAAAAAAAATCCCCAACAAAGAATTAAACTGTAATGATATTCAAATTTTATGTAATAATAGTATTAAAACGGCATATTATAAATGTCAGTCTTTGTTTTTGAGGACCGGTTAATCATTTTTAAAAAAAGCCCGTTTTACTGAAAAGAATATTATTATTATTAAGAAAACGCGTTGATTTTGACGTCACGGTCGCTCGCGTGTTGGCTCTGGTATTCTGCCGTAACGCAACAAAAAATTAACTCCGGGTAATAAGCTAATATACCACGTAATAAGCTAATATACCGACTAAATGAAGTTACGGTTAACCAGTCCTGATAAAACGGAGTAAACAGTGATAATAAGATGGAATTTATTTAAATTAAATACCATATTATGTTTCACTCGTCAACTTGCCAGAATTATTGAATTTCGTCGCGCACACGACGACCCCCCCACCCCCCACCCAATAGGGTGGGGTTGAGCTACACTCGCCATTTTCCAAGGCATGCTCTGACTCAATTTAAAAAGAAAAATGTTCCTTACCCCCAACCCACTGTAGATGTATAACAGTGGGGGAGGGGAGGGAAGGTGTCTCTTCGCGCGGTCTTGTATTGGTATGTCAAAGCAAGAGACTTCCTTTTATATAAACATCAAAGACCTTTCAAGCCTTCTAGCCTTCCCCCCCCCCACCACCCTCATGATCCCTAACTAGAAAACTCCGTAACTTGTCTCCCCCCCCCCTTGAGTTGACCGTGGTTCTCATGAAGCTCTCATACAGTGCCGCGACAACTAAGCAAATTAAAATTTAAAAAAAAAGCATTCCTTAGCCATAGGCGAAGTAGACTAATAGTGATGACGTGTATATTATTTAGATACCAGAATAGGGAGAAAGCGATTTGAAGTCAACTCAACACAACAAAAACAGAACTCCTGGGTAAAAAGCTATTACAGGCTTATTGAAGTTGCGGGGGGCTTATTGAATTTTCGGTTAACCGATCCTGATTAAATAGGACCAGTCCTGATCTGAGGACCGGCTAACCGGTTAACCCTTAACAACCTTACTAGTTTTCTTTTTCTTCTTCTTCTAAATTGTTTGTTTGAAAAGCCTAATTGTTGGTCCGAGGGGAGGGGGGGGGATATTGATGTAAAGCAGTGGTTCCCAAACTTATTTTTACCCGTGGACCCCTTTTATAGTCAAAACTTGCCCACGGACCCCCAAGTGAAAACGCTACATAAATGTATAGTATACAAATTTACTAATTAAATTAACAAAACATTTTGTTGAAGAATTATTTATTTAAATTAAACTTTTGTTAAATTTTTAAAATAAATTAATGACTTGGATGAACTTAATGAGATTTTAATAATTTTATGAGTATATTAATGTCCGGCTCAATGTTTGTGAGTAGTAAATGCAAATCCCCACGAGCACAAATGTATAGCGTTTCTTTTGTTTGTGATGAGTTCATAACGGCACTGATTCCTTGTTCTACCAAATAGGAAGACGGGAAAGCAGTCAACAACTTTTGTAAAATAACCCATAATGCAGAACATAAAATTGGGATCTCTTTTTGTAACCAGAATTTGTGGTATCCTTGTTCAAACATTGGTTTAAGTTCCTCATTTGTGGATAATTCAATAAGTTGCTCTGTATTAGTATGGATTCATCTATGTCTGGGATCTGAGTTTGTCCTGAGCAAAAGGGTTCAACACCCAGTCGGGAATATCCAAGTGAAGAATGTCTTCAAATCTTTGGTTCAGGTCTGCATGAAGAGCCGTTAAGTGTTGACAGTAGGTAAACAAGTCTTCATCTCTATTTTGCAATTTCGAGAGATTTTGAATCTGAGAACATTCTCCTCTCCCCAAGTTTTGTTTATACAGAAAAAGTTTTGCAACAAACGCAGATATTACGCTTTTAGTTTTGATTACATTTAATTGGTCACCTTGTAGTTTCAAATTAGTTTCGTTAAATTTGGCAAACAAATCTGTCATGTAGGCTATGTCATTTTAATTAAATTTGTCTCAAATCATTGTCTTTGCCTTCCAGGAATTCCAGCACTAAATAAAAGAGAGCATAAAATCGATTTAACAAGCACTTTTAGATAACCTTCGTACTTCTGTGAGAAGTAGTAAACAATTATAGTCTTCATCATTTTCCAAACAAAGTTTAGCAAATAATATCTCACTGAAGGCATTCCTTTTGATTTTATTAACTGCTCTAATGACATAATCTAGTGATCCATGCAAACGTTCACTAAGATTTTTCCAACAAAATGATGTCGATGAATGACACAATGCACTGAACATACATGTGGTACAGCGTTTTAGTATGCCAGAAAGCCTCGGTATCTTCCTACCATTGCCAGAGCACCGTCAGTAGCAACAGAAATGATATTAGTCAAGGTATAGCTTTTTCATAGAAAAATCTTTTTAATTCAGTAAATAACGTTTCACCTTTTTGTATCTGTTTCAAAACATTTAGCAAACAACAGTTCTTGGCAATATTGTTCTTCTTTTACAAATTTTACATAAGCTAAAAGTAAAGCCTCGTTTCCTGGTAAAGTGGACTCGTCAAGCTGTAGGAAAAATTCAGATGTTTTTAAGTAATCACATAAAGAATTTTCAACACACTGAGCCATTTCGTTAATCCTTCTTTGGACTGAATTATTGCTCAGTTGATTTCTTTTTGAGATGTCGAAAGCTGGTTTGTTCAACACAGTGCTTATCACCTCACTTACAGCTGGTAAAATAAGTTCTTCACTAATCGTGTGTGGCTTTCCAGACTTTGCAATCAATAAAGAAATATTATAAGACGCACGCAGTCCATCGTCATCTCACTTAGATGTTGTCCCTATGAGTTGTTGAAGTGATGGCGTTTTCAAATATGTTTCTTGGACTGCTTCAAAAAATCGTTAAATCTTTATCTTTTTTATCACTATGGATTTTCATTAAATGTTCCTTAAGCTTGGGAGGTTTCATAGAATCATTCGACAAAGTTTTATTTCACAGAAGACACATTGGTAAAATACTATTTCCTGGTAATGAAATAAAGCCATACTTCAAATATTCAACACTGTACTGTCTACATTTTTTCTTCGGAACACTCATCTGTTAAAAAGGACACAAAAATTGTAATGTATTGTATAAATGTTTTATTTGAAACGGTTACTTAACTATTACTTATTAACTATGCTGCAGTAAACCCCTTTTGTTTACTACGTATCAGCATTACATAAAGATAAATTATCGATTATATGTACGGCTCTTTTAGACTTTATATGTAGCAGCATAGTTGCGTTGTTGTATAAAACTATTTTCGTTAGTCTGTCTCACACTGCACCATCTTAAACTTTGAAGGAAAAAAAAAGGTGTGTGTGGTGAGGTGGAGATTTCTATGCTTCAATATTTTAGGTTTCTAAAGCAATTTTTTAATGTTAATTACATTTATAAAAAAATTATCATAATATATTATAAAATATTTTTAAATGTTATTTTGCTAACTCTCTAAAACGGTGTGTGGTTGATTTTTTAATTTAAAAAAGTCTTTTTGCTGACTTGATTCATGTATTTTTAACCATCCAATCATATTAAATGTGGTATCAATGGAAATCTGTAGGTAAGTCATATTAAGATAAATATGACTTACCGACAAGTCAAAATTTACCCAACCCTGCAATCATTGTCATTTCCGTTAAAAGGTTGTGTTTTTATAACCTACATATAGGGTCTCCGCCTTTCTCACGCATCAAACTTGACATACCTTTCAATTAAAATTAGATTGGTTACAGCTGTGGAAATATCGTAGTTGTTTTCTTTTTCTAGGTCAAACAACTTTATTTTACCCAGGACCTAAAATCGCTACTACAGTATTCATTGTACTTTTATTTTTTATTTCCGTAATAATTATTTTGTAAAAAACACATAATTTTATTTTTTTTAAAACTAAACCTTCAGCGGACCCCCTGACGTTGTTCAGGGACCCCCAAATCAATTTTAATTTTCCACGGATCCCCCTGAATGGTTCCGCGGACCCCTGGGGTCCGTAGGGATCACTTTGGGAACCACTGATGTAAAAGTAACTGACCTATTATTTTCAAGAGTAATCTGTTATATCAACCAAATACCTATTGAATTTGAGGCTGATGTTATTAGATTGTAAGTGTCCTGTGAAGTATGACCATCTTTGTGATATAGGTGTAGCAGATAATTTGTCATTAGGTTTGATATTTTGCAGGGTGTTCATCAAAACCTAATACAGCTGGATGGTACAGCAGACACTAGTTCATCAGATGATGAAGATTTTGATGAGGATGACAAAGATGATGATGAAAAAGAGGATGAAAATGAGGAGGAGGGGCCAGGTGAAGAAGAGGCAAGTTTTATTTGCTTTTTTAACTATTAAAATTTGTTAAAAGTTACAGTAGAACCCGTCTTAGTGGTTTGCTAAAAGGTGTCGAGATAACCGATGATCGAGATAAACGAAAACCAATATGGCGGCAAAATATTAACATGTGTTTGAAATTTCTTTATGTACATGATGTGCGTTAATTAGTGATGGGACGATCAATTGGAATTGTATCGGAATATCAGGACCCTAATATTTCTTCACTCTTTCCTAAGGTTGTTAAGACCGTTCGTTTTTAAAGACCGTTTAAATATAACCCTTTTTTGCGTTAGCTCTGTTTTTTCCCCTAATACAAACGAATTCAGCTACTCCTTCCCCGTCGGGTCCGTATGTGACATCGTGTCACCTCTCTTGCCCGCTCCCAGTTAACATTGAATGTTTTTGTTTTTTTTTAAAATGGGGCTTGATGTTTGTTACACTGTTTCTGCTGAGTTAACATCATTCACAGCAGTGATTACCAGATTGAGCGATACTGTGCCTTGGAGGGCACTTGCTTGACTTTCCTTACAAGCTACACTAATAAATAACCCGCCCCGTGTAACCTACACATCCCCTCATTGTCTCCAAACCATATTCCTTGGGCCTGTCCCAATCGGCTTACAATGGACTAAGAATTCCTTCGATAACTTGATGCTAATCGGACTAACCAACACCAATGGTGTGGGAGATTGAGAGTTAGGTACAGTCGAAACCGCTTAAGTCGACGGCGTTGGGGTATGAAAAATGGCGTCGACATAACCGATGATCGAGTTAAAACGAAAACCAATATGGCGGCAAAATATTAACATGTGCTTGAAATTTCTTTATGTACGTGATTAATTAGTTAGCGTTAATTAGTGATGGGACGATTAATCGGAATCGTATCGGAACCCTAATATTTCTTCACTCTTTCCTAAGGTTGTAATGACCGTTCGTTTTTAAGGACCGTTTAAAATTTAAATATAACCATGGTTCCCACTCAGGAAAACGGGAAAAAGTCGGGCATTCTTAAAAAAAATTTCTCTGCCTTGAAAGTCGGGAAAAGTTATGACTAATCGGCAGCTTTTATATATATATTTTATTATTTTTTTATATATATTTATGCCGAAGTAAAGGACTTCGATTATGACTCTGTGGTAGTGGTATGTTTCGATTCCATTTAATAAAAAAAGTTACCAGTTTATAATTGTCTGCGCATGCGTTAAAAGGTCAAAGTTCTCGCCTCGTCACATGCTGCGGCCTGCGTGTAGTGTGTAGCATGGCGTAGCCGCTCGCGTTTGCCGTCGTATCAGCGAATTTAAAATACAAATAAACATATCAATATGGTTATTTTAAGTTTAATGCTTTTGGCGTGCAGGATATCTGTTACTATCAGAACGCTCTCGAATTTCCTCAGTCAATCAAACTTGTAATATAAATAAAACTATTGTGGCCTTGACCATTGATCACAGCACACTGTGTGTACTGTGTTAATAGACCTCGGCCGACGAATTTTAAAAAAAATCATTCCTTATCAGAGATGATTTGATTTCATCGGCACGCGCGTGTTAGTCACAGTCACGTATCTTACTGGTAACAAAGCAACAACACACTTTTAAAAAAATAATAATTTTTTTATTTGATTAAATAATTTAAAATAAAAACCACTGTCAATTCTCGATACAAACCTTTATTTTCATTTCTAAAGATATTCGTTTATCTTAAAAAATAAAATGATTAATACATCAGCAAATTAATTAAGTTTAATAATAATATAACATGCACTGCAAAATAATGACGATTAAAGACCGATTCTGCGATTTTCGAGCACCTCGGGTGAATACATACTAGATAGAGACACGTCAAACTAATTCACACACGGATCATAGTGAAACAAGATAAAAACATCCGGTAATCTTTATTGAAATCTCGTAGAATCACACAATAGCCGGAAGTCTCGAAAGCGAGATTTCGATGCTATTTTTAACTAAAAATGCGAGAGTGCGTCGCTAGGGTGCAAATTTGGCACTCTTTTGTGCTTGAGATATTAGGGTTCGGGGACTTAAAAAAATCGACGTAACCGATAAGAAAATGCTAAGACAAAGAGAAAATTTGGCGGTTCCAATAAAAAACGTTGACTTAATAGGGTTGGCGAATTAACAGTGGGTTCTACTGTATTTTAAATCTATCCTTTGTGAGCTTTCATTTCTGGTTAGTGAAAACTTTTCACAGCTGATATTGGGAACACCTTATAGCCACAAAAGATCTTTCAGATTTTACCACTTGAATATGTAATCACAATGTCAATACCAGTGTTCATTTATTAGGATTTAATAAATGTTATAATTTGATAATTTGCAGCTTTGGGAATAAAATGGGACTCTTGAGTTATTTTAGATTGTTATCCAAAATGGTTTTTAGAAATATCTTAATAATTTGAAATGCCCCAGTTAAATTGCAGATGAAAGTGACGCTGCTAAATTTTAATAAGGATGATGATAACTGAATATGGTCCACATTTACACAGCAAATGGCACGGTTGGAGAGTTTATAGACAATAAAGAATATAAATTAAACGACATATTTGAGGAGATTGGTCCAGTGTAGGTAAAGATGTAAGAATGGATTATTTTGATGACAAGTTTTTAGAAAGTGTTTTTTAAATGTGAGACTTTTGTGTTTCAGGACCCGTTGAACTCAAACGATGATGTTAGTGAAGATGACCCGAATGAACTATTTGATACTGACAATGTTGTCGTGTGTCAATATGACAAGGTGGGTCATTGTAGGATTCAGCTGTCTAAAACTGTTTACATTTTTACACACAACCAAATTTTCTCTCTCACAGGGCTCCCATGCCGTGAATTTTATACCTAAGTAAATTTAAAAAGTAATTGACCAAGTACAACATTGAGAAGACCAATCAAGTGGCAGACGCCAGGTTAAAATCTGATTCCATGTTTTTTTGTATTGGTTTAATTGCAGATCAACAGAAACAAGAACAAGTGGAAATTTCATTTAAAAGATGGCATCATGAACCTCAACGGCAAAGACTTTGTGTTTCAGAAGGCCACAGGAGATGCCGAGTGGTAGCAGTGGCTGTGTTTTGTTGTGTGAATGGAGTGTTGTAGTATCTGTTGGGGTTTTGGTGCACTTTGTTGTATGAATTGTGTGTTGTAGTATATGTTGGGTGTTGGTGCACTTTGTTGTATGAATGGAGTGTTGTAGCATCTGTTGGAGAGTTGGTGCACTTTGTTGTGATGAGCTTTGAAAGGGAGTCAGAAACATCAGCTTTTTATATCTGTGCCTTGGTATGACACACTGGGGTGGGGGGGGTTGGTTTGACATGTCTGTGTGTGCAGAGTTTGTTGAAACAAATGTTTGTCTGGTAACTTGGTGGTTGGGAGGCGGGGTGGTGATTGAAATTTGTTCCCATGTACTAGCCGCTTGAATGAACTTTGAAAGAGGTCAGAGGCCGTCTAAACATTTCAAACTTACACTTTTTTCAAAAAAGAGCTGATTAATACTTTTATCTTTCTATATTGTTTGTTTTTGCTTTGTCACCAAAGATTGCTGTTTATGGTGTTTTTTTTAATTTAAACCAAAGGTTTGTGTTAAGATGCAGATGCTCTACTAGATTAGGTTAATCTGTTACCTTTTATAGATGATCAGTTTGTGTGAAGCTATGATCAATATCTGTGAGACAGACCTAGAGGGCATAACGATGACATTGAATATAGGGAGCCAGTAGATTCTCAAGATCACACAGGCCCCCCCCCCTCCACCAAACTAAAAGGGTCACTTAACTTATAAAGGCATTATTGCTTATTTGATCCTATGGAGATTTCCCGATGATGAGGTGTTGGTGGTGTTGTTGTTGTTCAATGATTAATTAAATTATCTCCAGAAGATGAACTTTTATTTGGACATTTATTTGCATCTTTAATGTCATTTATTTCTTGGATTGTATTTTATTCCAAATAGTAAAATGAAGTCCAAGGTGCAGACAAGCTTTTGTGTTGATTACACTTTTTGGGTTAACTTTTAAAATGTTCAAGGCTGGTGGTATCTGTGTGATGAACATTTTGATTTGAGAGTGTTAGTGAAGCTAGGGTGAATACATGAATCAAATAATAATATCATTCTGTTAAAGTTTTGGGGTGGTCACTTTACTTTTATCTCATTGTTAAATTATCAAATTTTACCTCATAAACTGTATGTTAAAGAAATAACATATCTGCATTAGTAATTTAAATCCTAGCTTTAAAAAAAAATCATTTTCAATTCTTGAAACCACAAGTCCTATACGCAACTGCTTCAAACAGAAGTTGATAGATAGCTTGATCAAAATGATTGCATGTATTGTTTTAAACATCAGATCACAATATTTAAATCTGGTGGCATTTATATTACAGACTAACAGTCCAGTTTATGGTTGTTTTGTTAATATTAGTGTATTTATTCCATCTGTTGTTTGTGTGGAGACATTGCAGTGATGTGTCTATCTGGCACATTAAGTGTAATTATGTAAAATGTCACATGATCCAATGATTATTAAATTATAAAATCATGATTACCAAACACGAGTATTGCTCTTATTTTATTTGGATTCAGGGGAGATAAGTGATTTTTTTATATTGACAAAAAATTTAAAGGCCTGTTTGGAATAATCCTGGTGTATTTCTGTTCTCTTGTAGCAGTCACACATTATACGTATATACGTTTATTCTTTCTTAACTTTTTCAAGAGCCATGCAAGCACACTGTAGATACAAAGTTCTTTGTGAGAATCAAAGACATTTACATTTCTTCATCTTTGTTATCAAACTATTACACACTCAAAAAGTTCCCATTTACAGGGGCACACTAAATTAAAACAGCTTTCTATTCAAGTAATGGTCAGTAGTAATCTGTGAGTAGATAGGATTCTTTCAGTGTGAAGATAAGAATGCAACAGGAAGATTATGTACAGGTGTTTATTGCACTTGGAACAATTGCCCAATAACAGACAGCTTGCTATTTACACATTTCAAATAAGTACAATTACATTGATGAATACAAATAGTTTCAACCTAAATATGAACATGTGCTAATAAACAAACAAAACTCATTTGCTATTTTTACTTTTAATCTTAAATCGCTAAAAATAAAAATCTTGCTTGATGTCTAATGTGGGGATAATAATAATTTCATCTTAAGCAAGACAACTATAGAAAGATAGTACAGTCGAACCCACTTATCTCGAGCTCGGTTATATCGACCACCCTATTATGTCGACGTTTTTTATTGGAACCGCCAAATTCTCTCTTTGTCTTAGCATTTTCTCATCGGTAATGTCGATTCTTTTATGTCGCCGAAACCTAGTATCTCGAGCACAAAAGAGGGCCAAATTTGCAACTTAACTCGATTTTCGTCGGTTGAAAATAAAGGTTTGTATCGAGAATCGACGGTGGTTTTAATATAATTAAATAAAAAAATTAATAAATTATTATTCTTTTAAAAGTTTGTTGTTGTTGCTTTGTTACCAGTAAGATAAGTGACTGTGACACTAACACGCGCGTGACGATGAAACTGATAACACAGTACACACAGCCCACAGCGTGCTGTGATCAACGGTCAAGGCCACAATAGTTTTATTTATATTACAAAGTTTGATTGACTGAGGAAATTCGAGAACGTTCTGATAGTTAATTAACAGATATCCTGCACGTCAAAAGCATTAAACTTAAAATAACCATATTGATTTGTTTATTTGTATTTTAAATTCGCGGATACGATGGCAAATGCGACTGCGACACGGCGAAGCGTAAACTTTGACCTTTTAGCGCATGCGCAGACAATTATAAACTGGTAACTTATTTTTCATTAAATAAATGGAATCGAAACATGACAGAGACGTAATCAAAGTCCTTTACTACGGCATAAATATATATAATATATACATCAAAAGCATTAAACTTAAAATAACCATATTGATTTGTTTATTTGTATTTTAAATTCGCTGATACGACGGAAAACGCGACTGTGACACTGCGAAGCGTAAACTTTAACCTTTTAGCGCATGCGCAGACAATTATAAACTGGTAACTTATTTTTCATTAAATAAATGGAATCAAACATGACAGAAACGTAATCAAAGTCCTTTACTTCGGCATAAATATATATGCATGTGTATATATATATATATATATATATATAAATTCCCGATTAGTCATAACTTTTCCCGACTTTCAAGGCCGAGAATTTATTTTTAAGAATTCCCGACTTTTTCCCGTTTTCTTGAGTGGGAACCATGGTTATATTTAAATTTTAAACGGTCCTTCAAAACGAACGGTCATTACAACCTTAGACTTAGGAAAGAGTGAAGAAATATTAGGGTTCCGATACGATTCCGATAAATCATCCCATCACTAATTAACGCTAACTAATTAATCATGTACATAAAGAAATTTCAAGCACATGTTAATATTTTGCCGCCATATTGGATTTCGTTTTATCTCGATCATCGGTTATGTCGACGCCATTTTTCATACCCCAACGCCGTCGACATAAGCGGTTTCGACTGTAGTGGGACCCGCTTAAGTCGACGGCCTCGGGGGTATGAAAAATGGCGCCGAGATAACCGATCATCGAGTTAAACGAAAAGCAATATGGCGGCAAAATATTAACATGCGCTTAAAATTTCTTTATATACATGATGTGCATTAATTAGTGATAGGACGATTAATCGTAATCGTATTTGGAATATCAGGACCCATTTCTTCACTCTTTCCTAAGGTTGTTAAGACCGTTCGTTTTTAAGGACCGTTTAAGTTTAAATAACCCTTTATTGCGTTAGCGCAGTTTTTTTCCCTAGTACATAACTATAGCGAATTCATCTAGTCCTGCCCGCCACGCCGCGCGCGACATCGTATTGCCGTGATTCCCAGATTGAGCGATATGGTGTGGGAGATTGGGAGTTGGGGTGGGTAAACTGTATGTAGTCTGTTATATTATATATTTTAAAATCTGGGGAGCCTTGTTTACAGTAAGCACCCTATGATTTTGGTATCGTCCCATCACTAGCCTTAATAAATGAGAATGTACATGCACGTGTTTTTGGAGGTTTTTTTTACACAAAGCTATGACCTATATATGACTCATGACAAAAAAGCGAACTCTTCTCTATAAAAAGGTACTAAAATAAATTAGGAACTTTTTTTGAACTTTTGAACCTTCAACTTTGACACATTTTAATTAATTCTAACCAATAGTTAAATGGCTTTTGCCCACGGCCACTTCTTATGAGAACAAAGCAGTAGTAATAGAGTCAAAATGAGGTTGAAGGATGAATGGTTGCCAATGACAACAAGTCTGCACACGGTACATTTTGTTATTCCATACGAAACGAAATGTTTTAGACATGCGATTCTGCGTGCACCTTTGCTATTGGAGCAATTACGTAATACTTGGCATCGGCATCACTTACGCGGCCGATAAGTAACATTTTCAAAAGCTGGCGATTTAAGTTAGTAACACAGCGCTGAGAGCTTAACGCTCACCAGCAGAGCCCGCGAGGCCGAAATTCGATGCGTGGCCTAGGTTATAAAAAATCGATAACTAAAATTTTCAAAAGCTATCGATTGGTATAGTACCAGAAGCAACACAGCCCTGAGAGCTGAACACAAGCGGGCTGTGACGTCACCAGCAGACCTAGCGCCCTTGGTTATAAAAGATCACATCTAACATTTTCAGAAGCTTGCAATTGGTCATGGGGATCGAGATAACCAAGGCTAAGTGGCAAATTTGGCCCTCTTTTGTGCTCGAGGTATTAGTGTTCGGCGACTTAAAATGATCGAATTAACCGATGAGAAAAGACAAAGAGAGAATTTGGCGGTTCCAAAAACGCCGACTTTATAGAGCTGACGAGTTAATCGGGGCTCGAGTTAAGTAGGTCCCACTGTAATAGCACTGCACCATTCCATAGGTGCCGAAATTGAGATTTGTTTTGCTAGCTGATCATAAAATGATAGATTACCTTGTCTTATTCACTCAACTGATGTGACATAAGTAAATGGCTTCATCATCAATCATATTATGCAAAAAGTGCTTTAGTTTGAGATGGAAAGTTAAGCCATCCTTATTATGATAACAACTGTTACCAAGTTATTTCCCCTCTGAAGTACTTAAAATCTAATTGTATTTTAGATTCTCAACATGGTAACTAATTTACATGGAAATTAATTGCTTTAACTTTAACAAACATGTTTTCATAATGATCAATAATTGTCTGCACCAAATATTGATCTGTGATCTTCTTATCCCTCAACTGGTGGGTGGGATGTTGGGGCACCGTTGTGGGATGTTGGGGCACCGTTGCAGAATGTTGGCTATTTCAGGCCATTTGTCTCGGTCCTGTGCTGCCCTTTTGGAGTCACAAGAATGACAGGCAGGTCCATTCCTTAATGTCATCCTCCCATCTCTTCATTTGCCTGCCTCTTTTTCTTCTTCCCTGGACTGTGCCTGGTCTTTGCGACACCTCCAGATCATGCAACTTGTCCATACCATCTTAGTTTCTCTTTCATTATTGAAGTGAGATCTGTGATCAACTGTTAGCAACTGCAGTAGCAGCTGTTCTCTCTATTTGTCTACAGACTGCTTCATGCCCACAGCTTTTCACTGCAGGCATCTTTTTAATACCTGGAAAAAAATGACAGTTAAGTTAAAACAATGAATTAGATTTAAATGTAATTTATAAAGAAACACTATATAACTTTGAATAAACAGTGATAGGATAATCAAAATAAACATTAATTTATGATTTAAATCAAACGTACTAAATGAAAATATCACAAAGGTTTGATTGTTAAAATTCAGTTCATTTTCTATTTTCCAAATTTAAGTTCGGAATCAAATAATTGAAAAATAGAGTAAAAGTGAACAATAAAAAAACAACAAATACAGTGGAACCTCTCATAAAGAGCACTTCGCATAACTAGCAAAAATAAATGCGAAGAAGTTGCTCCCTTAACGAGAGACATTTGGCATAACTAGCAAAAATAAATGCGAAGAAGTTGCTCCCTTAACGAGAGACATTTGGCATAACTAGCAAAAATAAATGCGAAGAAGTTGCTCCCTTAACGAGAGACATTTGGCATAACTAGCAAAAATAAATGCGAAGAAGTTGCTCCCTTAACGAGAGACATTTGGCATAACTAGCAAAAATAAATGCGAAGAAGTTGCTCCCTTAACGAGAGACATTTGGCATAACTAGCAAAAATAAATGCGAAGAAGTTGCTCCCTTAACGAGAGACATTTGGCATAACTAGCAAAAATAAATGCGAAGAAGTTGCTCCTTTAACGAGAGACATTTGGCATAACTAGCAAAAATAAATGCGAAGAAGTTGCTCCCTTAACGAGAGACATTTGGCATAACTAGCAAAAATAAATGCGAAGAAGTTGCTCCCTTAACGAGAGACATTTGGCATAACTAGCAAAAATAAATGCGAAGAAGTTGCTCCCTTAACGAGAGACATTTGGCATAACTAGCAAAAATAAATGCGAAGAAGTTGCTCCCTTAACGAGAGACATTTGGCATAACTAGCAAAAATAAATGCGAAGAAGTTGCTCCCTTAACGAGAGACATTTGGCATAACTAGCAAAAATAAATGCGAAGAAGTTGCTCCCTTAACGAGAGACATTTGGCATAACTAGCAAAAATAAATGCGAAGAAGTTGCTCACATAACGAGAGACATTTGGCATAACTAGCAAAAATAAATGCGAAGAAGTTGCTCCCTTAACGAGAGACATTTGGCATAACTAGCAAAAATAAATGTGAAGAAGTTGCTCCCTTAACGAGTGGTGCAGAAAGGGGAAGTCCCCTTTTCCCGATATTCATTTTTGAGCTGATGCATTAGTATGTGTAAGACAAAGATAGAAGTGGAAACTTGGAAAGTTTGAAATACTTCAGTCACCTACGTATAGCTCTTGGTATAACACAAACTGCATTGAACGTATGGTGAACAAGACAAAGATAGAAGTGGAAACTTGGAAAGTTTGAAATACTTCAGTCACCTACGTATAGCCCTTGGTATAACACAAACTGCATTGAACGTATGGTGAACAAGACAAAGATAGAAGTGGAAACTTGGAAAGTTTGAAATACTTCAGTCACCTACGTTTTTTGTTGTTTTTTGTTTCATTTTGAATGTGGGGTGGACGATGATGACCACAGGTCACCTCACCTCCACCTACAACATCAAAATAGAAAAGGGGAGTAAAAGTTAAAGTCAGGGGAACTGTACCTCTCACTGAGTGGGGTCTATCGGGGAATCCAATGTTAAAGAAGTCATTAAAAATACAACATAACTTTTTGATTTATAGAAAGAAACCTTTACAGATGTAATGAGAACATAAAACTATAATGCTACCGTATACATTGGTCAGATACAGCATATACAAGAATATGCATTTTCTTTATGGGACCCATCTACCAAAGAAAACATAGATTCATTTAAATCGTGGAAAGAAAAAGTCCAGGAAAATTGCATTCTGCTCTATTTCTCTCAAACGCCGTAGCCAAGTACGGGTAACAAGCTCGTTAAAAGATAAACATTAAACGAGTGCAACCATTACCAACAATCATCGGCCCATGTTTAAACATATAACCAAGACTTAACATATAGAGAGATATGTTACATCTGAAATTGATTTGTTAAATCGTGGAGACGCCAAAATTTGACAGATGGCGATCCAAAGTCAGGGCTGAGACGTGGCCCAGTTATCAACCCTTGGAGATTAGTGAACCCCAGAAAGATCCTGTGAGACCGCAGTCCGAGACGGATGCCGCGACGGCAACTGAGCATCAACCAAACACTGACGTCACCGTGTAGTGTACAAGGATGTTGAAAAACGTGTTATAAACAAGTGGATGTGTAACTGTTGTTTGAGAACATGGATTCAAGTAGCCTCAACAACCACAGCTCACCCCCCCCCCATACTATACCGAATTATAATTACATGCCAAGTCAAGGGCGCATGGGTCGATGTGACATTAGAACCGAGCATAAAATGGGGACTCACTCTTAAAACATACACACATGATCAGAGGCGTCACTAGGGTTGGTGTCACCCAGTGCGGTAGCTCATGGTGTTACCCCCTCACGACCTATCCCATAGACCTCCTGCCAGTGCCAAGTAATGGGAAAATACATAATTTTGCACTTTGGTGTCACCCTCTGTGATAGTGTCACCCGGAGCAGTCCTCGCCACCCGCACCCCCTAGTGACGCCACTGCACATGATGTCATGCTTTTAAACCTTTAGTACACACACACTTGTCCGTAGACTCCATACAAGGGAGTAGTCTATACTTGGTCTCACTTAAAAGTTGCTTTCCTGTTTTGCGATCTACATTCTATTCCCCCTTTCGCGAGCGCGCGCGCATGTGTGTATGGGGGGAGGGGGGTCCTGAAGTTTAATAGAGCTGTTGCATTAGTTAAATTACACGTTTTAACATTTTATTATTTTTTTCAAACCCTCCCCAAGGATTTGTTTCTCAAAAACATGTACAGTGGAACCTCTCATAACGAGTAATTAGCTTAACCAGGAAAAAAAAAGTGGAAAAGTTGCTCTATTAACGAGCGACATTTCACATAACGAGTTACGCAGACAGGGGAAGTCCCTTTTTCCCGATATTCATTTGTGAGCCGGTATTTCCGCGCCGATGCATTACTATGTGTTTATGTCTGTTAGCGCATTGCTTTTGTGCGTCATCACCCGTTTTTACAATTTAGTATTCAGACAGTCAGTTTTCGTAATTTTTTAATGTGCAACGTGTAATAACCTCAGTGGCGTAGAGTGGTTATGTGCCGCCCGGGGCAAAACCCAGGTTTGCCGCCGCCCCTCACAAAAAAAAGTATGTTGATGCTATAAAACTTTTATTATAACTGAAGTTTCCTGTTTTTCCTCATGCCACAATCTTAGATATATCAATAACTTATGGTCAGCCATGCTATGCGCAAGAGCCAAAATATCATTGTTGATAGTAATTATTTTTTAATTAACTTCTCTCGCAGATAACATTATTATGACAGCTCAAAGTCAAAGAAAAATTCATACAGAATCGATTCTATTGTGCAGGGTAACTTCAAGCCTAAATATCTCAATGAACTTGGATAAATAAAGTGGGCTTGAATTCATCAATTCGTTTTTTTCCCCGTTAGGTAAAATAGTCCTTGTTTAACAATGTAATGTGAGATAGTTTAAGACTCTAATACTTCAATTTAAAGGCAAAATTATAATGTCTAATATATTAGCTAGCTGGTGTACAAAAATCATACTTTTGTTCTCCGAAAACTTTAACTGCCAAAACCTCACATGAATTTCTGCAATATCCTCATCTTGAGATAAATACAAATTTTCCCTCAATTTTTTTATTATTTAAATTTTTTATTTTTATTTTTTATAATTTATACATAATATTGAATATTATGACTACATATTTGCTTTAAATCGCCAAAAAAATTGCTATCTCGTACTTTTACTTGAAGATTCAATTAAAATTATGTCTCCACATAAAATTTCAGTAAAAGTCAAAGCATTCTTTAAGACACTTTAAGTATTCAATTATTCTCTCTGTGAGTAGCCTCTGCAAAGCATTTATTAGCACTGTACGTTTAAACATGATTTTCTGCATCATTAACTTCTTAAAAAATAAGTTCCCAGATATTATATGTTTTCAAATGTCATAGAAAAAAAATAAAAATTTAAAAAGGGGATTTCATTGTCACTAACAAATTCCCTGAGTCTGTTCGTGTGTTTATCTTTTCACATTCATCTGTCAGGTTTTTCTATCGCTTTCAAAATGACCTCAAAATGACTAATTGGTATTATATTCACTAATTTGTATGTTGTGTGGACATGGGGAAAAATGCGTAACAATGTTCTAGTTTACCCAACATAGTTTTGGTGTAAGATCCGTGTCTAACTTGGAAAATTTAAAGTTAATATGTTGGGCACCCCATCATGCTGCACTCATAATAATCGCCAATTTTCATCTGTGCGTAAGGGCAATTTGTTTTTCTCAATTAACTCCATTGATTTTCCATTCTACAAGATGAGCTGCTGAAAGACTGGAATCATTTCTATGGAACCAGTCAGGGTAACAACCTGATACTACTTCAACCCCTTGGTTTTCAGTTTATTAGCATTAGTATCATGGATTTTGACGTTTTAGCATCAGAAACGTCCACATATTTTATTATAGTTCTTTCATTTATTTTATTAGTTTTTACCTTTCTCTTATTTTATTAAACAATATTTCAACCCTTTCTCAATTTTTAGAAGAAAATTAACAACGAGAAATTTGCCGCCCCAACTAGTACAACAGTGACTATTTCTAATACGTATGCCTCTTGGTTTTTCAGTTCAGTAGCATACGTTTCAGAAAAATGTATATACAATACGGAGTTTGGCGTTTCAGTAGTTGAAACGCTTACATATTTTAAGATAGTTTTTATTTCTTTTATCAATATCTTATTCGGTTTATATTTTATTTTGATAAAAGCTAAACTTTCTTTTAATTTTTTTCTTGAAAGCTAATTACGACGAGAAATTTGCCGCCCCCAAAAAAGTGCCACCCGAGGCATTTGCCCCCTTCTCGCCACGCCACGTAATAACCTCCTAAAATATCTTCCAAGAAAAAGCCACAAGAAGCCACAAGAGAGAGAAAAAAACCTGTTGAAATGAAACTTAAACTCATTTTAAAACGAGGACAAGATGTGAGCTTGGCAAATCTAGCGCACACATACATGATACTATTGATACAATGGGTCAACATCGTCATCAACGATCTGCACTATTCTCAAGAACAAAAACAAAACTAAGGAGATAGGTGCTTCAAAGGGAGTGTCAAGAATGTCCATCTAACGGTTACGACACATTTTTGTCAAATTTTGAAGTGTCGGCAAATACATTTGTCTTTAGACAGTTTCCTAGTTAAAAAGGATTAATTATTTGGCATAAATTCACATATTTATTTACGTTTTTTTGTTTCAAATCTAAATTGTATTCCAAGTTGTTACATTCCTTAACAATTCATAAGTAATTTTATTTGAATACATGTTAATAAATTTTTGTGATTTTGTATAACAATTTTTCAGCATGGAACGCATTATGATATTTGACATTGATTTGTATGGGAAAACGTGTTTCGTTTCACGAATGTTTCGCTTAACGAGTTAGATTCTGAACGAATTATGCTCGTTATAAGAGGTTACACAGTATTTATTATTCCTTCTATGCAGAAGATAAGTGCGTCCAACGCTTATCCATGGGTCGTGTCTAGTGACAGTCTAGTCTTACATATTAACAAGAGTTTTTAATGTTGATAGTGGGTTGGTTTTCTTCGCTTGTTCAGGCAACCCATCCACGGCCGAATTCCACACGGGAAGGAGAATGTATGTTTGTTCTTGTATAGGGAACGAGAATACTGTTTTCATCCCCATGTCTATGTGAATCTTGTATTAGATTGTCGCAGCAGTGTATTATATTTACAAGTTACAATGAATGACCCGATGTATTATTACTAATTTGCTCTTTGCTTTTCTGTTCTCTATACTCTGGTGTTACTTGGTTTAATGATTGAACTAATGATGTTACTCTTGCCCATTAGTCAATTGTTTATATTCTCCAATAATGAATCTTGCAGCTCTTGTTTGAAATTGTTCTGGTTTATCTACGTTTTCTTCAGTCTTAACGAGAAAACACTACTGCGACTATAGCTTTAACTAACTCGTGCCTGCAAAATGTACACCCTCTGTGTTGGTCACGTCAGGAGTGAAACACTATCCAAAGATTACTGGTTCTCAACCCACGACTTCATTCGTGTTCTCATTCTCTTTGTCAAAAACGACCCTGGCCAGTTGCGTTAATTTTACGTTTTATCATCTTCGAGAGGAGGGGAGTGTTTAGGACAATTAGGCGCAAACTTCAACTTTATATTATACCAGTTAGTATAGGTAAATAAAATACATACACATTTGTGATGATTAATACTATAGAGCTAGCATGACTTCACTTCCACTCACCGCAGCACCAGAAGAAAGGCAAAAGCCGAGTAAAATACCAGAGCCTAAGTGTACCTAATTTTTACCCCGACTATTATAAAAATAACATAAATCCAAATTCAAAATTCTACGCGTTACTTGATGAAATACTATTCTTATCCACTGATAAGCAAGACTCTGCAAAATAATTGGAATTCTAGGAATCGGGTGGGAACGTTTATAGTTCTCCAATTAGCCAGACGCCATGCAAAATTCTTAATTGCTTAATTTGTTGGCTGGTCAGAGTGACCGGAACACACTAAACCCCCACCCCCTTCTCTGGTGGGAGAAAGGCAACATTTTCCAGCTGCGCTATAAGATAAATTGTTGATAACATGCAATGAACGAAGCTATTCATGATAGTGCTTTAAACTAAAAT
This sequence comes from Ampullaceana balthica, assembly GCA_944989445.1. Classification (NCBI taxonomy): domain Eukaryota; kingdom Metazoa; phylum Mollusca; class Gastropoda; family Lymnaeidae; genus Ampullaceana; species Ampullaceana balthica. The sequence continues at coordinate 419,983 of CALYLW010000271.1, forward strand.
ACGTCTGGCGGATGAGAAATTTTTCAAGGGCTTATTGTATCGGACAAATAATTTCGTGTTTTTTTGTTTGTTTTTTTAGTATCAAACCGGTGAGTGAACATCGGCAACTAAATATTAGATGCAGTAATAAAAACAGTTCCCCTCTGAACGAATGTTGACTTTAAAAGAAAGGAAAAGAAGAAACTATTTCTTCATGGCAAAGAAACCATCTGCTGAGCACATACAGCCAAACTATTGTCTCAGCACTACAAACAGTGACGTCAAAAAATGCAAACCACTTAGTCGACTCACAGCAATCTCTCATCATGTTTCCTGTCACCATTATAAAACGAGTGAGAAAACCGTATCATTATTTATACCAGTACAAGGTTTTGTAGACACGGGAAAAAACGTACCGACGCATTGTTAAATTAAGTCATATATTATTTGAAACAATAAGTTAACACAACTTATATAAAAAATAAATGAACTCTTAAGACGAACGCACTATTTTATTGACGAATTTTATAGTGCGTTCGTGTAATGCTTGGGCAAATGCTCGCGAGCATTTGTGAGGTGTGGACCAACCTTTATGGCTTTATTTGTGTCAAATAACTACTCACGAATCTACTGCCCACCCTACTACGACTCCACGCCATCAGAACCGTTATCATGTCTAGGGGTTAACAAAGGGTACCAATGTGTTAAGTAAAAAAGTAGTTTAACAAAGGTTCTCAAGTAGATTACGGGCAAGTCTGATAATGATAATGGCTTTTGTTTTAATTTTTATAGACCTTAATATAGTAGGCGTACCCAGGTGAAAACTGAAACGATATAAGAGTTCAGACTTGACAATAGAAAACAAAAGTGTCAAACAACTGAGTCACTCAAAGACAGGTTGTCACTAGAACTGAGTCAATCAAAGACAGGTTGTCACAAGAACTGAGTCAATCAAAGACAGGTTGTCACAAGAACTGAGTCAATCAAAGACAGGTTGTCACAAGAACTGAGTCACTCAAAGACAGGTTGTCACAAGAAGTGAGTCAATCAAAGACAGGTTGTCACAAGAACTGAGTCAAGCAAAGACAGGTTGTCACAAGAACTGAGTCAAGCAAAGACAGGTTGTCGAAGGAACTGAGTCAATCAAAGACAGGTTGTCACAAGAACTGAGTCAATCAAAGGCACGTTGTCACAAGAACTGAGTCAATCAAAGGCACGTTGTCACAAGAACTGAGTCAATCAAAGGCACGTTGTCACAAGAACTGAGTCAATCAAAGAAAGGTTGTCACAAGAACTGAGTCACTCAAAGACAGGTTGTCACAAGAACTGAGTCACTCAAAGACAGGTTGTCACAAGAAGTGAGTCAATCAAAGACAGGTTGTCACAAGAACTGAGTCAAGCAAAGACAGGTTGTCACAAGAACTGAGTCAAGCAAAGACAGGTTGTCGAAGGAACTGAGTCAAGCAAAGATAGGTTGTCGAAGGAACTGAGTCAAGCAAAGATAGGTTGTCGAAGGAACTGAGTCAAGCAAAGACAGGTTGTCACAAGAACTGAGTCAAGCAAAGACAGGTTGTCACAAGAACTGAGTCAAGCAAAGACAGGTTGTCACAAGAACTGAGTCAATCAAAGACAGGTTGTCACAAGAACTGAGTCAATCAAAGACAGGTTTTTGTCACTAGTGCAAGATGTGAGCGATACCCAAGTGACATACATTTAATGAAACAAATATTATCCCGTGATGTGGTTACAGCCAACTATCATATGTTTGTGATTCACTTCGAGGACAACTTTCAGTATAAAATATTCAAGTTTCTTGTAAAACCCTGATTCACTGTGACAGTAAAACGAAGCCAAAGGTCAGGTTCTAAAGCGATTAGAGTGGATATAATGAATGTCACAGTCGGAGAATCTATTATTAGAGAAAAACGCACTATACAAATACAACACGATGGATTATTTCTGTTGGCGTGGCTCCAAATTAGGACGATGGGTTTCTTGTTTCGTCTGTTGTTGGGCCAGTTTTATTCTTCCCCATTTACTTCACTGCTATCCCCCACCCCATCGTCTATTTAACGTGTAAAAAACATTTAGGCTTATTGCTCTACAAAATAACGTCTTTAAAAAAACCTACCTTATTATGTAGGGCTGTACCGGATTCAAATTTTTTAAATCCGACCGGAGCCGGATTTATGAAGTGAAATCCGACCGGAGCCAGATTTTTAAAATGGCCGGATACTGGATTTCCCTGAGCCGAAATCCGGTACACCCCTAGTAATGTGTACCGGTAGCAGATACGCTATATCTATACTAATAAAAGCCAAAGCCCTCACTGACTCATCACCAATGCTCCCACTTCCCGTATAGGTAGAAGTACTAGAAGCATGAAACTTTGGGAAGTTGTTGAATGCACTCTCAAAACTACAATTGGCGAAAAATAATTTTAAAATTACCACACATGGGCGTCCGGGGGGCCCAAAAATGATTTTTCCCATCGTATGGGCTATATAAAACTAAATCAACACTAATTCTCCCCTTTCCCGTGTAGGTAGAAGCATCAAACTTTGGGAAGTTGTTCAGTACACTCCTGCGAGGGTAACGGGCGAAAAAAATATTTAAATTATCACTTTATCCAATAATGGTCAATATAATTCATCCATATACCCAGTAGCCACTGTTTAAGAATACCTTTTATATAACTCAAATTAAAAAATGGTATTACGGGCCCTAGCCCTTATTAAGTGATGTTTTTTTTTATAATTTAATGACATAAAGCGGGTATTTTGCTTATAGTATAATATATATATGTATGAATGTAGTAAGACAATCAAAATGCTATGACTCACTCATCTCTGATAGGGGCCATCCATTATTACGTACGCAAGGTGGGAGGAGGGGGTCTTGAAGTAACGGCATTTTGCGTATGGATGCTACGGGGGGAGGAAGGGGGGTCTCAACTAAATTTGTTCGTACGCACAACAAATTTATTTGCATAATACTAAGCCTAGTAACGTAAACCGCTCTGGCTGCAAAGACTGATATGCAATAGTGTTTTATAGTTTAATACAAACAAAATTCTGAACTTGGAAGTACATGAAATTAACATTTGATTCAGACCAAACGTTCACACATTACTAAAATATATCCGTCTGATTTATATTTCCATTTCTTGAAATTAGTAGAAGTTTCTCTTTCGCCCACCGTGCATTAGCCGTTATATATACACATAACGGGACGACGATGTCACTGCTTGTATTGTTCTATTTTATCAGTTTTGTTATGCAGTGTTCAAGACAATAAAATTTGAATGTTCTATTGTATTACTTCAATAATTTCAACACGATATTACAAAAAACTATAAAGGGGCCATCCATGAATGACGTCAAGCTATTTTGGCATATTGTTACCCCCCCCCCACTTTTTCGTCACGCGTCGCTACAAAAACTAAGACCCCCCCCCTGCAGTATGACGTCACAAAGGGGCCGTCCATACATGCCGTCCCGCAACCTAGATGGGGAGGGGGTCGACTATTCGTGACGAAGGGGAGGGGGTGTTTGAGCAATGTGTTGTTCGTCCGTCGATTCGACGAAGACCACTCTAGTCATCCGAGGGTTGCTGGGACTGGCTTTGTTTGTGTGTGCGCAGATGGCTGATGAGGCCGATCCTTGCACGGAAGGTTCGGGAACAGAAGGGACAAGGGACGAGTGGGACATCTCCAGGAGGGTTCACAGCACGGGCCTTTCGGGCTTGCCTCTTTTTTTCTGCGGAGGTGATCCTGTTTGCCTTACATGACTTGGCACCTTCGTGGATGGAAGAACGCCAGGTGGAACGGTCCTTTGCAGCAAGTTCCCACGTAACTGGGTTGATGCCAAACGCTTTCAGTGAGACTTTCAGTGTGTCTTTGTAGCGTTTCTTTTGCCCACCGTGGGACCGCTGGCCATGCTGGAGCTCGCCATAGAAGAGTCTCTTTGGCAGTCTCTCGTCTGGCATTCGGACCACGTGCCCTGCCCAACGAAGCTGGGACTGCATCAGGAGTGTGAATATGCTGGGGAGACCTGCCTTGGTCAGTACCACTGTGTCTGGTATTTTATCCTGCCACTTTATGCCGAGGATCTTCCTGAGGCTTGTTGAATGAAAGTGGTTGAGCTTCCTGGCATGGCGCTGATACACAGTCCATGTTTCACACGCATATAGCAGTGTGGGGAGCACCACCGCCCTGTACACTTTCAGCTTGGTCTGGATGGTAATGCCTCTTCTGTTCCAGACATTTGGGTACAACCTGCCAAAAGTGGAGCTGGCTCTGGCAATTCTGACGCTCACTTCGTCATCGATGGTGGCATTTTGCGACAGTGTGCTGCCTAGGTATGAGAACCGTTGCACTGTGTTGAGTCTCTGGCCGTTGACAGTGATGCTGGGCTCAACGTAGGGGGGCCCAAAAATGATTTTTTCCATCGTATGGGCTATATAAAACTAAATCAACACTAATTCTCCCCTTTCCCGTGTAGGTAGAAGCATCAAACTTTGGGAAGTTGTTCAGTACACTCCTGCGAGGGTAACGGGCGAAAAAAATATTTAAATTATCACTTTATCCAATAATGGTCAATATAATTCATCCATATACGCAGTAGCCACTGTTTAAGAATACCTTTTATATAACTCAAATTAAAAAATGGTATTACGGGCCCTAGCCCTTATTAAGTGATGTTTTTTTTAATAATTTAATGCCATAAAGCGGGTATTTTGCTTATAGTATAATATATATATGTATGAATGTAGTAAGACAATCAAAATGCTATGACTCACTCATCTCTGATAGGGGCCATCCATTATTACGTACGCAAGGTGGGGGGAGGGGGTCTTGAAGTAACGGCATTTTGCGTATGGATGCTACGGGGGGGGGGAAAGGGGGGTCTCAACTAAATTTGTTCGTACGCACAACAAATTTATTTGCATAATACTAAGCCTAGTAACGTAAACCGCTCTGGCTGCAAAGACTGATATGCAATAGTGTTTTATAGTTTAATACAAACAAAATTCTGAACTTGGAAGTACATGAAATTAACATTTGATTCAGACCAAACGTTCACACATTACTAAAATATATCCGTCTGATTTATATTTCCATTTCTTGAAATTAGTAGAAGTTTCTCTTTCGCCCACCGTGCATTAGCCGTTATATATACACATAACGGGACGACGATGTCACTGCTTGTATTGTTCTATTTTATCAGTTTTGTTATGCAGTGTTCAAGACAATAAAATTTGAATGTTCTATTGTATTACTTCAATAATTTCAACACGATATTACAAAAAACTATAAAGGGGCCATCCATGAATGACGTCAAGCTATTTTGGCATATTGTTACCCCCCCCCCACTTTTTCGTCACGCGTCGCTACAAAAACTAAGACCCCCCCCCTGCAGTATGACGTCACAAAGGGGCCGTCCATACATGCCGTCCCGCAACCTAGATGGGGAGGGGGTCGACTATTCGTGACGAAGGGGAGGGGGTGTTTACACCTCATTCCTTACACCTCATCAACAAACTATTTGAATGTTATTAATTCCCTTAAACTTCACCGTCTTGTTTCTCTCTATGTCTGTGGTGGTCGGAAAAACAAAAGTCAAAAATGACCCACTTCCCGTGATGCCATCCAGCTGAAATTTTGCACATAGACTTGTGTCCCCTAACAATGCATTGTATCAAAATTTCAGATCGATCAAATGTACCGTAATTAAATTAATGCATTTTTAGTTTATCTCTATGTAGCCGTCTGCTATAGTTGACCTCCACAGGTCACTGGAGTTCACTCCAGCCATCAATAACCACATCCCCGTGTTTTACAGCAAGGTGAGTTCAGTCACGTTCAGTCTGTCGCGCAGTGCTTATTATATTGAACATAATAAATATTTTTAGTTCTGTCTCATATATAAGGGATTTATAGTAAAAAAAAACTTTGTTTTCACGGGTTGTTTAATTTTTTTTTCTTTATCTGTGAATATCTTTTTCAGTTAAACTACGAATTCTCAACCCAGCAGATAACAACGAAAGCTTTGTTATTTTAAGGTAACGTCGGTGAAGTTAAAATAAGTTCTACGAACGCTTCGTTGGGGGGGGGGATATTTTTAAATATCAATTTTATTAGGTACTCAGTGGGGAGCAGTTGCACAAAACGTTATAAATATTGTTGTAAGATCGATTTTTTATTTTAAAAAATCGCTTTTCATTGATTGCTGTCAGATACATAGCGGATAACGCAGCCAGCTTTTTTATATATATTGTAGCTCTGTCTACTCAAACACAACACAAGCTACTTAAAGCCAACACAACACTAGCCACTCAAAGCCAACACAACATACGCTATACTCAAAGCCAACACGACGCAACACAAGCTACTTAAAGCCAACACGAATCTAGCCACTCAATGCCAACACAACATAAGCTATACTCAAAGCCAACACGACACAAGCTACTCAAAGCCAACACGACACAAGCTACTCAAAGCCAACACGATACAGGCTACTCAAAGCCAACACGATACAGGCTACTCAAAGCCAACACAACACAAGCTACTTAAAGCCAACACGACACTAGCCACTCAAAGCCAACACAACATAAGCTATACTCAAAGCCAACACGACACAAGCTACTCAAAGCCAACACGACACAAGCTACTCAAAGCCAACACGATACATGCTACTCAAAGCCAACACAACACAACACAAGCTACTTAAAGCCAACACGACACTAGCCACTCAAAGCCAACACAACATAAGCTATACTCAAAGCCAACACGACACAAGCTACTCAAAGCCAACACGACACAAGCTACTCAAAGCCAACACGATACAGGCTACTCAAAGCCAACACAACACAACACAAGCTACACACAGCCAACACAACACAACACAAGCTACTCAAAGCCAACACAACATAACACAAGCTACTCAAAGCCAATCAAAGATCTATACCCCATATAATCACAAAGAAACGCCACAAGTGACCGGACTCACAACACTTCCAGCATTTTTGACCCTTTATTTTCGCCATTTGGATAAGATAAAAAATATAAAGTATTGCAACCTAACAAACATGAACATATTTTAAGTATTTTTTAAATTTTATTTCCTAGACTTGATCCTAAAAGTAAAAGTCACCAGTACAAAGAATGCGCCAACAAAGTTCAACAAAAACCTATAGCTGCTCCTCATTATTACAATGTAGATCAAACACATTTTTTCTGTTGGGGGGGGGGAGGGGTCTGCCCCTCCAGGCACTGCATCCTTCATTTCCCAGATTGAGAGGGGGCACCCAAGGGCCGATCTTAGCACTTGCGGGGCTCAGTCTGGGTAGGGATAAGGAAGTAATGATAATAAGAGAAAATTAAGATAGGCGGGGTCAGAGAAGTGCGGGGCCCACTGCGGCCGCATAGGTTGCAGTGGCTTAAGACCGGCCCTGGGGCACCCTTTGTTAAGAGCCCCATCCTTTATTCACACATCTTTACGTTAGGCTTTTGCGTAACACATTGGTCAACTGGTAATCACATACCAGCACAATGATATAAGTAACCATCCATTCAACTCAAATAAGAGACAATATTCCATCAATATATCTTTATATATAATTTACCAAATCAAGGGCGAGTATGTGCAAATAAGAAAGACGAATGACCCTCGCTGGGGTCAACCGATCAGTTTATGGTTGGCAAGCAAAGGTGGTGGAGAGGGGTGGGGGGTCATCGAGACCAACAATGCTTCTTGAGTTCACTTTCGCTGTTCCTTCACAGAATATAGTTGACAAGCTAGGGCGGTGCAGGGTGGGGGGCAGGTAGCTAACCGCATTGCGCATGTTTCGAGACCAACAATGCGTCGGCAGACCCCCCCCCCGAGGTTCAGTCGCGTTGCTCTGATTACTTTCGTGATGTAGTTTGTGTCCGTTCTTTCCCACTCCCTTTCTTTGCACCATCTATTAGCAAGTCTGCGGCGTATGCTACGCTGCCGGTCGCATCCAATGTTCCCTCTAAGGTCCGTTGGTCCGTGTCCAAAGTGAAAAAAACGCGTGTGGAACGTTGCTCAGCAGCATCCATTTTTGTGCAATATTTTTTACAAAATTTGCTGCGCGGTAATTTTAAACTGTTGCGTGGCGTCAACCAGATATCTGCGCGGCGACGCAGCCTAAAGGGAACATTGGTCGCATGTAGTTTCAGTTATGTTTAACACTAACAATAATGCTTACAATCAGATCTAAATCTACAATATACTAACCCCTCCCACAAACTGACCCAGTAATTATCCAATTTTCCATGTACATAAAAGAATGAAATCTGATAGGCTCGTAATGTTGTGTTGAATGTTAGACCCATATGTGAAACATCTGGAGGGCTATAAAATAAAATTGAATATTATTTCGCTTTTGAATCGGAAGCGACATCTATGGGACTGAAATCATTTGACCAATTTTGTTTCACACGTTCTCGGAGTAGTGGATCGTACTTTGCAACCAGAGTCTCCAGATCTAAAAATCCAAAGTGCATTCATAAGTGGCATAGAAAAGCCGAAGTCTGTTTTCCTGGGAAATTGTAATACTAATAAATACCAAAAATTCTGACAAGAAGTTCTTACAACGTTCTTTGTCTATTTTGCCACAATGTATTGCCTTGCTGTAATCAATACTTTTCGTTCACACACCCCTCGCTACCCCGCTGTTTTTGAAAATATACAACTTATTGGGCCAGAGCCAAATTGAACGACCACTCCTACCTTCCTAGTTCTCAATTGATTCGCAATAACAGATCGTCACACATTGCTGGTTGGTAGTTTGGTAGTTAGGAACGTTACACCAGGCGTGACGGGCATAGATGACAGACGTGACGGGCATGGATGACAGGCGTGACGGGCATGGATGACAGACGTGACGGGCATGGATGACAGACGTGACGGGCATGGATGACAGACGTGACGGGCATGGATGACAGACGTGACGGGCATGGATGACAGACGTGACGGGCATGGATGACAGACGTGACGAGCATGGATGACAGACGTGACGGGCATGGATGACAGACGTGACGGGCATGGATGACAGACGTGACGGGCATAGATAACAGACGTGACGGGCATGGATGACAGACGTGACGGGCATAGATGACAGACGTGACGGGCATGGATGACAAACGTGACGGGCATGGATGACAGACGTGACGGGCATAGATGACAGACGTGACGGGCATGGATGACAGACGTGACGGGCATAGATGACAGACGTGACGGGCATAAATGACAGACGTGAAGCATGAGTGACAGACGAGATGACATTTGCGCATTTTTTTAAAATTCAAGACCAAACTAATGTTAAGTTAAAGAAATAGAATTGAAATGGCTGAGAAGTGTGATAAATCTAAGAGAATTCAACCAACCAATCTATCTATCTATCATAAATCTAAGAGAATTCAACCAAACAATCTATCCATCCATCCATCTATCTATCCATCCATCCATCCATCCCCACTCGTTGCGTCACGAAGTAGTTACTGTCACCAGATTAAATGTCACGGCTACAGTCTCTAGCGGGTTCCATCATGGAAACAAACAAAAACTGGTGATTTTTTTTTACATTACTGCTATAAGTAAATACGGATATGTATATAATTAACTGGCCAAACTAAACGAGAGACACTGCGTGCACGAAGGCAGTACACTTAGAACCGACAACACCCAAATCACGACCATCACTTTTAGTGCCTTCAAAATTTTACATGAGCCTATACACGAATCGCTTTAATACACTAGGCACATAATGGAAATGATAACTAAATCTGGAAGGAGTTCCTTGTGTAGTGGATAATATATCCATCGGTCCACCAAACTCAAAAAGTTTGAGACCCCCCACTGCCATTTTTTTTCTAGATAAAATTTATTTAAAAACATATTATACATGCAAACGCAGCACAAACTAGCATAGTATACAGAAATATAATATATGAAGAGCTCTGTTAGTGAGCTCAAAACGACGCGAGAGGGTTGGCTGGCCAAAGAAGAGAGAGGGGGTAGAGGATACGTATAAACCAATCAAAATCCACGGAAGGCGGGACTAGCTTCGGGAATATAAAATAACACGTTTATAACGAAATGTTGCCCAAGTATTTAAAGATATTGAAATTAGGATTTCACGATTGTTATACTCGGATTATATGAATAATTTTTAGTCGATTTTTCCAAAACGTTGTACTATACATTCATTTGAACACGCATATATTTCAAGTTCCACAAATTTGTTGATAATAAAAATAATTTGTAAAAAATAATAATTTGTGATAATAAATTCAAGTTTAACAAATGAAAATAATTAAGATATACGCGAAAAGTTAACAAATTTAATATGAACCATGATTCAGAAATGCTCGATATCACAAATAGTAACTGCATATTTGTAGTCTAGTCATGTTTTAACTTTTCAAAAAATAACCTGAAGCGTTTCAAATAAATCAGCGCTTTACTTTTAGTAATTCATGGACTAAAAATGTCTATATCCCTGAAATTTGTTTTTGTTCCTGTGATCTAAAGGAAGAGCGCGGACGACGCAAAACCGAACGCTGAAGATGGACGGAGACTTGAAATGTGGCGTTGGATAAACGAAGGGAAAATTCAATGTCTCAATGTAGGTGGGTTTGGAATGTATCGTGATTCCAGATTTAGTAATCATTTCCATTATATGCCTAGTGTATTAAAGGGATTCGTCTAATGAACCCAACTGTCAAAACGAGGTGAGATTTCCTTCACACGTCTATGCGGTTCGCTCCGTGATGACCTGAAGTTGTAAGTCACGTAGTAGATTTCTCAACATGTTGACTTCGTCTGAGTTCTGTGTTATGCTGTACTTAAAAAAACTATAAACCCTGTTGATCTTTTGGGGGTTTTAACATTTTTTTTTAAATAAAAAAATAGTGATGCCACTTCCTGGCATGGAATTACAACGGAGACCAAAGTCGGGAACGGACCGGGTGTAATGGTGTGGAATCGTGACTAATGAAAATTGGCGTTAGCGGTCAATGTTATCGAAGCGGTACAAGACATAATTAAACAGATTTTTTTTAAATATAGTTTATTTAAATTAAACACAATTGAAAATTAAATTATAAAAATAAAATACATTCTTAAAAAGTAGTAAAAATGTATAGTACCTTAAAACATTTACAAAATGGCCACTTATGACAATGAATTTCTACTATTTCATTTCCACTGACATCGTTTTGAGCGTAGACGTAGAAAAAATATTACTGCTGTCGTCAAAAAACATAATTGACTGTAAAAAACACAAAAGTTAATTTAAACATTTTTTTCGAGAGTTATTAAAAATGTACACGGCAAATATTATTGACCTAAAATTGATATTTTATTATAATTAATCACTATTTTGAAAATCTGCATTTTTACTTATTTTTAGCGGGACTTGTTCATTCATGTGATAACGGCAGGGTTGCCATATTGGCCTTTTTAAGGCCAAATTCTCAAAATTTGGCCTTTTTCAAGAGGTTTGGCCTCAACATTTTTTTGTGGCTTTTTGGCCTTTTTTTTGGCCTTTTTCTTAAAAAATAATAAAAATATATATAAAAATAATCTTTATCACAAAAATAAAATTAAAAATTCGCCAATAAGTCAATAACCTTATTAATTATTTTCTTTTTTTGGAATAGCTTACGTGTATTTTAGACATTAAAAAGTTTTTTAAAAAGTTTAACAAAGAGGCTATTAAGACAAAGCCAGATACAGAATGCAGCTCACACTTTTAGACGCTATTGTTAGCGTCAGGGCTGAGCTTTTGTTTACAAATAAACGCAGTAAGGACTTTGTCATGTCACCAAGATTGCTTGATGACTTGACATCTGATAAAGTTTATAATAATACTGCATATAGCAGTCTAGAGGAAAAGGATGAACTGAAGCTTTTCTTTCAAATTTAAATAAAATAATGGGTTTGAGACTGCAACCAGGCTTTTAAATTAGTATATGTATAACATATAAACAGGGTATTAGTTAGCCTGACAGGATGTAACACAACAGCGAACGTTTCGGCAAAGAGCCTTCCTCAACGAACAAATAGTACACAAATAAAACGAATATAACGAACCCAACTTAGCTGCAGTGAAATCCAATTAGTCCAGAGATGTTATCTCTACTGGACTAATTGAATTTCACTGCATCTAAGTTTTTAAAAAAAAATATTTCGTTATATTCGTTTTATTTGTGTACTATTTTTTGTTCGTTGAGGAAGGCTCTTTGTCGAAACGTTCGCTGTTGTGTTACGTCCTGTCAGGCTAACTAATACCCTGTTTATATGTTATACTCTTTCAAATTTGTATGTTAGTATCAAAATCTATTTATATTGTGAGTACAACCATACATACGAAGATTGGCATTTACACATTTATTATCCTTTTTCTACTGGTTTTACCTTCATTTTTAAATAGTAAACTTATATTCAGCCGGTATGAGCCGTCCATAAATGACAACACGCGATTTTGGAAGATTTTTCAATGTATTTTCACCCCCCCCCCACCCCTCGTCCAAAGTAATCAAGAGCTAGACCATTTCCAATATAACGTCACAGTTCTTAAAAGCACCCTCCCTCTCATCATACATCGCCATAAATCTGTGACCCCCTCTCGCCCCCTATGTGCGTGACGTCATTTTTGTTGAAATTTTTCATATAACATAAGTTTGGCCTATTGGCCGTCAGTTTGGCCTTTTACCTAAATTACAATCTGGCAACCCTGGATAACGGTACTTCAGTTAGGAGTTATCCATCAGTTTGGGCCATCATTTGTCACGGCACACTATATAATATTTGTTTTCAATTACATCGACCATATCTATGTGAGTAAACATCGAGCATATCTATGTGAGTGTACATCGACCATATCTGTGAGTGTACATCGACCATATCTATGTGAGTGTACATCGACCATATCTGTGAGTGTACATCGACCATATCTGTGAGTGTACATCGAGCATATCTATGTGAGTGTACATCGACCATATCTGTGAGTGTACATCGACCATATCTATGTGAGTGTACATCGACCATATCTGTGAGTGTACATCGACCATATCTATGAGTGTACATCGACCATATCTATGTGAGTGTACATCGACCATATCTATGTGAGTGTTGGCACGCTTTCAAATCTAGACATTCTGTGTCACGGCAGGTGTCGCCATCTTAGCCGGCCAATTGTTTATAACGGAATGAATATTTTAATGTTTATAGGACGCAACAATCTTGTTAAAGAAGGCGCGTCTGAAATAGATTAAATAAAATAGAATTAGTAGATTGCATTATACAATTGTGTGTCTGTGTCACTTCATATGATTTATAATGAAATAATAGCGTAAGGCACTGACAAGGTTTGTTGTCAGATGCCGATTCACGCGATAAGCGCCGGGTCGCTGACGTCGTGATGACAATGACACCCGGGACAAAAAGCAAGGGGTCGAAACATCATCTATATCAAGGGGTCGAAAAATCATCTATATCAAGGGGTCGAAACATCATCTATATCAAGGGGTCGAAACATCATCTATATCAAGGGGTCGTAACATCATCTATATCAATGGGTCGAAACATCATCTATATCAAGGGGTCGTAACATCATCTCGTAATTTCAGATATCTTAAACTCCAAAAGGCAATGGCTGCCTCAAACTCCAGCCAGTCCAACTTGAAATTCGGCATCGAGGAGACCTCTGATAGAGCCAACGATGTCAGCCTGAACATGGGAGAAGAGAGCCACACGCCAGTGCAAGAACAGACAGTACCCGAAGATATAGATCTTGGGGACAGAGTACTTAGACCACCAGGTATGCACCACAGTTGTCTGCACTTACTTTTTCAACAACTAGAATCATCTACTGGAAACATGACTTTGGGGATTTAATCATGTGATACGGGAAGCTGGATAAGAAGTACCAACATTGAAAAAACAACAACAAAAAACCAACAAGATCGAAACCGTTAATTCCATGAGTAGATTATACCAATTTTGAAAACAATTCCCATTATGGTGCAATAGTTGTAGAATGGTACAGAGATTGAAAGGGGTTAACATTTCCAAACATGTGCTAGCCATTACTAGATTATACCAATTTTGAAAACAATTCCCATTATGGTACAATAGTTGTAGAATGGTACAGAGATTGAAAAGGGTTAACATTTCCAAACATGTGCTAGCCATTACTTTAAATATACTTAGAGAAAGCCCAATGGAAATGCATTAAAGCAACATCGAATAAAAGAGTCAGCAGGTACGAGACAATCTGAGTGCAAACATTCCATTTCTTATTTCTAATAATCTTTAACAACTTAGCTTTGTAAACATTTAACACATGTTGTAACATTTTTAAAAAATTACAATATTGGTCAATAAATTCTCAAACAGATGAGAGCCCCAACAGTGACCATGACCCATGACAGACGGAGAACAATGGTAGATCAATTCTATTTGAAAAAAAGGAAAGGTATGCAATATAGTTACATGTATCTTGTCTTATTTAGACAGCAGTGCCCTCTATTAAAACCATATTTTAAAATTATTTCAAAGTTACTTAGATCACTGTTTTACATTTTCAACAATAGGGGCTAAGGGATGTTCATACTGACACACAGAATGTAGATTCTTCAATACAATTTATAGTGAAACATAATTTAAAAGAATACAATGGTAAAGTAAAACAGAAATAAAGATGCCAATTTGTAACTTTAAATTTTGCAGTCAGTGGGCCACAAAAGAGTCATGCAACAGAATGCCTTGTGGACAGACAAAATATAAACAACTAATCCATGGGCCCTGGCCCCTGATTTTCAAGGAATTGTAATTTTTTTAAAATGTATTTTATATTTTTAGTATGCTTCAAAAAAATTCATTAAATAAATTTTAAAATCTTGAAATGTTTGTGTTTTGTAAATCTTTATTTTATATTTTTTATTGCTATTTTTGGTTTAATTCTTCCATATTAGATATTTTTTCTTTCTAAAAATGAGTTGAGTAATGGTAAAATGATGGTAAATTTTATTAAAATAAACAATCTTAAGTCTAAAAGGCCAAAAATACACTTCAAACGTTGTCGTTTTTTGTAATGTTATCACTAATTTGATTGATTGACTTTCCAGAAAGTGGATACTTGTGTTTTCCAGTTCTTTCAGATTGTTGCCTCTTTCATGGTTGTACTGCATAAAGTTTCTTTCAGTCTGCCTGGTCTCCTCTTGCCCTGAGGTTACCATGTGAGGGTCTGTCGGGGTAGTCTCGAGCTTGACCATCTTCTTTTTTTTAAATGTAGATGCTAAGATTGTCCGTCTGAAAAGTTCCCTCACTTCTGCAGATGTCTTGCTATCAGACCATCATGTGTAAGATTCTGCCAAGCCATTTATCTTTTAAAGCACTGAGTTGTTGGTCTAGTAGCTTTGATGACTTCCAGGTTTCTCAGCGATAACTTAAGAGACTGGTATCACACAGGTGTTGCAGATAGTTCAGTGGTCAGGCTGAGCATCAAGGTCCAGGTGTTTGACAGGTTTTTTTTAAGGCCTTGGGTGCCATGGCTACACATTTATATTTCTGTTTGAGACTTTTTCGAGAATGTGTTCATTATAAATGTGTTCATTATAAATGTGTTCATAATAAATCTGTTTTTTGTAAGGTTGATAACTTTAGTATTTTCTTTGTTGATTTGCAGTCAGATTTGAGTGGAATATGCATTGAGAGTGTTCATAGGGATATGTCGTCTGCAAAGTCTAGGTCTTCAAGCACTTTGTTTTCAACCCACGAGATTCACAGTTGGTGTGTTTTTGAAGTTTGGCGCATGATCCAGTCAAATGCAAAGCTAAACAGAAATGGTGATAGTACGCATCTTTGCTTGACTCCTGTATCACCTGGGAACCAATAGAACGCATCTTTGCTTGACTCCTGTCTCCACTGGGAACCAGTCAGAGTCACTGTAAATTTAAATTTGTTTCTACACAACAAAGAGAGTTTGAATAGAAAGTCTGAATAGAAAGTCTTGTCTTCTTATCTTATCTGTTACAGACGCTCCTTCTATACAGAAGATTATCATGCCTTACTTTATTGTGTCTATGTATTTGGGTGGCAACCTATACATTTCCAGAAGCTTCCACAATGATGGATGGTGCATGCTGTCAAAGGCTTTCTGAACGTGAATTAAGCATATTAAAAGCTTGGACTTCATTTCTGCTGCATCTGCGATGATGGTTCTCAGTGTGAGCATGTGGTTGGCGATGATGGTTCACAGTGTGAGCATGTGGTTGGCGATGATGGTTCTCAGTGTGAGCATGTGGTTGGCGATGATGGTTCTCAGTGTGAGCATGTGGTTGGCGATGATGGTTCTCAGTGTGAGCATGTGGTTGGCGATGATGGTTCTCAGTGTGAGCATGTGGTTGGCGATGATGGTTCTCAGTGTGAGCATGTGGTTGGCGATGATGGTTCTCAGTGTGAGCATGTGGTTGGCGATGATGGTTCTCAGTGTGAGCATGTGGTTGGCGATAATGGTTCTCAGTGTGAGCATGTGGTTGGCGATGATGGTTCTCAGTGTGAGCATGTGGTTGGCGATGATGGTTCTCAGTGTGAGCATGTGGTTGGCGATGATGGTTCTCAGTGTGAGCATGTGGTTGGCGATGATGGTTCTCAGTGTGAGCATGTGGTTGGCGATGATGGTTCTCAGTGTGAGCATGTGGTTGGCGATGATGGTTCTCAGTGTGAGCATGTGGTTGGCGATGATGGTTCTCAGTGTGAGCATGTGGTTGGCGATGATGGTTCTCAGTGTGAGCATGTGGTTGATGCAAGACCGGTGGGGACAAAAAAGCCCGCTTGTTTTCTGAGATGTGGGTCAAGATGTTTCCTTGCGTTTGTAAGAAACAAGCTGCAAATGTTTTCCTGCAATAAAGCATAGGGTGATACCACTCCATTGTTGCAGCCTGACAGATCCCACTTTTACGGTAGTTTGAAGATACTCTATTCTTTCCATTGTTGAACCGTTTCAGTTTGCCACACTTCATTAAAGATGTTTAGCAAGTTTTGCATAGAGTCAGCTTTCAGGGTCTCTGCAGACATCTCGTCTTCCCCCGTTGCCTCGTCGCGTCTTGATCTCTTGAATGCTGTTCTCAAGTCTCCTAACCTGAATAATTTTATATAGCTTTGACATAAAATATTTCCTTCAAGGATATTCCTGTAAAACTTTCTCCTTGAGAAAACCTTTACAACTTTCTAGATTATAGGGCAACAACATTTTCCAGGTCGCAACACCTTTTTTATAAAAGTCATGTGACCCCCGACCGTATACAATTGAAAAAATGCATTTTTAACGGGGTAATTAAAAAGAAAATTTATTGCAATTTTATTATAAATTATGTTATTTAATTATTTTAATGCAATTCTTGAAATTGCATGCTATTAACCAGCCTCAGAATTTGAGGGTGAGTTGTTGTTAACGCCAACCTCATGTCAACCTTAACGTTTTATTAATCATTTTGTTTATAAATGATGAAGAGGCAACCATCAAACTTGGGTATGAATGATACATACCGCACCAGAATTGTGTGAGGAATTTTTCATTAAACAAGTTACGTGAATAATGCAGGGGATTCCCCCTTGCTTCGGGAGCTAGTTCTTTTACTGTTTTCTGAAAACCCGATTTTGTCCCAAGCAGAGATGGTGCATCATCCATTCAAACTCCACTTTAATCCTCCATTAGTTTCACCAGTGGTCATCTGGACGTTTCATTGTTTACCTTCACTGAAATTCTCTGTTTCCATTGAAATGTATTGTCTCAAAAAACAGAGGCATTCCACCATTACTCACAAACTCTCGGCACATGTTATAACCGAATGGTACAGAATAGTGAACATAGATTATAGTTGAATACATGAAATTATTGAAACTGTTTCAAGATAATATTTAAATTAATAATTGCATGACAGCTAGTGCTCGATATACCACCACGATCGGTTCACAACAGACTAGTCGTAACTGGATTTGGTCATAAGTCTCAGTACGCTATGTGTACAAGTAATGTTAAATGATGGTATAAAAATATTTCTGTTAAATCATACATTTCTTTTATTATTGTTATATATCTAGGGCTGTTAACAATTTATTTAAATTTAATTGTTAACTTTTGAAAAATTAACGATTAATTAATCATTAATTTCGATTAAAGCCAAAAATTGAAATGTATAGTGTCATAAGTAACATTTATTAAAGGTAATTGTCGAAAATCGAAATAACACTGGAATGTCTTCTTTATATGACATCTTTTAACCAACAACGCAAACAGACAAGTGTATTGACATTATTTGGTTCAAGTGATGAGCGGGTCCTATTGAAAATACAACCAACCGAGCCGAACAATCGTTCACATAGCTTTAGATTGTATCAGCTGAAGTTTCTGATACTGTAGTGGATGTTTGGTTTGCAGGTGATATGTAAAAACCATGGTAGCAATGTTCCATTTAAGCAGCGTGGCTGCGCAAATATTCCTCAGACACCACACAGGAGTTTAGAATAACCGCGCAGCAAATTTTGTAAAATATTGCACAAAAAATGGACTTTGTGAACCATCGAAGCTTAGACTTAGAGGGAACATTGCATGGTAGGCAAACGATTTCTCTCAATGGACACAAAAACCTTTATCAACATTTTGAACATAGTTTAAAACCAAAATTTTAGTGTAATCGTCAGGAAATTAGTTTATATTTATCGGCCGAAATATTTTACTTTTTGACTTCCAGTACATTTATAAGTGGTGGGTCAATTAATCGTTTAAAAAAATTTAATCGTTAAAAATTATAAATTAATCGTTAATTTCCGCAGCCCTATTTTCTATGTAAAACTATTGACAAAAGTATTATTGCACATTCATACAATTAAGGCAGAAATAAATCTGAAACTTAATATGGCCAGTGATTGTGGTGTTTAAGTCCAATGTTCGTAAGTTGCACAGGTCTTAAGTTGAGTTCTAGCTGTATATTTATTTTATTTTTTTAGTTTACTGTATAATTTGGCAATCCTACAGAAAACAGGGTGGCATATGGGGTCATGCTTTACTCAAAGAGCCTTAAAATATTTCCTGCTAACTGGTTAAGTTTTCTGGCAAATGTAAGGGACAAGTTTATTGATTTCAAACTATTTTGTAATTTGTTTCACTAGACCAACGGTGGCCAAACTGCGGCTCGCAAGCCGCATGCCGCTCTTCTGTGTTCACTTTACAGCTCGCGAACAATTGATCAAATTAAAACTTTTCGTTTGAAATAAATGCTGTGAAATACATTTAAAAGCAAAACGCTTAAGAAGAAATATCTGTCAACGGGAAATAAAATATAGTCCGGAAAAAATACAATATATTTTGATACACCTTTTCCCTGAACATGAAACAAAAATCTATTAACACTAAAAGATTTAGGTTCTTTGAATGAATCAAGGAAAACATGACCCACCCCAGAGAATTAAAAGGGGTTAGTATTTTGTGTTATTAATAATAACATCCCTGCATTTATTATATGACAGGACGCTAACTTCACTTATTTAGCTTCCTGGCAGACAAACAGTTTTTAAAAAAATATGTAAATTGAAAAAGATTTTTAAACCACACGCTGTTGTTTACATAACAACCAAAAGAAATTTAGATAATATTTTTTTTCTTGCTACCAGAGAAAAATGAAAGTTTTAAACTTAAATTAAATGAAAGCAGTATTAATATCCCTCAGCGATAGCCTAGTTTTTCAGCCTTGTGCAGCCTCGCTTTTATTTGCCTGACTAGGCTACACAACAGTAAAAATTTTCTCAGCACTGGCACTGTGTTCAGTTTATATCTTGTTATTATCCTTATTATCCTTCTTTATCCCCTCTATTATGAGTTCTAGGAACAGTAGTGGTGATGCAAAGAAAGAAGTATGAAACATGAAAATGGCCTCGGTACATATGGCATCGCTCTCATGAGTACAGCATGGGTAAAATTAATGATTCAGAATAGCAAAGAAAGTGACTGATGGGCCATGACATGATTGTTTTTTTGTTAAGAAATATAGATAATTTATTTGGTTTTCGTTCTCTTTATAAAAAAAAACAGATGTTAAATTTAAAAAAAGGATTCGTTCATCTTGGAATGGACTGTCTCTCTTTCACTGATGTCAATGTTTCAGGTTACGAAAAATTCGTGCCACAAACTGAGTTCTGGAAATAAGTAACCAGAGGCACCACTGAACTGACATTTCATGAGATGGATGGCATTGGCTCTGTATGAATCAGGTAAATAATTTTACACTTACTTTATAGGAGAGATGCAAGCAGTTCTGGACCAACATTTACATCAATGTAGATGGTGTGTGTAGACATTTAAAGTCAGCTCCAGCTCGCCAATTTGCCCAGATTTTTTCACCTTAAACAAAATATTTCAACATACTATAACTTTAAAAGATTATTTTTTAAATTATGTTATTGATAAAGTCAAGTGAAGACAATAGAATTTATTAAGTCACTTTGAATTCTTACCAATAAATCAATGGCTATTCTTAAAACTAATAAATGGTCAATTTCTTTTAAAAATGTGAATAGCAAACAATTTACAATGTCATTGAAATGGAAACATTAGGCACAGTACAATATTTAAAGGGCAAAAAATGAAAAGATGCAGAAATAAATTTTAATAAAGAGGACTATTGAAAAGATATAATATAATGTGAATATAATTGATATGAATCAAAACAAAATGAAGCCTTCAAAATACTTTTATCTTATACGAGTAACCAAGCCCGTCCAAGGACGTTCCGCCACCGTTCGGTGGCTTGTTGTAACTCCCCTTCAACAGCCGTCTCGACCGGCATACATGTGCATCATGTCAAAAATACTATTCATTATAGTTAAAATAAAAAACTCGTAAAAACAGAGATTTTTACCTATAAATCCCAACGCGCATAACTCAAAATTAAGTCTTGGAAGAGAAGAAATACTTCACCAAAAATAACTCGTTTTGAACGTCCGCGTAAACTTGATATGATTGGCTGTAGGAGTCATGTGTGTTTGAGAGACCAATCGCTATAGATGACGGGACAGAACTTAGCCTTTTATTATATAGGATTATCTGTTACAGACACTCCTACTATACAGAAAATTATTGTGTCATACCCTTATCTATGGTTTGTGTCTAGTCTTGCATTTTTATTAGTTTTAAATGTTGATAAAATGTTGATTTTCCTGGTTTTCTCAGGCAACCCATTCCACATCCATATTCTGCATGGAAGAAAGAGAATTTGTATGTGTTTGTTCTTGCATATGGAATAAATAAAGAAAAGTGCTTTTATCGATATGTCTATGTGAGGGATGTATTAAGTTATCTTTGTGTTGTATGTCTAAATTAGAATTAATTGCCTTATGCATTATTACTACTTTGCTCTTTATTCTTATATCCTCTAGTGTTTCAAGGTTTAATAATTTAACTAATGGTGTTATTCTTGTCAGTTTTGAATATTCTCCAGTAATGAATCTGGCAGCTCTGTTTTGAATTTGTTCTAGTTTATCAATGTTTTATTTGGTTGATGGGTCCCATACAGAAGATGCATATTCTAGTACAGGTCTCACCAAAGTGACGTAGCATTTTAGTTTTATATTCTTATTACATCTGTAAAAGTTTCTCTTTATAAAGCCTAAGGTTTTGTTTGATTTTTTAATTACTGCAGTGACATGGTGATTCAAGATAATTTCTCATTTATTGTTACTCTGTAAGTATTTTGCATCTTTAGTTTGGATTAGTTGTTTTCCATAAATGTAATATTTTGAATTTATTTGTTTCTTTTTCTTTGTTATTCTTAACAGTTGACACTTTTCTGGGTGGAAAGACATACTCCAATTAGTTTCCCATTTTTAAATTCATCTAGGTCTTTTTATATAAGATTTTGCTATCTTGTTCTGATTTAATTGTTCTATAGATTATACAATCAGCAAATAACTAACTTACCCTACCATCCAAAGTAATTAAAATCAGTTTGCATGACACGTAATTAATTCCTTGCCACAGTTAATTTTTTGTTATTTACATGGTGAAAAATAATCACACAAATTGTCAAAACAGGTATTTATGCAGCAATGTTCTCTATATGACTTTATATATTTTGGGCTACAAAAGCAACATTTGAAGGGTTGTAAAATGTAATTTCTAGTGAATTTCTTATTTTAATAATTTTTCAAAATGAATTCTTGAGTTTAATCAAATTAATAACCTAAAAAAACTTATTTATATGGCCTTTAAGATCAATAAATTTCTATTTAAAAATGTTAATTGCTCATCATATTATAAAACAAAACAAACATTTTGCAAGCTGTGTGAAACATTTTTGGCAATTTTCACAACTATCAATTATAAATTACATATGAAAATACTTTTAAAAAATCATCAGAGAAGTGCATTATATTTTTAAAAGAATATATAAATATTTGCCTTTTCATTAAGAAAAAAATTGAATTATGGGAAATTTTCTCGAAATAATAAATAAATTTTAGCCTTAAAATTTTTTATACACAAATAGAAGTACATTGGTACCTAGTTATACTTCTGCTTTGGTATAAGTCCAACTTGGTATACGTCCTGTTTGGACACAAAACATTTTGCTTGGTACACAAGCCGCATGCCAGAACTTGTATGAGTTCGACCATAAATAACGTCATGCGATTTTGGCCGATTCCCTACCCCCTCGGCACATGTCACAAAGTTTTGCCCCTCCCCCACACCCAATAAAAGCTGTATTTCTTATTTGAAAATAAGCTTGTTTCAAATCACTTTATTGTAGAGGTCTACGGATATATCGGCACCGATATCAGGATATCGGCAATATCGGTATCGGTAGCGTGTATAGGTCCCGATATTGATGTCACCGATATTTCATAACAAGTGGCATTTTAATCCCAAAAAAAAATTCAGAAAAAAAATATTCTCATTTAGATTAAGGTTGATAAGGCCGCTCCTTTTTAAGGGCCGGTTAACCGACGGTCCGTATTTTTACCATCATGAGAATGGATTCAATTTTCGGAGCGCATCGTCCGATTTGACACCAAAGCGCCTGTGATGTACCAACGTTAGTTAGTGTTCAGCTCTCAGCCGCGATCCCGTCAAAACAGCGAATTCAAAAAAAAATTTTTTTTAAATAAAAAGTTTTTAAAAACTGCTCTAACAAAAAAGGAAACCTTAATGATTAATATTAAATTTTTAATTTTTTATGTATTAAAACGGCATATTCTCAAATGTCGCCATGTAAGTGTGTTTTGGAGGACCAGTCACCGTATTTATTTGTGTATAGCACGCACTCGTGTATAACGAGCACCCTAAATATTTTGGTTTAAAATTGGTCACTTTCTCCCAGCTCAGACCAATGATTTTCAGTGACAAATGTTGAAAACGTGTGACAAAATATTTATTGACAGCATACCATGGTAAAGTAAACTACCAGAATAAACACAATTTCTAAATGAAATTTACAAACAATTTAAAACCCTTTAAAAATGAGCAAGATGTCCTGCTCAAGCCATTGCGACAGGCTAAAACAAGCAATGGTAAACACTCCCATTCGGCTTTTACAACAAAACTGACCAATTAGTGCTCCGCTTTCAAGAGGGCTTCGTCTCAAATGTAAACAAACATGGCGGACCAAAATTTCATCTTCAAATTTGAAATATTTATGGAGTCTGTGTAAGACCTCGTGTATATCGCACATCTATCCTTTTGGTAGTTGTTTTCTGTATAATATTTTGCGTGCTATACACAAATACGGTAATCGTTAAATAAAAAGAACCCCGTAAAAAAACAAGTTTTTGACTATAAATCCTCTATATATGAGACATAACTAAAAGAATGTTCATTATAATACGCATCGCACGACAATCCAAAAATCCAAAATTTTAGTTACGTCTCAAATATATAAAGTATAAAGAATTTATAGTAAAAAAAAACTTCTACAGCCTGCCTACTAAATTTCAGCTCGATTTGATCACGGGGAAAAGGGTTATAAAAACATGTTTAACATAGTGCGCACCGCAAGACAGATTAGCAATTGATAACATTTACATTAATGGACCAGGAATATATTTTTAAAAAGTATCATCAATATAATACGCACTGCACAGCGCAACAGGAAAGTATTAAAAAGGTCGTTCAACTTCAACATAATACGCACCGCGACACTCTCGCACAAAAATTAACATGCTACATAGAGATAAATAGAGAGAATCTAAATTTCATTAATTTAATTACAGTACATTTGATCGATCTGAAATTTTAATACATCATTTTTATCATGGGCATGAGTCTGCCTGCAAAATTTCAGCTCGCTAGCTTACGAGGAAGTGGGTTACAAATCGATCTAAAGTTTTTTCTGCATTCAAGCAAGGCATCAAGCAGACACCACAAGTTAATATAAAGGATTTTTAAAAAATACTGTATTTTTCTAATTTTTTGAGAACCCACAAGAGAATTTATCAAATTTTCGCCTCGCGCCATCTGATGGTGACATCAAAGAGCATGTGACGTCATCGCCCGCTTGTGTTCAGCTCTCATACGCAGTGCTCCTTTTACAACGCACATGAAATAAATTTTTGGAAAACAAAATTTTATATCAATGTGGTTACATGTATTTTAAGTCAAATGCCTTTGATCTGCACATACTTAGCAGGAAAACTTTAACTTAGTACATAAGACCAAAATTGAATTTGAGGACCCATAAACTGGTATCTTTCCTCTTGTAATATAAATAAATATAGTAACACTCGCAGCCTTGATCGTTATTCACATTTTGACTGACATTACCGTTGTGTTATTTCTTGTACTATGCTTCACCAAATAAGTCTAAGCGAATTTTAAAAAAAACACTCTGATGTCACGGTCGCTAACGTATCGGCTCTGGTATTCTGTTGTAACACAACAAAAAATTAACTCTGTGTAATAAGCTAATATACCGACTATTTGAAGTTACGGTTAGCTGGTCCTGTGTAATCAACACACACTTATACAGTCGAACCCACTTACCTCGAGCTCGGTTAGCTCGACCACCCCACTAACTCGACGTTTTTTATTGGAACCGCCAAATTCTCTCTTTGTCTTAGCATTTTTTCATCGGCTAATTCGATTTTTCTAAGTCGCCGAAACCTAATACCTCGAGCACAAAAGAGGGCCAAATTTGCAACTTAACGTTGGTCAGCTCGATCCTCGTCGGTTGGCCTAGCAATGCACCTGGCATTTTTAGTTCAAAACAGTGTTGACATCTCGCTTTCTTCGAGACTTCCGGCTATTGCGTGATTCTACGAGATTGCAATAAAAATTACCGGATGTTTTGCGTGTGTGAATTATTAGTTCAACGTGTATCCATGGAGTATGTATTCACCCGAGGTACTGGACAATCGCGTTAGAGGTCGTTAATCGTCGTTATTTCGCAGTGCATGTTATATTATTATTAAACTTAATTCATTTTCTGATGTATTAATCATTTTATTTTTTAAGATAAACGAATATCTTTAGAAATGAAAATAAAGGTTTGTATCGAGAATCGACGGTGGTTTTTATTTAATCAAATAAAAAAATTATTATTCTTTTAAAAGTTTGTTGTTGCTTTGTTACCAGTAAGATACATGACTGTGACAACACGCGTGTGACGATGAAATCAAATCATTTCTGATAAGGAATGATTTTTTTAAAAATTCGCTTAGACTTAGTTGCCGGCCGAGGTCTAACACACAGCCCACAGCGTGCTGTGATCAACGGTCAAGGCCACAATAGTTTTATTTAAATTACAAATTTGATTGACTGAGGAAATTCAAGAGCATTCTGATAGTAACAGATATCCTGCACGTCAAAAGCATTAAACTTAAAATTACCATATTGATTTGTTTATTTGTATTTAAATTCGCTGATACGATGGCAAACGCGAGTGGCTGTGACTTGCCATGCCACAAGCAGCATGTGACGAGGTGAGGCGAAAAATTTGACCTTTTAACGCATGCGCAGACAATTATAAACTGGTAACTTTTTTTTATTAAATGGAATCGAAACATACCACAGAGACGTAATCAAAGTCCTTTACTTCGGCATAAATATATATATATAAAAATAAAGAATATATATATAAAATTAAAAACTCCCGATTAGTCATAACTTTTCCCGACTTTCAAGGCTGAGAATTTTTTTTAAAGAATTCCCGACTTTTTCCCGTTTTCCTGAGTGGGAACCATGGTTATATTTAAATTTTAAACGGTCCTTAAAAACGAACGGTCATTACAACCTTAGTAAAGAGTGAAGAAATATTAGGGTTCCGATACGATTCCGATTAATCGTCCCATCACTAATTAACGCTGACTAATTGATCACGTACATAAAGAAATTTCAAGCACATGTTAATATTTTACCGCCATATTGGTTTTTGTTTTAACTCGATCATCGGTTATGTCGACGCCATTTTTCATACCCCAACGCCGTCAACTTAACCGGTTTCGACTGTAATTCGAATGAAGTTATACGGTTTGTTTCGTAATTTACGTTTGTGTTAATTAAACCAGTAACCTAACATATAAAATATAAATAATTAATAGTCATAAATTTAAGAATGACGTCATCAAATATGACCTCTGGTCTTTGTCCTAACAAATACTCATATCTGCAATCATATCAGCAAAAAAAAATATATAGGTAATATCGGTATCTGCAATAATGCATATCGGTAGACCCCTACTTAATTGTCATTTAAGTTTGTATTTAATATTTAGTTAAGTGTAAATCTGCACTCAATATCATTACACGCATGAATCCAATTAAAACTTCATTAAATAAAATGTAAGCAATCAATTATTCAAGTAGAACTTTTATTTAAAGTTGCGCGCTTTGAGGTGACGTCACAGTTTTTCAAACAACAACAAACCCTCCCCTCATCAGACATCATCACAAATGTGTGACACCCTCCCTAGCTGCGTGATGTCATTTATGGACATCAAAATGACACATCCGCATGTAGCAATGACAGCCCACCTCGAAAAGTGTTTGAGTATGGCAGTTGCTATCATTCAGTGAATGATTTGTGCAATAACTCTAAACTGTCAAATGATTTTGTTTTTCTCGTAATTTTTAAAATAGTAAATTCACTTATCATGAGTTCTAAGAAAGTAAATGAGAGGAGCCAAGCAAATAAAAAAAAATTGTTAGGATCACTATGGAGTTGAAAAAAGAGATTGTCTGGGACTTAATTGAAAGATTGCCAAGAATGACAATTTCTATGATTGTGAAAAACAAAGACTTTATTAAATGGGCAAATGGGGTGAAATCAATTACAAAACAAAGATCAGGGACATTAGAGCATGTTGAAATATTGCATTTGATCTGGATAACAGGAAAAGTGAAAACAAATTGTTCAAGTTCTTTTTATTTATTTATTTTAGTATTAAGCAGTGTTGAAATTATTTTATAGAACCACGTCAACAAATGTATAAATATGTAAATTACAATATGATTTTTTACCATGGGAACGGATTCATCATTTTTCCTCTATTCCTTATCGTAAAAATAAGTTTGGCATACGTCCAAGGGTCTGGAACATATACCGAGGTTCCACTGTATTTGAAATTTATTTACTTTACACCTAAAATGTTACTTTTTAAAATCAAATTTGAAAATATTAAAATTTTGTTATAAATTTATTTTTAATGGCAATTATCAAATAAAATCAGTTTATAAAAAAAAATTTTTTTTAATTAATTTGTTTAAAAATTATTTATTAAGGGACTATCCATATATTATGTGCGCACAAAATTCGTATTTTCTTACCTCCCCCTGTTGCATCCCATACATTTTCGGGACCCCCTCCCCTATGCGTACGTACAAATTTGCTTACAATTGAAAAATAAATTTTAAGACAGAGTCAAAAGCAATTGGTTTTACTCTTTGTAGCCACCTATAAATGACGGCACCCGCCTAAAAAAGGGGGGGAGGGGGTCACACATTTTTGACGATGTGTCATGAAAAAAAGGGGGTGTTTAAGAAATGTGACGTCACATCAAAATGCACAATTTTAAACATAAGTTACACTAAAATATTTGATTGCTTGCAATTTATTTAATGACGTTACGTGTTACGATATTAGAGTGCTGCTTTACACTAAAAACATACTTAAACTTAAATGACAAAAAAGTTATTTGAAACATGCTCATTTTCAAATAGAAAATACGGCTTTTAGTGGGGGTCAAAGCTTTTGTAATGAAGTGTGACGAGTCTGACGAGGGGGGGTGAGGTCAAAATCGCGTGGCTTCACTGACGGCCCAATTATTGTTGTTATATCGTAATTTTCATGTTGAAATTATTGAAGAAATACAATAGATCATTCAAATTTTATTGTCTTGAACATTGCATAACAAAAGTTATAAAATAGAACAATACAAGCAGTGAAATCGCCGTCCCGTTGTGTATTTATAACAGCTAAGGCACCAGTGGGCGAAAGAGAAACTTCTACTAATTTCAAGAAATGGAAATATAAATCAGACGGATATACTTTAGTAATGTGTTAACGTTTGGTCTGAATCAAATGTTAATTACTTCCAAGTAATTAAAAGTTCAGTATTTCGTTTGCATTAAATTATAAAATATTTTTGCATATCAGTCTTGACTCGGTCGGTCTCGAATGTCGTGTGAAGCCTGAGCGGTTTACGTTACTTGGGTTAGTATTGTGCAAATTATATTTTTTGGACGTACGTACACATTCAGTAAAGACCCTCCTCCCCCTCCGTACACATCCATATGCAAAATGCCATTAATTTAAGACCCCCCCTCCCTGCGTACGTAATATATGGATGGTCCCTAAGTACTCTTTGTATTTCTTTGGGTGGTACAAAATAATTCAATAACGGTTTAATCTACACTACTTACAAACCTAACCTTTTTTTTTCTTTTCTTTGGCAGGAGACTGGCAGACAGAAATAGTGATCAGAACCAAGTTTAGCATTCTTCTATAATTACGCAATAATCTTCTGTATAGAAGGAGTGTCTGTAAAAGATAAGATAAGATACTGTCAACTAAATAATTTTAAAAATTGACTTTAGTACACATCTAACTTTTACTACAGATTTTTACATTTCACATAGGACTTCAAAGGAATTCTTACTTCATCTATTGTAGGCAATTAATGTTTATGACCACTTTAAATTGCATTACAATGTGTTTTAAATTTTAGTTACAATATGTTGTGCTTATTCCTCACTTTACTTCTAATCCTCATTTTGTAAAGTTAGGAATTAGTTCATGCTAATGATGTACAGTAATTTTAGTTTAATAACTCTTAATCTGAATAATGTATTTTTTCTTTCTCTTTTATAAAACCTTTCAAGAAAATGTTGCTATTATTTTACACAAGATAGACCAATGTCATAAGTTCTGAAAAATGCCAATATTGTTTTTTACTGTTTGATCAGATGGATTATGATTTTATAGGTTAGTAATGTCGTTAGCTCAGGGGCGTCAAAACTTTTTGCAAAGAGGGCCATATTACATGAAATAAAATAATACGGGCCTGGATTAAGTAAGATAAAAACAAAAGGAGAATTAGTAAAGGCTTTTAATCAGATGATTGTTTTGTTTGTTATTTTTAAGAATTCAAAATTTCTTCAGCTGCCTATTAGATGACGATGACACTATAACAAAGCTTATGACATGAATTGCATATTGAGAAATTTGAATACTTGTTATTTAATGACAGTAAAATTGTTATTATTATTATTATCTTTAAATGAGATACTGAAATCTACAAATACTTGATGAATGAAATTTTAATTTCATTAAGAATCATACCTCTTCGGTGTTGTCTATTTTAATTTAAATTTTTTTTTAGTAATTTGCATTAAATTTTATTTTTAAAGTCAAATACTTACTCTTCAAACATTTAATCATTTAAAAATATAATATATAATATAGTTATTGATTTAATTGTACCATATTATATTCAATAAAAATACAATAGGCATGGAAATGTTTGAACTCATTTGTATTTTTGTTATAATTTTCATCAATCTATAACTATTCAATCATCAAGATTTTTTTCAACATGCCTTTATACTTTAAATATATTTAATTTTTATACAAAAATTCAAAATCTTGATTTACTTTAAATACATTTAATAAATTAAAATAGTAAATTCTCAATCTCACAAAAACATTAAATTTCGCTGTGAACATGTGAAATAAATTTTTAAATAGTGTAGAAACTGCAGGATTACCTTGCCGCCAGCGCCTTGCCTTAATTTAATTTTTTTTCTATTTCTTAGACATCACATAGTGCCCATATCCTTGACCATAGTAATACTCGGCATAGGCTGTGACTATGACTAATCTCTGACATGTTCATGGCGGCATACTCATACGTGATACAATGATCAATAGACTGCAAAGGCTAAGTGCAAAAACGTCATAGCATACTTCATACTCATATCATACTGTCATACTCATAGTCTGTACTGTACCGTGTACCCTAACTTGATTTAAATTACATCAAATATAACATGCAGGATCTTTTGCATAAAATATAAGGTATTACCATGTCTTGGTTTTATTTTTAAAAATTTTTTTTAAAGTTAAAGTCTACAGTTATAAAGCTTACAATGCACTGTCACTGCTAAATCCAGGAAAGCAGCCGCCGTTTCATGTTTCAACTATGTTTACAGTGACCGGAAGTATCGCCAGCAAAGAAGAGGCCGGTGTAGCAAAATGAAGCCTCCCCCATACAGGGTTTCCCTTTTTCCTATATCCTGTGTCAATGTTTGTTTTTGTTTTTCCTTTCTTTTTATTTAACATAAATATTTTAAAATACAATATGTTTTAAGAATATTATCATTACTTATGTAAGTATTGTAAGAATGTATTTTATGTTGAACTGATGAAGGCATTAGCCGAAACGTTTACTGTCGTATCAGTCTAAAAATAAAGCTCAAATTTATTGTTTTCATTGCACAATTTGTTTGTGTATTTTGTATTTTATTTCCCGGGGAGAGTGTATTTTAAATTGATATATTATCTATTACAGACGCTCCTCCTATACTATATAATATAGAAGATTATTGCGTCCAATGCATATCCATGGATTTTGTCTGGTCTTGCATTTTTATTAGAGTTTTAAATGTTGATTTGCATTTCGAGGTTCGATTTCGATTCCATTTTTATTTTTGATAGCTTTCTCAATATTGAAGCAAACAATGCACAAAATGCTACCCCATTACATTCTAATTCTACTTCGTTGTCGTCATTGTCTTTAGGGTAATGAGTAATGCCCACATATGGCATGAACATTTCAGTTACATTTTCTACATGTAAGAGCACCGCTGGTTTCTTTTAAGCAGGCGCAGCAGGAAGTAGAAGAAGAAGGGTCTTCGGTAACCACGGAAAAGGAAGGCTTTTCGATAACCATGGCTTCACCATTGCTTTGGTTTCCATCATCATGGATTGCTTTACTTTCTCATGCATGTCTTCTGCAGAAAGCGTGGTCTCTTGCATTCCCTCACCTCTGTCTTCCTGCTCTTGTGTTGTTTGAACGCTCTGTATTATTTTTTTCGAGGTCTTCCTCTGTTTCCACATCTTGTAAAACATCGTCTGGTAGGGACGACGTTGTGACATCCACTTTAGCTTTGCAGCCAAATAGAGCTTCGTATGGTGAACTTTTAACCCAGAATGAAAAGCTCTGTTCTTCATGAGTTGGATGAACCGTAACCCCTCACTCCAGTGGCCAGTTATTTCATCTTGCATCCAAGCACAGAGCATATTTTCGATGTCCTTGTTAGCTCTGTCGACGCTTCCCTGGCTTTTTGGGTGGCGCGGCTTACCTGAACTATCTTCAATGTGGGCCAGTACTCATTTAGGCTGCTTACCACATTGTTTGCGAATTCCTTGCCGTTATCGGACTCTTAAATCTTTGGAGCACCAAGCAACGTAAATATATCCACAAACCAGTATGCTACTTCTTCTGCCCACTTTGTCTTCAGGGCCCTGAGAACTAAGAACTTGGTGAGATGATCTTGATACACCATTATAAACTTGTATGATACACCATTATAAACTTGTATGATACACCATTATAAACTTGTATGATACACCATTTATAAACTTGTATGATACACCATTATAAACTTGTATGATACACCATTATAAACTTGTATTCCCTATCAGGATGGGATTGAAAGTCGATGAGATCGACCTGAAGACGGGAGTTGAATTCAGAAAAAACCATTGGCTAGACCACAATGCCTTTTTGGCGACTGGCAAGGTTCGCAAAGGTTAACATACAGCTCAATATCATGACGGGTAACAACGTTCTTGTATTTGGGTGTAAGTTCTTTCAACATTCTGTCCCGACCTCCATGACCAATAGTCTAATGGGCCTTTTGAAAAAATTCAAATAACTCGGAGTCCGCGACGTAAAACTCAATGGCACTCACACCTTCTTTAACAGGTAGACCAACTTATACTCTTATTTTCCACCATCATGACATCATAGTGTTTCACTGGCCATTAGTCCCGTGATTCTTTCTTAATGGTCATCTTAGCCTTTTTCACATCGTCCACTAATTTTTGGTAACTAGTCTCTTTCTGTTTTATAAAAAAAACGCAGTTTTAGCAGCATTGACTCTAACTTTAGATAACTCATCGTAGAACCGTCGTTGCATGTCAACATGGGGTGATTCCTGTTCTAGCACTACATTCTCTTCCGATATGGTCACACAGCAATCCAAGGGGAAACGTTACGGGAGAACGTCTGTGGAATCTCAGCCAAATGATATAAACTGACGTCGTGAGAAGAATTATGGCAATATTGTCTGTGATGTGGTAGTGGAACCTCGTACCAGTAATACGCTGTCTTACAATAACGTTCAACGCTCAGTGCTTCGATGGCAATCATCCAACAACGACCTAAGCGCCACCGCCAACATCAGTGGCGGGAAAAATGGCGGGGAAAGCCAGTTACATACTTTTCCGCACGGCAACTCGGCATTCCATAGGCAATGTATGAAGTACCAATCATTTCATACTTTGCCTAAAACCATCAGGCATTCTATACATTTCTTATGCATTCTATATTCTACAGAATGCCAGATTTCACACATTGCCGGTAACATATCCTTATATAATAAAAGGCTAAGTTCTGTCCCGTCATCTATAGCGATTGGTCTCTGAAACACACATGACTCCGACAGCCAATCATATCAAGTTTACGTGGACGTTCAAAACGAGTTATTTTTGGTGCAGTATTTCTTCCAAGACTTTATTTTGAGTTATGCGCGTTGGGATTTATAGTCAAAAGCTCTGTTTTTACGAGTTATTTATTTTAACTATAATGAATAGTATTTTTGACGTGATGCACATGTATGCCGGTCGAGACGGCTGTTGAAGGGGAGTAACAACATGCCACCGAACGGTGGCGGAACGTCCTTGGCCGGTCTTGGTTGCTCGTCTATAGTCTATATATATAATTCGCCAGAAATTAGGACAAGCACAAGGCGACGCGAGCAAGCAAGCATGACGAATGACCCTCGCTAGGATCTAGCAATCACAGTTTATGGTTGGCAACCAAGGTTGGTGCGGGGGGGGGCATGTCTCGAGACCAACAATGCTTCTTGCGTTTACTCGCGTTGTTCTCATTTCTTCGTGCTGCTGTTTGTTTCCGTTCTCCCTCCCCCCAACACTTTTTCTTTAAACTATCTATGAACAAGTCAGCGGCGTATGCTACGCCGCGTGTCGTATCTAAAATATTATTAATAAGTTCACTAGGGATGCAAGCCTCTCTAATAAAAAATAATCTCGATATTTTTATTTTGTCGTAACGACCGCATGATATTTCGACATGAAATATATTATTTAATAGTGCGCTTCGTTTCTTGAATCACTCGCCTGACAGCTCTCTAAGGACTTTACTGAAGTAATCTTTTAGCTTTTAACTTTTTGACGACGTGAGATATTTGATATTTGTTTTATTTAATGGACCTTTGGAAAACTAATTCAGTAACTGGTACAAAACGATGTAAACGTTTGAGGACATCTGGTTTAGGGGATAACATATATGTTTTAAAAAAACTGTCAAAAAAGAATACTGAATGCAAAATGTGAAATTTAAAATCAGTATTTTTAAAATATCATATATTGTATACGAGGGAGGAAACAAAGGATTTGATACGGAATATTGAAATACAACATTCTGTACATGCCATAATCTACAACACACGGCAATACGTCACCAACATTTTAATATTATAACAACACTTTGTCAAAGATGTTAGGCAAACATATTTTACATCATTGCTCAACATTTCATAACGATTGTGTTCTAAAAAAGGTGTTAATTAAAAAAATTCTAAAGCGAGCCTGTCATTTAAATTTCCGCCTGTCCATATATATGTATACAAACACACACACATGCGCATATATAAACTGTATATGTATACATACACACACGCTTTCACACACATATATATATATTATATTTAAACAACACATAATAGCTTCAGTGCCGCGTTGCATTTACCTAAACTCCTTAAGTCTCATAGAATGGTGAATTCATATTGACCAATTGTCAACCTTAGCGCGGCTTTAAGGGGCCGTCCATAAAAGACGTCACTCACATGGGGGGGGGTGTCACATATTTGTGACGAGGGGGAGGGGGGAAGGTTAAGAAATGTGTGACGTCACATCAAAACGCGCAACTTTAAATAAAAGTTCTACTTAAAATGAAATATTTGATTGCTTACAATTTATTTAATGACGCTTTACTGGCTTCACCGGTGCTACGATATTAGAGTGCAGCTTTAGACTAAATACATGTACATACTTAAATGACAATGACCAAAAAGTAATTTACAACACGCTAATTTTCAAATAGAAAATACGGCTTTAATGGGGGCGGGGGCGCTATCGATGTTATTGAGCTGAAATTTTGTACATGGACTTGTGACACCTATCAATGCATTGTATCCAAATTTCAGATCAATCGAATTAATGCAATTTTATTTTACCTCTATGTAACTCTATGTAGCCGTCTGCTATTGTTGACATGCATGTGTCACTGGAGTTCACTCCAGCCATCGATGAAAACATCACCGTGTTTTACAGCAAGGCGAGTTCGGTCACGTTCAGTCTGTAAATGTTTGTCGCGTTGTGCGTATTATATTGAAAATAATCAATACTTTTAGTTATGTCTCATATATAAGAGATTTATAGTCAAAAACTTTGTTTGTACGGGTTGTTTAATTGAATTTTCTTTTTACGCCCTCACGACCGACCACGACAGAGAGACAGTGACAAGACGGTGACAAGACGGTGATGTTAATATAAGGGATTTAAAAAGACAACAAACTGTAATTTAAAAAAAATCTCAACCAACATTGTTGGTTGTTAAGGGGAAAGAGGGTTTGAGGATATTTTAAAAACAACAAACAAACAAAAACAAAAGGAACGGATCTAATTAAGTTTTGCAAGCATGCATACTTTACCATCTATAAAATATCAAATTTATATTTGCAGAAATCAGTTTCTTTTTGGTAAAGACAGTCACATAAGAAAGAAGAATAAAAAGTTGATAGAACTGATATGTAAATATATCTGTTGTGTGTTATAAGCAGCTCTGATGCGGGGTACACATGATTTAGATATGTGGTACAAACTGTTCAAAGATGTGGTACAATAGGTTCAAAGATGTGGTACAATTGGTTCAAATATGTGGTACAAATGTTTCAGAGATGTGGTACAATTGGTTCAGAGATGTGCTACAATTGGTTCAAAGATGTGGTACAATAGGTTCAAAGATGTGGTACAATAGGTTCAAATATGTGGTACAATTGGTTCAAAGATGTGGTACAATAGGTTCAAAGATGTGGTACAATTGGTTCACAGATGTGGTACAATAGGTTCAAAGATGTGGTACAATAGGTTCAAAGATGTGGTACAAACTGTTCACAGATGTGGTACAATAGGTTCAAAGATGTGGTACAATTGGTTCAAAGATGTGGTACAAATTTTTTACCAATATCTTACAAATAAATCAAACGTGTGGTACAAAACGATTATGAAAAAAAACTGTCATAAAATACATTTTTTAAAATAATAGATGAGTAGTTTTGAACACATAGATCAGAGAGTTGTACAAATAGATCAGAGAGTTGTACAAATAGATCAGAGAGTTGTACAAATAGATCAGAGAGTTGTACAAATAAATTATGGGCATTGAAAATCGCCAAGAGTGCTCATTGTGCAAGCGGTCTGCCTGTTGTCTTCAACTTGCTGTGTTACAAGTAGGGATGTCAATACAATATTGTTGAACAAAGCTTCCCTGTATACTCGTCCAAATTTTGAACGGCTTCCCGGGTACAATGACCGCTATACAAATGCTACCTAGCCCTCATCCATGCACCTCATTTCACACAGTAGCCGACGGCATGCATCCAATAATATACTATTGTAAACTTTAATGCACTTTTATTCCTGCTGTAAATGTATTCATAAAATATTAATCTTTCTCATTAACTAAAACTACAGAAAACTGAACATTCAAACAAAATGTCAACAACAATGACGTAACGTTCAGTCAGGCCATACGGGCCCAGCAGCTTGAATGTTATTGTCCGCTAGGCGGCGGTATTAACTATTTCAATTTATTAAATTTAAATACTGACAACTTTGTACGTGTTATTAAAATACGTTTTTTCTGATAGGTTGTTGTTGTTCGTCCGTCGATTCGACGAAGACCACTCTAGTAATCCGAGGGTTGCTGGGACTGGCTTTGTTTGTGCGTGCGCAGATGGATGATGAGGCCGATCCTTGCACGGAAGGTTCGGGAACAGAAGGGATAAGGGACAAGTGGGACATCTCCAGAAGGGTTGACAGCACGGGCCTTTCGGGCTTGCCACTTCTTTTCTGCGGAGGTGATCCGGTTTGCCTCGCATGACTTGGCACCTTCGTGGATGGAAGAACGCCAGGTGGATCGGTCCATTGCAGCACGTTCCCACGTGTCTGGGTTGATGGCAAACGCTTTCTTTTGCCCACTGTGGGACCGCTGGCCATGCTGGAGCTCGCCATAGAAGAGTCTCTTTGGCAGTCTCTCGTCTGGCATTCGGACCACGTGCCCTGCCCAACGAAGCTGGGACTGCATCAGGAGTGTGAATATGCTGGTGAGACCTGCCCTGGTCAGTACCACTGTGTCTGGTATTTTATCCTTCCACTTTATGCCGAGGATCTTCCTGGGGCTTGTTGAATGAAAGGTACACGTGTTAACGAACACAAGAAACAGAAGTGAATGAAAGGTATCGGGTTTGTAATGGTTTCTTCTGCTGCGCGGTGCGTCATTCAGCCTGCCGACACTTTTAAAAGTTAAAAACAACTGTCATTTATCTTTCTTATTACATTGAAAAATCTTCGAACGACGGAAACACGTAACTAATATCTGACATGTCAACTTTGAGGACACAGACGCAATGACATCGAAACCGGGGGAAAACAACAATAAACAAACAAACCAACAAACAAATAAACAAACAAACAAAGTTTTATGACATCAAATGTCTCCACTGACAGTGGCGGGAAAACTTGTAGGTCATTGCAATAGGGGAAGGGGAAGAGGAAGGGTGCACTTTTTTATACATCACAAACGATAATTTTATAGAGAAGATTATTGCGTCCTACGTTTGTAATAAAAATATATTATAAGTGAACCCCAGAGACCATGCTGGCCTGTTTTAGAAAGTGAAGCAGCGTTCACAGGCCGCGGCACACGAGGGGATTGTGTGGTACAAAGACCAGCCCCTTGTCACTTTAGTTGAGACATGAAATACCATGAGTTTAAGTGAAACATTCCACCATTAGTACTGGTACAAATACAAACATGACATACCATGAGTTTAAGTGAAACATTCCACCATTAGTACTGGTACAAATACAAACATGACATACCATGAGTTTAAGTGAAACATTCCACCATTAGTACTGGTACAAATACAAACATGACATACCATGAGTTTAAGTGAAACATTCCACCATTAGTACTGGTACAAATACAAACATGACATACCATGAGTTTAAGTGAAACATTCCACCATTAGTACTGGTACAAATACAAACATGACATACCATGAGTTTAAGTGAAACATTCCACCATTAGTACTGGTACAAATACAAACATGACATACCATGAGTTTAAGTGAAACATTCCACCATTAGTACTGGTACAAATACAAACATGACATACCATGAGTTTAAGTGAAACATTCCACCATTAGTACTGGTACAAATACAAACATGACATACCATGAGTTTAAGTGAAACATTCCACCATTAGTACTGGTACAAATACAAACATGACATACCATGAGTTTAAGTGAAACATTCCACCATTAGTACTGGTACAAATACAAACATGACATACCATGAGTTTAAGTGAAACATTCCACCATTAGTACTGGTACAAATACAAACATGACATACCATGAGTTTAAGTGAAACATTCCACCATTAGTACTGGTACAAATACAAACATGACATACCATGAGTTTAAGTGAAACATTCCACCATTAGTACTGGTACAAATACAAACATGACATACCATGAGTTTAAGTGAAACATTCCACCATTAGTACTGGTACAAATACAAACATGACATACCATGAGTTTAAGTGAAACATTCCACCGTTAGTACTGGTACAAATACAAACATGACATACCATGAGTTTAAGTGAAACATTCCACCGTTAGTACTGGTACAAATACAAACATGACATACCATGAGTTTAAGTGAAACATTCCACCATTAGTACTGGTACAAATACAAACATGACATACCATGAGTTTAAGTGAAACATTCCACCATTAGTACTGGTACAAATACAAACATGACATACCATGAGTTTAAGTGAAACATTCCACCATTAGTACTGGTACAAATACAAACATGACATACCATGAGTTTAAGTGAAACATTCCACCATTAGTACTGGTACAAATACAAACATGACATACCATGAGTTTAAGTGAAACATTCCACCATTAGTACTGGTACAAATACAAACATGACATACCATGAGTTTAAGTGAAACATTCCACCATTAGTACTGGTACAAATACAAACATGACATACCATGAGTTTAAGTGAAACATTCCACCATTAGTACTGGTACAAATACAAACATGACATACCATGAGTTTAAGTCAAACATTCCACCATTAGTACTGGTACAAATACAAACATGACATACCATGAGTTTAAGTGAAACATTCCACCGTTAGTACTGGTACAAATACAAACTTTGTGTTCCGCCACTGACGGAATACACCCCCCTCCAAAAAAAAATAAAATAAATAAAATAAAATAAAATAATTTAATACTTATTTGTAAAAAAAACCTTACACTTACATTTTACGGCATAAAAAACATGTGGAAAGTGAAACAAGTAGAGTGTGAAATAAGTCATGTGACACAGGTCATGTCACACAAGGCAATAGACACAAGTCATGTGACACAAGTCCATCGACACAAGTCATGTGACACAGGTCATGTCACACAAGTCAATAGACACAAGTCATGTGACACAGGTCATGTCACACAAGTCAATAGACACAAGTCATGTGACACAGGTCATGTCACACAAGTCAATAGACACAAGTCATGTGACACAAGTCATGTAACACAAGTTAATAACATGCGCTCAGCCAAAATAAACCTAATAAGCCAAAAAGGGCCCGTCCATAAAGTACGTCACGCTATTTTTGACCCTTTTTGACCTAGCCCCTGTCACAAACTGTCACAAATCTCGCTGGAGCTGGATTGATGAAGTTAAATCCGAACGGAATCGGAGTCAGATTTGTAAAAAATGGTCGGATTTCGGAAATTACGGAGCCATTATGAATATATACAGGGTTGTTAATATTGCAATATTGTATTGGTATTGGTAGTATTGTCAATACTTTTTTAAGTATTGGGACGATATTGCAATACTTCTTGAAATTTGATATTGGTATTGGTATTGCCAATAATTATTTTTGATATTGGTATTGATTTTTAACCAATACTAAAAAGCAATATTCAAT
Organism: Ampullaceana balthica; assembly: GCA_944989445.1. Taxonomy (NCBI): domain Eukaryota; kingdom Metazoa; phylum Mollusca; class Gastropoda; family Lymnaeidae; genus Ampullaceana; species Ampullaceana balthica. The sequence continues at coordinate 460,082 of CALYLW010000271.1, forward strand.
AAATTCTCTACAACATTGGTTGTGAATAAAGCTGAATATAATAAATTTTTCTTTGGTGTCGCCATCTTGCGAGTGACATTGCCAAACAATTTTTGAATGAGACTGATCAATGAAATGAATGATAATAGAAATCAAATCATATATGATATCTTTGGCAATGAGCATTGACCAGTGACTTACCATGGCCTGGCTAAGTGGTAACGGCCAAATAGGTGGCGTTACCCTGTGAACTCTGCTGAATTTCATCTTTCATCGTTAGTTTCCAGATGTGATGCAATCCACTGACTCGGTCTGACTGTTTTTACTATAGTATGATGTTTTAACTGTTTATGTATCATTTGCTTTTCTATGACAGTCATTTGCTTCATTCATCCATTCATTCATCCATCCATCCATTCATTCATTCACAATATGTGTACAGTATACATATTAAAAATCTTGTTGCTTAAGGACGTTAAGGTATGCCGACTTATTTAATATGTTATCAAAGACTTTGGAATGCTTTGAGGAAAACTGATGAAGCAAGTGTTAACTATTGAACAAAATTTGGTTAAAAATACATTGTCTAAATTAGCCAAAAATGTTGTTATCGTTTATCGATGTAAGTGATATAGAGAGATGAATTACGTATTTGCGTTTTATTCGTCGAATGACCCAAATATTGGTATTGGTAAGGCAATAATAAATAAATATTGGTATTGGTATTGCAATACTGGTTTTAAAATTGTATTGGTATTGGTATTGCCAATAGATTTTACAGGCAGTATTGGTATTGGTATTGCCAATATTTTTTTTAGTATTGTTAACAACCCTGAATATATATATAAATTAGGGCTCTACCGGCCAGTAGGATTTATGAATGGAAATCCTGCAGGAGCTGTAAAATAGCCGGGTTCCGGATTTACCGGAGCTGGAGCCGAAATCCGGTACACCCCTACTTAAAAGAACAATCAGATTATTTAAATGAATTTAATAGTAGAATAGTTAATTGTCAACAGTTGTATTTCGGAAGGGGTTGGCCTCTACGTTGGCCCGGGAGACTAGTAGGGTTGCGGAAGTGGCTGCGACCTGAAACCGATTAACCCCGGTGAAATCGCCAAAAACACATGCAATGGAACCCTCCGGACAACCGGAGGGATGGGCACGGCCCCATCGAGAGGCCCGGTGCTGTGTGTAGGAGCAGGCCAATATCCAACAGTGCCTGGCTAGGTACGCCGAAGACAGGAAGACCCTCTGGGCAAGGGACGGGACGCACACGGACCGTCCTCAATGGGTTGAAGATTTCTGGCCGTCCTTGTATGGGTGCGAAGGGCTCCAGCGAGACGAGAATCTGAAGACAATCAAAGCTTATGGCGACAGCGTGGTAAAAGTCTTCACGGTCAGCTCACGTTTCAAGGATGGCAGAAGTGGATACGGAGTACTAATTCAATACCCCCAACCTGGACCTGACAGTATTGAACTGTAAGGACAGTGCGGATCTACATACAGTAGTCATGACGCCGAACTGGAATCGATCTGCAGGGGTTTAAAGGAAGTGCGCCGACGTCTAGCAAGAAGAAAGGTTTTCCCGACCGTCGTAGTCTTCACCGACTTACGGTTTTCGCTCGAGACTGTGGGTCGATCCTCTCTGGAGACGAAAACGGTCAGTGTCATTTTGGAAACAGTAAGTGAAATCCTAGCACAAGGCGGAAAAGTAATCCTTCAGTATATCACTGGGCATTGGCGAGCCTCATTCAGACATGATCGATAAGTTAGCGAGAGATGGGTCAGCTCAGCCCCAACCCGACCGTCCGATGACCCAGCTGGGGGTTCAATCGTGGCTTAAAGACCATTTCCGAGAGAAATGGCTTCAGGGCCGTGCTTCCAGATGCCCAATCTGGAAGCACGGCCAGAAAAGTATTTCAGTACATGCAAAAGCGACCGAGCAAAAGCGAATCCTGGTGGGAAATTGGACGCAGCAATCAGATGCTCATAGCTAGAATGAGAACTGAGCATTGTCCCATACGAAGCTACCTGTACAAGTTCAACACTAGAAGGGAACTGGCCTGTCGGCTCTGTGGCCACCTGGAGGAGACGATGGCCCATGTACTCGAAGAGTTCCCCGAGCTGTGCGGGGATTTGGAAGGAGAAGTCACGGTACCTGCAGAGGAGTACCTCTATGGCGCTTGGTGAAGCTCGAATGCGATAAAATGAACCGGGTCCTAAGAGCTTCACGGCTCGACCCAAAAGTGAGTGTACATTCACATTCAACAGTTGTCACAGTAATTCAATGAAACAGTAACTCAATCTAGATCGAATTTGAAAACAAAAATTGCAAAAATTAGACTTGACAATTGCATAATACACATCATTTATCTGCTACCTTTTCATTTACAATGGGTGAGGTCTATTGACCTCAGGATAAGAAGTAGATTAGCGAAACTTGACCTCAACCAGCGATTATATAATTATATAATATTATATAATTTATAATTATATAAAAGAAAACAAAACAATTTGACCAAAAAAAAGATCAGATTGACAAATTATGTGAATAACACTTGTGCTATATATTGAATCTGTTTATTATGGTCCTGTGAATGATGTTTAATTCAAAAATATCCACTGGACATCATCTTACAATGGTGAAGTGAAGTGTTCATCCATATTTACGACTGGCATCAATCTTCCACCACCATGGTTTCCTGGAAGGATAATTGCAGATAAATCAACTCGTCCTCATCTAGCCACTCAACAGCCTCTGAATGTGTATTTTCTCTTCTGACAATAACTGCCATGGGTTCTCTTTGCCTTCTAGAAGCGATTCTCAGAAGACGGATTGGTTTTATCTGAGTTGATTCTTGAACAGTTTGGGTGGGCACATTCTCCTGAGCCCGATCTCTGTGTTGTCCTGCATGTTTCTTCAACATTTTTTGTGAAGCAAAATAGAAGTGACATACTTTGCAAATTCGATCAAGTAAGCTTGTAATCATATAGTTGTACTTTGAAAACTTCTGTTGATCTCGGCATGTTATCAAATTTGAGTGTTTGTGCCTCAAACAAGGAAGGAACTTTATGATAATCTGCATCTGCTTTTTCTTAAGCTTTGAGTCCATCAATTGTTTGGTTGATTTGGATTAGAGGAGGGGAATAATCTTGAAGGTAAAACTTTGAAATATGAGCTTCGTGCTTTGTCGCGACATTTTATGTCCTGATATTTAACAATTTGAGTGAAATATTGGCTGTTGCGAACCTGATTGTCAAACCATACCTGATCCTTCGATATCAGTCCTGCTGCATCCAATTCAGATTTATGAACAACACATTCGGGAGATACGCATTTCATGTTATTGTGACATAAAACTATTTCAAATGTTTTGTGTGAAAATTATTTTTAAAGCTATTAAATTATACTAAAAAAATCATTAAAAAATAATTTTTAAAAAAATGTGTGACATCACACATGACCTGACCCCCTCCCCCTGTCACAAACTGTCACACTTTCTTACACCCCCTCCTCCCCATTGGAGCGTGACGTACTTTATGGACGGCCCCAAAGGAGCATATGAAAATTTATAACACATTTCAATGTACTGAAAAAGCAACTGCAAGGCTTGGTAAAGAACGGCAGAAATGATGTTTTGCAATATAAAATCATTTGAAAGAAAACTGCATGTTTTTTTAAAGAGATCTTGCAAGTGGGCAGCTGACCTATTTTCCAAATCTAAAGATGCATTTAGAAAATTCGACACAATGTGCACACAACCCTTCAAGTCAAGAAGAAATCTACATGGAACTTTCGAGCACGATAGCAGCTGTAAGAGAAATTTAATGACAGATTTCTACATTTCCGTCAGATGGAAACATCCATATGTTTTTTTTTACTTCTCTATATAAATGTAAGTTTGAAGAACTTGATCTTTCTTGCTTACAATGGTTAGATCTTGAAAATCATCAAATGGAGATATTGGAATTTCAAGAAATCTCTACGTGGAAAACAATGTTTTTCTTATCTGCGTGAAACACTTGAGAAGAGGGAGTGTACAGAGATCACACAGGACAGCACAATTGATAGTTATGAAAATGAAATCATTGAAGAGTGGGATTCTCTGCCACATAAGTTTGAATCAATGAAAACACTTGACGGATCTATTCTTACTTTGAATTATATCAAATTATTCAAATGTGACACAAGAAACAGACTGGCAGATAACCTGAGTGCTGAATGTGTTGCGCTCAAATTAACGATGTAATTGTAAAAGTTTGACGAATTATTAGTGTGTATACAACCGCAAAAATCCCATTAATTTCGCAAAATCAACCTATTTCCTGAAATAAAAATCTTTTTTTTATCGTTGAAAACTCTCTTCTTGATTTTTATCTTTAAGTCTAAGGATAAGTGATTAAGTGTTTGTTGTTTTGCTAAGCCAAAACCAAATGTTCAGGTTTAACCAGAGTGTTCGCACTTTGAAAAAATTAGGGAATTTTGGTTGAATTTTGGGCACGCGGCCCCGAAAAGGTTCGCCATCACTGCACTAGAGAATCGAGCGATGTTTTGTCATTCCTACAAGTTACGCATGCGCGATATGTCATTTTGACTCATAAGGGCCGTCCATTTGTGACGATGTGTGACGACGGGAAGGGGATTGTTTAGAAAACTTTGACGTCACATCAAGGCACGGAAGTTTAAATAAATAAAAGTTCCACTTAAATACTTGATTGCTTACAAATTATTTAATGACGTTTTACATGGCTTCACGCGTATTATGATATTAGAATGCAAACTCACACTAAATTCATACTTAAATGACAATAAAGTGATTTGAAACATACTAACTTTCAAATATGAAATATGGCTTTTTTGTGGGTGGCGGTGCAAAACTTTGTGACGTCATATTTGAGGGGAGGGGCTAATTTTTTAAATCCCTTATATTAACTTCGCGGCCGTCTCTGTCGTCATCTCTCTCTCTGTCTGTCTTGGGCGGGCGGAAAAACAAAAGTAAAAAATGACCCACTTACCGTAATCCGATCGAGCTGAAATTTGGCACACGGGCCCGTCTGACCTAAACAATGCACCGTATCAAAATTTCAGATCGATCGAACGTACCGTAATTAAATTAATGCATTTTTAGTTTATCCTTATATGAGGTATGTAATTCAATTTCACTGTTTGTTATTGTTTTTTGTTCCCACGTTAGAGTTTGAGTTGATGCGTAGACGCGACCCATCGAAGCACCGGCATGCTTTTGTTTACATTTTACGTGTCACGCTGAGCTCAGCCCCCCCCACTAGGGTTATGAAGCAAAGCTGAGTTAAGAGTTTGAAAACAATCAATACTGTTAGTTATGTCTCATATATAAGGGATTTATAGTCAAAAACTTTGTTTTTACGGGTTTGTTTTTTTGTAACGACGTGTGAGGAGGTGGAAGGGGGGAATCGGTCAAAATCGCGTTATGTCATTTATGGACGGCCCCATAGAAGTTCTAGCACGTGGGTCATATTCAAAACAAAAGTCATATACCATGCAACATGTTTCGCGTCCAAACAGGACGTGCACCAAATAGGACGTATTCCAAAGCAGACGTATGCCAAGGTACCACTCTATATGATTGTACTTTTTTGTACAATTTTCGACAAAATTTAAATATAACATGTAATGTCCCGCCTGTAAACTACTACCATCATCATTCATCGTCCCCACGAGCCGGTCATTAGAAGGGGAGCTCACCGCCTTTGGGGAGTTGGTCAGGGTCTCCAGGGGCGTGGACTTGGGCGTCCGAATGAATTATATTATATGCAGGGTAACTTTGAGCCTTAATATCTTAATAAACTTTACTAAAATAGGTGGGCTTGAATTCATTTCTTTTTTCACCCATGAGATAAAATAGACTTTGCTTGACTATGTAAAGTGAGATACTTTAAGTTTGAATGCTCTAAATTAGAGTCTAATTTCTAGGTAAAATTTATAAGTCCAGTGAATTAGCTGGTGTACGAAAATCATATGTTTTCCTAATTTTGTAACTGCCTGAACTTCACATGATTTTCTACTGTACTGTAACCTCATCATATGAAGAATACAAATTTCTTCTCTACTGTTATTGAACATGCCAAAAATTTGCAATCTCTCGTTCTTCGACTGGAAGTTTCAATTAAATTAAAATGACAAGGTCTGCTGAGGTGTTGGTACACTATGTTGTGCTAGAGTTTGTTGTGTGAATGGTGTCTTGTAGTGTCTGCTGGGGTGTTGGTTAGATTTGTAGACAGTTTTATCTCTGATACATTTTAGAGATGATCAGTTTCCATGATCAATATCAGTGAGCCAGCCCTAGAGAGCATAACGATGACATTGAATATAGGGAGCCAGTCCACTCTCAAGACATTCTGTTGTCACTCTCAAGATCACACTGAGCCACAAATAGACATTAATACTTATTTAGTTACTAGTAGGAAAGTTCTTGTTTTCCCCATGCCTAGGTTATTGTTGTTCAATTTAAAATATCTCCAGAAGATGAACTTTTATTTTGACATTTATTTTCATCTTTAATGTCATTAATTTCTTGGATTGTATTTTAGAAATAGTAAAATGTAGTCCAAGGTGCAGACAAGCTTTTGTGTTGATTACACAATTTTGGGTTAACTTTTAAAATGTTCAAGGCTGGTGGTATCTGTTTGATGAACATTTTGATTTGAGAGTTAGTGAAGCTAGGGTGAATACATGAATCAAATAATAATATCATTCTGTTAAAGTTTTGGGGTGGTCACTTTTATCTCATTGTTAACTTATTAAATTTTAACCTCATAAACTGTATGTTAAAGAAATAACACATCTGACACAGTTATTTAAATCCTAGCTTTAAAACAAATTAAAAATTACATTTTGGAATTCTTTTTGTCAAAACTACAGACCTACGCAACTAACTCAAACAAAAGTTCATAGCTTGTAGATCAAAATGATCGCCCTGTGTTTTTTATTTCTTGAACATCAGATCACAATACATGTATTTAAATAAGGCATTTTTTTTTACAGACTAACAGTCCAGTTTATGGTTGTTTTGTTAATATTAGTGTATTTATTCCATCTGTTGTTTGTGTGGAGACATTGCAGTAATGTGTCTATCTGGCACATTAAGTGTAATTATGTAAAATGTCACATGATCCAATGATTATTAAATTATAAAATTACTATAGTACTCAGATGCATATTTGGAATAATCCTGGCATATTTTTTGTTTACGGAGCAGTCCCACATTTATAAGATTATTTTTTCAGGGGCAACATAAGCACAATGTAGTTTACATAATTTTGCTTACTCTGTGAGAATCAAAGACATTTAAATTTTTTTACACTGGATCCTCTGTTATCCAACTATTACTATTACACACTAAAAAATATTACCATTTACATGTACACACTAAATTAAACAGATTTATAGTATAAATCTGTTTAATTAATCTATAGTCAAGTTATCATGAAATGGTAGAAGCAATGTAAACACCTACTCTCAGGTTCCTGGTGCCGTGTGGAAAGTAAAATTAAAAAAAAGTTGTGTGCAAAGTTCCACAGCATCAATTATTTGTGTGTGCAAAATTTTTTAAATTTGCTGTGCGACTTCGGCCAGAAATCTGCGCAGCGGCACAGCTTAACGGGAACATTGTTACAAATAATCTTTGAGTTGATAAGATTCTTTCAGTTCTTGGACAAGAATGCAACACGAAGGATATTATGTACAGGTATTTATTGAAGTTGATGAAAAAATGACTTACAATTGCCTAATGACAGAAAATTTGCTATATACAGCTTTGGTTTATGTACAATTAATTACATGGATGAATACTAATAGTTTCAACTTAAAAGCATGTATCAATAAACAAACTACTGTGTTAATATTTTTACTGTCAATCTTAAATGGTTTTTAAATCTTAAATACTTTTACATCATATCATTTGCTTCATATCAAATATGAGGAACAAAAGTAATTTTATCATTAGTGATATAGATAAGAAAAGAAGAATAGTAAAAGCACTGAACCATTCCATAAGTGCCAAAATTGAGCATTTTTGCTAGCTGATCATAAAATGATACATTAACTAATCTCATTCACCTATTTGATGTGGCCTAAGTAAATGGGTTCACAATCAAATCATTTTATGCAAAAATTGATTTAATTTAAGATGGAAAGTTAAGCCATACTATCTTGGTGAGATATGTAAAAGTTACTTCCCCTCTGCTCACATTACCATATCATACAAAGATATAAATAAATGACAAAAATTTATTGTGACCGTGTGGCTTTTAGTCTCATACGTATTTACATAGATATCTGGATAAAACCGGATACATGTGACATACATCCATCATCACCCAGATTGAAATTTAGAAGGGTTTTACACTTTGCATCACTTACATCATCTATAATTTTGATTTGTTTTTATACGACGATTGCAAATGTCAGTTATAAATACCAAAAGTTTAAATATATATATTCACAAAGTGACAATAATCAAAGAATAGAGAAGACAATTCAAAATTTATTTTTAAAGGTCATTAATTTATAACAGACAGAAATGGGCCAAAATTTTATGTCTTATCCAATTGTTTTTCTTAAAGATTTGTGAAACATCACGGGATAGAATGGGTCCCCGCTGAGTCCTATGTTTAAACTTAAATGAATCATGGTTATAGCTATTGCATTTATTTGGAAAATATATATAATTTTTTAGAAATAGTTATGGCAAAGAATTAGTAATTAAAAGTTTCTGTACTGTGTGTGTGAGTTTGGGGGGGTGGGGGGTGTAAGGGGGAAGTAATAGTTAAAAAAGAGTGAATTTGGAAAAAATACAACGGAATCATACTGGGGTAAACAACAACGGGATCATACTGGGGTAAACAACAACGGGATCATACTGGGGTAAACAACAATGAGATCATAGTGGGGTAAACAACCATGGGATCATACTGGGGTAAACAAACCAAACCGAAGTATGGGATCTGATAGGGGAAAGGGATTTCCCGAAAAATAGGATATTTTTTTGCAATGGGATTATACTGGGTATGTGACCCCACCAAAATATAATACTAAATTGGACCAAAGGGATCCCATTATTCAACAGGAACGCAATGGATTACACGATCCCCTCAAAAATGAATATATTTAATAAGGAAAGGGTTTGAACCCAGAATGGAATTCAATTATGCAACGAGATCATACTGGGATCTATTATCCCATCGAAGTATGGGATCATCATGGGGTAAGGGATTTGACTAAAAATGGGATTACATTATGCAATAGGATAAGACTTTGATATGTGATCCCATCGATGAATGGGATCACAACAGAGAAAGGGATTACATCAGGAATAGGATTCCATTATGTAAAATGATCATAAATGGGTGTGAAATCTCAATGAAGTATGGAATCATATGTGGGAAATGGATTCTACCAAAAACGGGATCCCACTATTCAAAGGGATTGTAATAGGTGAGGAACAAAATGGGATCCATAATGCAGACCTGCTGGAAAGCCTGGTATATCAGCGAATAATTTAATTAACATGTACCAAAAGGAATTTTAAAAAAATAATCTCGTAATGATTTTTAGATTCTTGTCATTGTAACTAATTTACATGTGAATTACTTGCTTTAACTGGCTTCATCATCAATCATATTATGCAAAAAGTGCTTTAGTTTGAGATGGAAAGTTAAGCCATCCTTATTATGATAACAACTGTTACCAAGTTATTTACCCTCTGAAGTACTTGTATTTTAGATTCTTGTCATGGTAACTAATTTACATGTGAATTACTTGCTTTAACTTTAACAAACATGTTTTCATAATGGTCAATAATTGTCTGGAAGCACCGAATCTTCTTATCCCTCCACTGGTGGGTGGGTCGTTGGTACACCGTCACAGACTGTCCACTATTTCAGGCCATTTGTCCTGGTGCTGTGGGTGGGTTGTTGGTACACCGTCACAGACTAAACTATTTCAGGCCATTTGTCCCGGTCCTGTGCTGCCCTTTGGGAGTCGATGAACGACAGGCTGGTCCATTCCTTGATGCCGTCTTCCTATCTATTCTTTTGCGTGCCTCTTTTTCTTCCTCCCTGGACTGCGCATTGCATTACGGTCTTTGAGAGACCTCCAGATCTTGCAACGTGTCCATCAACATTCCCTCTAAGGTTCATTAGTCTGTGCACGTTGTTAAAAAAACTCGTGTGCAAAGTTGCACAGCATCCATTTTCTGTGCACTATTTTAAAAAATTAGCTGTGCAGTAAGTCTAAGCTGCCGTGCAGCTCAGTCAGAAACCTGCGCAGGCGCACAGCTTAAAGAGAACATTGGTGTCCATACCATCTTAGTTTCTCTTTCATTATTGAGGTGAGATCTGTGATCAACTGTTAGCATCTGTAGTAGCAGCTGTTCTCTCTATTTGTCTACAGACTGCTTCATGCTTACAACTTTTCACTGAAGGCATCCTTTTAATACCTGGAAAAAAATATAAATAAAATAGATTTAAAACAAATGTAAAGAACTGCAAGGTAACTTTATATAAACATTGACAGTCCAAAATAAACTTTAATTTAAGCTTTAAACGGCAAAATACCCGCACCGTACAGCAACAAAGTAGTATATAGCAACCAAAATTGGTGTCATACCACTAAAATAAGTACTTTCATCGCTTGGTTTCGGTTAGCGCAGGTGGGCTGCTGACTATTTTCATGAGGATGGGTCCATAAATAAGAAAGTTCAACTGGGTGAACGTTGTCGACCGTTACACATAGAATTTCAAAATGAAACCTGCTTAACATTTGGAAATTAGGGTTTCAATACCTTATAGTTTTTAAATATAAGCCATCAAGATCATATGCACCTAATTTGATCTAGAACCATCTATTGTACCCAGAACCCATTGGGGGAACGTACTTAACAACTTCCCAAAGTTTAATGGCAATCAGATGAATAAAATAATATTTAAACAGCTTAAATAAGAAAAAAAAAGTAATAAGGGCCACCGTAACTTCAATTAGTCCGTATTAGTTTATTACCCGGAGTTCATTCATTTATTAGTGGTGTCACTGCATCATACTAGAGCCAACACGCAAACAATTTCTTAGTTAACGAGGCGTAGTAAGAGAAGTAACACACAGCGCGGCGGTGATGACAATGTGAGCACCGGTCAAGGCCGCGTGTGTTACTATTTATACTACAAGAGAAAAGATACCGGAATTTTATCCGGTCCTCGAATTCGATTTCGGTCTTATAGTTACAGTTTCCCGCTAAGTACCGGCACGTCAAAGTGTTACAAAGAAGTGGATGTGTATATTACACAAATAACAAAGCTGTTTGATAGCAGGGATTCAAGTAGCCCACACTACCCATCACCGCATTACAATTACATGCCACGTCCATGGTGGTTGGGTGGAGGACTCACTCATAAAACATACACACATGATGGATTGCTTATATACCCTTTGAGTGTACGTGTGTACACACATGATGGATTGATTTAAACCATTTGAGTGTACGTGTGTACACACATGATGAATTGATTTAAACCATTTGAGTGTACGTGTGTACACACATGACGGATTGCATCTATACAATGTCTCACTTTAAAGTTACTTTCATATTTAGAGATATCAGCCTCCCCCCCTGCCCTCCCAAACGTTCGCGTGTGTGGGTGTGTGTGTATGTGCGTGTGGGGGGTCCTTAAGTTTGAAAGAACGCGTTCATAAAGCAAATTAGACCTTTTAATATCCGACCCTTTAATTAAGTACATAAGAACTTTTAATATCCGACCCTTTAATTAAGTACATAAGATCTTTTAATATTTGATTTTATGCAAATTCTCCCCAAAGCTTTGTTTCTCGGAAACATCTTTTAATTCTTACTTCTATACAGAAGATTATCGTGTCATACGCGTTTCCATGGTTAAGGGGCCGTCCATAAAGTACACCACGATCCAGAGGGGGGTGTAAGAAAGTGTGACAGTTTGTGACAGGGGGAGGGGGGGTCCGGCCATGTGTGACGTCACTGTTTTATATTAAATTTTAATTATTTTGTTAAAAAAAACAACAACATTTTTGTTCGCAAAATGTGACGTACTTTAGGGGGGGGGGTTTCCTAGATTTGTGACAGTTTGTGACAGGGGGGAGTTAAAAATAGGGTGACGTACTTTATGGACGGCCCCTAATGTCCAGACTTGCAATTTTATTAGAATTTTGAATGTTGATTGTGTGTTGGTTTTCCTGGTTTGATCAGACAACCAACTCCACACCCGAATTCCACACGGGAATGATACTTTGTATGTGTTTGTTCTTGTATAGGGAACAAAAAACTGTTCCCATCCTTGTGTCTGTCTATGTGAATGTTGTATAAGATTGTCGTAGCGTTATATTTAATAATAATAATAATAAATTGATAATATATATAGCGCTGCATCCCTAGTAGTGGCCATCGATGTTTAGGGAACTATGAGCCCTTTGGATTATAGGATTTAAAAATGTAGTTCCAGTACAAGAATTATGGTAAATTTGACGTAACGAAGAGATCAAACCAATTTCACGTTCATGTCATGAGTTCAAATGTATTTATTTCCAATCTTAGGCTCGCCCATGGGAGGGGGTGGCGGGGGGCTCGTGTCAGCTTATTCTCTTTGTCAACAACGCCCCTGAGCAGTTGCGGTCATTTTACGTGTTATCTTTCGAAAACACACATTAGGAGCAAACCGGAATTTTAATATTTATGTATATGTGTGTGTGTGTGTGTGTTATACACCCGTTTCTGATGACTGGGGACCTAGGAAAACTTCACATTTACTCACCCCGAACTAGAACAAAGCGGAGTAAAATACCCGAGAGTAGATGTAGCGTATTTTCATCCCGACTATTATTAAAATACATAAAATAATAACTTGAATCAAATTTAAAATTCTACATGAATTATTGAATGAATTAATGGTAAATGAATAGTGAACATTTCTTTTCTAATCAATAGGCGCATAGTTTGTCCACAGTTGAGTCAGCCTGTGTAAAGATAATTGTCATTCTGGGAATGGTGTGGGAACCTTCATAGCAGCTCACCTTGAACAACTCACAAAAATTTTTTCGGTTGTCATGGCGACCTGAACTCGGTTCCTCGAACACACTAACCCCCACCTCCTTTCCCTCTGTTAGGAAAAAAGGCACCATTTTCCTGCTGCGCTATAAGATAAATTGTTGATAACATGCCATGAACCAAGCTTTTCACGATAGTGATTTAAGCTAAAATACACGCCTCGCGGACGTGATATTTTACAAGCGCTTATTGCAGGGGTGGGCAAACTTTTTCTACGGAGGGCCGCATTGAAAATGTGGTGGTCGGACACTTCGACCCCGGACGGTTCGACCCCAGGACGTTTCGACCCCGGTCTATTCGACCCCGGACAGTTCGACCACAGGACGTTTCGACCCCCTCGTTTCTACATTGTGAAATGATTTTATTTATTCTTTGGGTTTTTTAAAAAATATTTGTTAAAAATTAATATTTTGGTATATTATCCAATAAATTTTAAAAATGTTTATTTTTAAGTCGTTCAAAGGTTTTCACTGTGATAGCAAAAACAAACGAAAGTCGATTTTTTATAATTTTTTAAAATATGTATTTTAAATTTATAATTTTTAAATATTTTTTTAAGTGTCAACATGCTGAACGCAGGCGCTGAAACAATAACAAACCCGCGCCCTTGCATTCATTTCTGTTTCTTGTGTTGTTTAACACGTATATACCTCCATAGCAGAAATTATGATTTTAATAAGGCCTACAGACCTTCTCACAGCACAGAGACCACTCTGTTGAAGGTAACAAATGACCTCCTGCTCGCACTGGACAGTGGGAAAATTTCTATATTGGTCCTCTTAGATCTTAGTGCAGCCTTTGACACTGTCGACCATCAAATACTGCTGAAAACCCTGCAAAATTATTTTGGAATTTCTGGCTCAGTTCTGGCTTGGTTTCAATCATACTTATCGAACAGATCACAGGTAGTATCAGTAGATGGTTGTATCTCTCACAAAGCTGACTTGCTTTATGGTGTGCCTCAGGGCTCTGTTTTGGGTCCGGTACTTTTTGTACTGTATACAAGACCGCTACTTCTACTGCTTGAAAAGCATTCAGTTAAAAGCCAATCATTTGCAGATGATACTCAACTATATACTCACACTGATCCCTCTAATATGGACTCCGGTGTCCAATTGTTGCAGGAGTGCATTGGTGAAGTGAAGTCTTGGATGACGTTAAGCAAACTCAAGCTGAATGATGACAAGACTGAAGCACTTCTATTTTGCAACAATAAATCACGCAGTACTTTGTCTCTTCCGAAGTCAATTCACGTAGCCAGTTCGGATATTCTGTTCACAACATCGACTAGGAATCTTGGCTACATTATTTCTGACAACATGTCTATTAACAACTTCATCAATCACATCTGTCGCTCTGCCTACACTGCCATTCGTCAGATCAGCTCAATCCGTCATTACTTAACAGTTAGTGCCACAAAAACACTAGTCTGTGCTCTTGTACTGGCTCGTATGGATTACTGCAATTCTCTTCTGTCAGGTGTGCCAAAACAATGCATTGAAAAACTACAGAAAGTTCAAAATTCAGCTGCCAGACTGGTGCTCAAGGCAAAAAAACATGACCATGTTACTCCACTTCTTCGCTCACTTCATTGGCTGCCTATACAAGCCCGTATTGATTACAAACTGGCCGTTCTCTGTCACAATTTCTTTTCGGACTCATGCCCATCGTATCTTACTGAACTTTTGTCGGTCTACTCACCCACTCGCAAGCTAAGATCTTCTGCAGACACACGCGTTCTCTCTGTTCCTACGACACGCACCAAAACGTTTGGTGAAAGGTCGTTCTCTTTTTGTGCAGCCAAACAATGGAATTCTCTACCATTACACATACGTGGTATTCAAACAACCAAGTCCTTCAAGACTGCACTTAAGACACATCTTTTCAAAATTTATTTTTAAAATTGATGAAACAACATTTCTTGTAAATGATTAACGTAGCTTATGTATAATGTATTGTAATTTTGTGTGTTTGTTGTGATATGAAAGTTAATTTAATACTTATAAGTATGTTATTTCTTTCATGTAAAGCGCTGTGAGCCCAGTTCCTTACTGGGATACAGCGCTATATAAATAATCAATTTATTTATTATTTATTAAGACGTACAAAGTTGTCAGTATTTAAAGTTCATCAAATTCAATAGTTTATACCGCCCCCTAGCAGACAATAACATTCAAGCTGCTGGACCCGTATGACCGGACTGAACGTTACGTTGTTGTTTACATTTCCTCCGAGGGTTTCATAAGCCCGTGTTACGAAGGCTACACTCAGTGACCACCACAGCAAGCCGTGTGTTGGCGAGGGTAAATATAGTAAGTGGGGTCAGAGAGAATGTAGGCACCTTTAGAAAGGACTGTCTGACCACATTGCCTTTGTTTTGTCCGATTACATCGGACGGGCGGGGGGGGGGTGGAGTTGGATTGGTTTGGAAGGACTTTCTACGTCAATAACAATTTCAAACTGTATTTAATTTGTAATGGATAATAATTTTAAGCTAAATTATTTTTAGTAAATGGATAACATGTAAACATGTTTATACCAAAAATTACTTTTAAAAATAATAAAATTTAAAAAGTATATTAAAAATATATATTTAAAAAATATACGGTGTAGATACGAAGGGGTCGAAACGTCCGGGGTCGAAACGTCCTGTGGTCGAACTGTCCGGGGTCGAATCGCCCGGGGTCGAACCGTCCGTGTTCGAACCGACCTGGGGTCGAACCGTCCTATGGTCGAACCGTCCTATGGTCGAACCGTCCTGTGGTCGAACTGGCAGGGTCGAACCGTCCGGGGTCGAAACGTCCGGGGTCGAAGTGTCCGTAATTCGAAAATGTATTGTTATAGGCGGGCCGCATATATATTTTGTCTACTTTAATTACAATGTACAACATATAAAATATGAATTAATGATTATAACCATGTACTTGTCATTTTATTGCACATTCACACTCTATTACACATGCACATTACATTTTAAAATACGAGCTGAAATATTTCTAATTTGATAATAAGATTTTACTATTCATTATTATTTCAACAAAAGTTTTCGGTTACCTGTTATTATAACTATGAAGACGTAGGAACGTAACTTACATAAAAACTGACCATAAAGTACAATTATAATTAATGAGAAGTATGTTACTGTTAACAATTTTGTATAATGTTCTTGAACTGTGGAATCATTTTACTGGTTGTAATTCGCATGACATCATTTAGACTGCAGTCAGTCAACATCGATCTGTTCCTAGACTTGTTTATTTTCATGCAAGAAAAAGATTGCTCACAGATGTATGTGTGTCACGGGTGACCAATTTTCAATGTTACTTGTGAGCTGTGCGCACGGTAGTGTTGTTGGCTTGTTGGAGCGAAAGCGTGAAAAGGGAGAGGTTTTTTGGTTGACGTGTCGGGAATGTGTGTAGAGGTCAGAGAGACGGTTGAAGTGAGGATGTGTTGTATCAAGAAGTTGGAATTAAAGTTTGTTTTCTGTTAGCAGTGTTCGACTATTTCTTGTGTAATTGGTGTTGATGAATCTTAGAGCAAGCGATCCAGACATAGACCAAGGACGCTTGTGACATTCTGGGGGCCTGTCCGGGATTTTTACACAGGAAACACGGACACTGAGGAAGCAACGATAATGCCAGTCACGACTCTGGAGGAGATCATAGCACTGGTGGATGCCCTTCAACTCAGAGGTGAGGAAAGAAGAGATTACATAGAGAGAGAGGTACAACGAGTGAGAGATGCTGAGAGAGAGGCGGCCGAGAGAGAAATGGCGGACCGGGGCGGCTGAGAGAGAGGTACAACGAGTGAGAGATGCTGAGAGAGAGGCGGCCCAGAGAGAAATGGCGGACAGGGCGGCCGAGAGAGAAATGGCGGACCGGGCGGCTGAGAGAGAGGCAAGGTTAGAAGCCAAGAGAATTGAAGCTACTAATGTAGGAAATGCAAATGGGACTGACAACAGACCAAGACAACCTAAGCTTCCACCATTCATAGATGGGGTTGACCAGCTAGATGGCTACTTGACGAGGTTTGAAACTTTCGCTAGGATCAGTAAATGGCCAGAAAGTGATTGGGCGGTGTCACTAAGTGCGCTTCTGTCTGGTCGAGCCTTGGAGGTATACTCTAGAATGCCTTACGAGGACGCGTTGGTATACCAAAAGGTGAAGGAAGTGCTTTTAAAGCGTTACAATCTCACCGAGGAGGGCTACAGAAACTTATTCAGAAAGAGCACACCCCAGGCAGATGAATCGCCATCCATTTTTATAGGAAGAATTCGGAGCTATTTGTCTAAATGGATTATCTTGTCGGACATTGATAAAACATTTGACGGTCTTAGAGACCTCATAGTGAAAGAGCAATTTATGGCTGTGTGTCCCGAAGATCTGGTGATTTATCTAAGGGAGCGAAATAATGACACCCTGGAGGAAGTTGCCAGAGTGGCCGAGTTATTCCTGGAGGCCAGGAATAGAAGCTTTGATTACAGCCATGGTGCAACACAAAATGGCGATGGTGTTGGAGATGACATGTATGGGAGAAATGTTGAGGGGCAACAGACCACATCGGGTCAAAGAAAATGGCAAAGTAGGGCTGAGGAAAGATCAAGGTCAGACATACACTGCTTTGTGTGTCATAGGGTTGGCCATATAGCCCGCTATTGTCCCAGTTCAAAGGAGGGCGAAAATGCGAGCGTGAAGAGGGCAGCAGCGGCACATGCTACTCCAGTGCGTAAATGGACGGATAGCACGTACATGGTTGATAAAAGCCAAAAGGAAGACGGAGAAAGAAAGTTAAAGGTTGTGGAAGGGTTTATAGGATCAAAGAGTGTTGAGGTATTAAGAGATACAGGATGTGAAGCAGTGATAGTGAAAAGACAATACGTCAGAGATGACCAATTAACGGGCGAAATCGGGTTGATAAGAATGTTGGACACCAGAATAATAAGAGGAGAAAAAGCGATAATAGACATAAGAACACCATACTTGAGTGGCAGAGTGAAGGCGATAGTTGTGTGGAGAACTCAATAGTGGACCTTATTGTGGGAAATGTGCAGGGGGTAAGGAGCTATGACGACCCAGACATGGAGTTCAAGGGGGCGAGGTTGACAACGCCAGAGTGTAGTATGGTAGAGAGGTCACAATGTGAGGTCACATCGAGGGGAAGACAGCCGGATGTGAATCGCCGTGAAACTAAAAATTCACGGGAATGTGCTATGGTCGATGTTGGAGTCTGCGCACAAACGGAATCAAATGAAGAGGTGGATTCCATTGAGCATCGGTCGTTTCCCGCATTCCATTCTCGACCAACCACAAAGAGTCAAGTGAGGCGATTCCTTGGACTCGCGGGCTATTATAGAGACGTTATACCAAATTACGCAACCCTGGCATACCCGCTGACCTCCGTGACGAAAAGGGGTCAGCCCGACAGAGTGAAATGGGGTAAAGAACAGGAAGGAGCATACGACGCCTTGAAGAGAGCCATCACAACATGGCCAATACTACACAAACCCAATAGGCAAAAGTCCTTCGTTTTAAGGGCCCATGCATCGGACGTTGGACTTGGTGTTACGTTACTTCAGGAAGATAACAGGGGAATACTGCATCCTGTTGCCTTCGCCAGCAGGAATTTCTTTGAAAGAGAGATAAAGTATTCTACGATTGAAAAGCAGTGCCTGGCGATTGTGTGGGCGGTCAAGAGGTTTAAACATTACCTCTACGGCAAACTGTTTGTTTTACAAACTGACCAACAGCCTTTAAAGCATCTTACTACAGTTCGATTCGTAAGCGCCAGGATTACGAGATGGGCCATGTTTCTGCAGAACTACAGCTTTTCAGGGCAGTGAAGTACCGGTGAAATCAAGTTCAATATGTTGTGACATTAACCCAAAGGAGTAGTATGTTTAATGTTGACATTTTTTAGTATTAACTTAATAAATATAATGTTATAAGTTAGTGTATTTAATATAATGAATGGTTTATAAACACATAAGCCTGTATAATGGAAACCAGGGTCGTGTTTTGTTTAGGATAGGGGACAAGCGAAATATCCCACCCTCAAAGACAATGGCTATGATTGTTTTCAATGTTATGAAATTTTTGTCCTGTTATTGATGCACATGAATATGATGATATTTGTTATGATGATGATGTGGTTTTTGTTGATAACTATGATAAGAGATAATAAGGTGTTTTGTGTTAGAACTTGTGGGGTCCGGGTGACCTCACGCCAGTTATTATAACATGTATTGATGTGTCCTTGGTACCAGTACTATACTGGGTATTGATGACGTATTTTGAGGTTCATGGGCCATTGGGGTAATGATATAAGAAATGTTTCGCCCTGGAGAGGTCAGGACATTATTGATTATAAGGATATGTATTGTTGATATGTTCTGCTGAAAATAATGTTCGTGATTTTGATGATGAAATTAATTGTGGTGATAATTATGAATATTGATTGTTATACAGATAGTAATGGTTAAACTGTTAAGTAAAATATGTTATCATTGGTTAGGATTATTTGAGGGCAAATGTCCGTAGTATATTTCAATTTGTAAAATGATACTCTAGTGTATGATTAAATGTGTAAATTGGTCATTCGAGATAATGGAAATTTGTCGACATCGAAAAATTTCTGGAAAGGGGGGCATATGTCACGGGATGACCAATTTTCAATGTTACTTGTGAGCTGTGCGCACGGTAGTGTTGTTGGCTTGTTGGAGCGAAAGCGTGAAAAGGGAGAGGTTTTTTTGGTTGACGTGTCGGGAATGTGTGTAGAGGTCAGAGAGACGGTTGAAGTGAGGGTGTGTTGTATCAAGAAGTTGGAATTAAAGTTTGTTTTCTGTTAGCAGTGTTCGACTATTTCTTGTGTAATTGGTGTTGATGAATCTTAGAGCAAGCGATCCAGACATAGACCAAGGACGCTTGTGACAATGTGGACAAAAGTTTGGCATCAAAGATTTTTAAGTGTTGAAATGCTGCTGCTGGCAAACATTCACAAGACTCCAGCAGAAGAACTGATTTGAACTTCTCTTTCATGTCATAATCTGCTTGTAGGTCAACTGCACTAAATGGCGAACTGAGGATATTGAAGGGTGTTCCAGGTTCTTGAAGTCTTGAAACCTCCTTTCAAATTCCACAGCCAAGGCATCCAACTGAGCCTTGTACTTGTCAATCGTTTTACAACAAATGGTTTTCTGTTTCAGCAAAGTAAAATGGCTGAACCTGATTTCACCTGCTTGCCTGGAGAACAGCGAGAGCTTTGCCTAAAATAATTTAAAATGCACATATATTTCATGTGCAAACAAGCTATTCCCCTGAAGTTTGACATTCAGTTCATTCAACTCTTCCATAATGTCAATTGCAAACATGAAGTCTGACTTCCACTCTTCATTAACAATGTTAGTAACAAAGTCACAAACAAAACTCTTCATCTCCAAGAACATAACTATTTCTTCCTTGAGATCCCACACTCGCCTCAACATCTTGCCCAGGCTCAGTCAGCGGACACTGCTGTGTTAGATAATATAATATTCAGTTTACAAATCTTCAAGCAGTGCCCTGATATGCCTGTGGTTAAGTGTCCTGGCTCTAATGAGGTTTATCACACTGACAACTGGGCCAATAACATGCTTGATATTCAACACAACTTTATAAAGACTTTCCTGATGGATGACACAGTTGATAGGTAAAAGTGTATTGTCAGAACGTTCTTCTTTAATTTTATTTTGTATCAGCTTCACAAGACCAACGTTTTTTCAAGATAAAGCACGCGCTCCATCGGTTGTTACAATTGCTATCTTGTTCCACACCAACCCAGTTCTTTCAACACAGTTCTCAACAGCATTGAAAAAATCCTGGCCTGTAGTTGTCTTTGAGTGGCTCAACACTAAGTAATTTTTCGGTAAGCTGAAAACGAGTTTTTATTCCTGGTATAAATACCAACAATTGTGCTGTGTCTTGCACATCAGTACTTTCATCCAACGCAAGAGAGTACAACAAAAAGTCTTTGAAGATGGTGCATCAAAATGTCACTAATTTTCTCAACACGCCCTACTACAGTGCTCCTGGATAAAGAAATGGTATCCAGTTTTGTTTTATGTGCTGGACACATAATGCTTGCTCCATCTGGCAAGCATTCCTTGATGAACTTGCTGTCAGAAAAAGGCTCGTTCCATTTAACAATCTTATGGGACAGCACCAAACTGGCTACGGTTGAAGCATCTTGTATTAAAGACTGTTTTGTGAAAACAGTTTGCTGCTTGTTAAATTGTTAATCAACTCTTGGCAATTCCTTTTTCTTTTTTCGTTAAACTGTGCACGAAATCCAAATGATTTGTTTGGTGGTATCTTTTATATTGCACGCCTTAAAGACGCTCATATACTCACGTCACAGCAAGCAGACTGCTTTGTTGCCAACGCTCGCGAAGCAATATTTAGCGGTCCATTTGTCATTAAAAACACGAAATTCGTCCTTAAATCTTCTTTTGTTTGGCAGCACTCTTGGTTAAATCAACGTCTATTCGCTTTTAATTTACAATTTGTAAATATGTAAATTAAAAATAAAAGTAAGTTCCGTTTGAGCTCAAATGCAGTTGCGAATAAGGATATTAACAATTAATGACAAATGATCACTAATCAACTATGGAGCCATACAACCGATTTAATATCCCCATGTTCGTATCAAATACTCGGAATAAAATATAAAAATATAGCTTAAATTCTAAACAAAGAAAATTTACTTCGACAATAGATCGCAACGTGAATATGCATACGGGCCGCATAATATGCTCTGGCGGGCCGCATGCGGTGAGTGAATATCGACAACTAAATATTAGATGCAGTAATAAAAACAGTTCCCCTCTGAACGAATATTGACTTTAAAAGAAATTAAAAGGAGAAACTATTTCTTCATGACAAAGAAGGCATCTCCTGGGCACACACAACCAAGAGCCAAACTATTGTCTCAGCACTACATAAATTCAGTGACGTCAAAAAAGACAAAGCACTTAGTCGACACACAGCAATCTTTTATCATGTTTCCTGTCACCATTATACACCAGAAGGGAAAACCGTATGCTTATGTAAGTCAGTGTAGTTTTTATGGACAGGGAAAAAATGGTCACCAAGCATTTAAAAGTCATATTATTGAAACTATTAGCTTTAAAAATGCAAGGGGGAAAAAATCGTACTATGGCTCACGAATCTGTTTTACGACTTCACGTCACGAGAACTACGAGAGACATTCTTTTCTGAGAGTTTAGGTTTTTATGGCATCATCATAACATTTCTCTTTAACAAACAAACACAATTTTTTTTTAAAATAAATGAATACAAGTGTATAATATAGTACAAGTGTCAAGTATAATACACGTGTATAGTATTGCACCAGTTATAGTATTGCACCAGTTATAGTATTGTACCAGTTATAGTATTGTACCAGTTATAGTATTGCACCAGTTATAGTATTGCACCAGTTATAGTATTGTACCAGTTATAGTATTGTACCAGTTATAGTATTGTACCAGTTATAGTATTGTACCAGTTATAGTATTGTACCAGTTATAGTATTGTACCAGTTATAGTATTGTACCAGTTATAGAATAGTACCAGTT
The DNA here is from genome assembly GCA_944989445.1 of Ampullaceana balthica. Classification (NCBI taxonomy): domain Eukaryota; kingdom Metazoa; phylum Mollusca; class Gastropoda; family Lymnaeidae; genus Ampullaceana; species Ampullaceana balthica. Next base: position 482,783 of record CALYLW010000271.1, read on the forward strand.
ATAGAATAGTACCAGTTATAGTATGGTACCAGTTATAGTATTGCACGTGGATGTCAACAATAGCAGACGGCTACATAGAGATAAACTAAAAAATGCAATAATTTAATTACGTTACATCCGATTGATCTGAAATTTTGATACAATGCATTGTTAGGTGACACGAGTCTATGTGCTCAATTTCAGCTCGATAGCGTAAAGGGAAGTGAGTCATTTTTGACTTTTGTTTTTCTGCCCGACCACATATACACACGTACATACATAAAAATGCTACCGGAACGCATTACGACAGTTGGTTTCCCCCCCCCTCCCCCCTAGCTTCGAGAAGCATTAAGCCTAAATATTTTTACATAGATTAATACACTATTTTGAAAAAAAAATGGCAGTGAAGTGAAACTGGAACAAAAACAGACAAAACAAAAAGAAACTCAAAAACCTACTAATTCAGGTTTATATGTAGAGAGGTGGCTGAACAGTTGTGAAATAAGATATTTGAATCAGAGTTTCTCAGGAAACTTGAATATTTTAAACTGAAAGCTGTCCTGGAAGTGAATCACAATTATAGAATATGTGTCTCTTAAAACTGTTTCTTACAACTTCACTGGGAAAATGTTGTGCCAATAAAATTTATATCACTTGGGAAGTGGCTCACATCTTGCTCTAGTGACAACCTGTCACTGAGTGCCTAATTTTTGGGACTTCTTGCTCTAGTGACAGACAACCTGTCACTGAGTGCCTCAGTTCTTGTGACTTCTTGCTCTAGTGACAGACAACCTGTCACCGAGTGCCTCAGTTCTTGTGACTTCTTGCTCTAGTGACAACCTGATTCACTGTGACCATAAACTAAGTCAAAGTTCAAGCCTCTAAATCTAAAGCGATTGAAATGGATATGATAAATATCATAGTCTGAGCACATATTAGAGATAAACACACTAGACAACCGGATGGATTCTTTTTAGTTGGCCTCTCTCTGAATTAGGACAAAAGTATTCCCAAACACTCAATGTTAGGGAGTTTGTCATAGATAGAGAATAATATTTTATTTGGCAAAGATTTAAAAAATGGCTTTGTAGTATGTAAATTATTGTGTCATTTCATTGAAAAGATGGCTCCTTTCCTTCCATCCCTCTGTCGTTATTCCCATCAATATGTAGAGAAGACCTCTTAAAGCTATCGTTTCGAAATGAATTAAGACTAAGTTCAGGCCAAGTTTTGAACAAATTTGTAGACCTCGGTGCTCAGAATTGGTATCAGTATCAGTGAAACCTTGTGGGATCATATGACCATGAATAAAATAGACTTGAATATGAAACTTGAGCGCCCTGCCATTCTACGTAATTACTTCAGATAGGCCAACACGCATTTTGCAGCACGCACCACAACTCACACTTACACATGTTAATGGGGGTCACGCTGGCCTGAAATATAAACGTTTTTAACCCACTACTTATTTACTTATTTCCCCAAGGTTCTCAAAATATATCCTTTCACAACTGTTTTGCCACCTCTCTACATATAAACTTGAATTATTAGGTTTTTGAGTTTCTTGTTGCTTTGTCTGTATTTGGCCAGTTTCACTTCTCTGCCATTTTTTTAAAAAAATAGTATATTAATCTAGGTAAAAATATTTAGGCTTAATACTCCTCAACGCTATTTGGCCCCCCCCCACCCCCGACCAACTCCGTAATGCGTTCCGGTAGCAGTTTGTATGTTTGATGTCTGTATGCATGTATGTATGTAAGAAGGTATGTCAGTTTGTGAGTATGTAGGTAAGTAAGTATATGTGTGTGTATGTAAGTGTGTTTATATATGTAAGTATGTAATTAATTAAGTATGTGTGTGTGTTAAGTGTGTGTATATGTAAATATGTAGTAAGTGTGTTGTAGGTGTGTATAAGTGGATGGGTGTATCTGTGTATTATGTATGTATGTATGTATGTATGTATGTATGTATGTATGTATGGTAATGACCAAGGCAGGTCTTCCCAGCATCTTCACCCTCCTGATGCAGTCCCAGCTTCGCTGGGCAGGGCACGTTGTCCGAATGCCAGACGAGAGACTGCCAAAGAGAATCTTCTATGGCGAGCTCCAGCAAGGCAAGCGGTCCCACCGTGGGCAAAAGAAACGCTTCAAAGACACACTGAAAGCGTTTGCCATCAACCCAGACACGTGGGAACGAGCTGCAATGGACCAATCCACCTGGCGCTCTTCCATCCACGAAGGTGCCAGGTCATGCAAGGCAAACCGGATCACCTCCGCAGAAAAGAAGAGGCAAGCCCGAAAGGCCCGTGCTGTCAACCCTCCAGGAGATGTCCCACTCGTCCCTTCTGTTCCCGAACCTTCCGTGCAAGGATCGGCCTCATCAGCCATCTGCGCACGCACAAACAGAGCCAGTCCCAGCAACCCTCGGATGACTAGAGTGGTCCTCGTCGAATCGACGAACGAAGTATTTACGTAAGTGTGCGCGCGTGCGTGTATGTACATTGCAGGGAAAACCCTTTGTGACTGACTCATCTCTAATTCTCCAAATTCCATAGTGGAGTGCTTCTCAAACTTTTTAGCACGGCGGACCGGCATGAATTTTCCCATTATACCAGGGACTGGAGCACTATTTACGTAGGGAAATGTATGTATTTCATTTAATTTAATTTATTCTATGTATTTATTGTCGAAAAATGACATATCCTTTATGGTTAGTATTAAGTGTTGCAAATGAAGGATTATAATTAGATTTGTATGTCTTTTCTTAATAACTTCTGCGGACCGTCGCCGAAAGCCGGTCCGCGGACCACCACTTTGAGTAGCACTGCCCTAGGAGATAGAAGGCTGAGATTTGTCAGCCTCATTCCTTACTAATTACTGAAGAGGAGCAGGAGTGAACGCCATCGTCCCCTGAGGACGGACGGAAGCCATATACCAATAATAATAATAATCTGAATACATTTTTATAGCGTGGTACCTCAGCTTGCGGCTGGGTAGCGAAGTCAATAGTGCGCTCACCTCACAAGCTGATCGTGGGATCGAGCAAAGCCACAATATAAATGATACGCTAAGAAAGTCCTCCGCTTATCCCTGGAAGGGAATTGGGGTCCCCATCAAGTATAAACAAGCCCCGAGTAAGCTCTAATGGAAACTTACTTTTACTTTACCTCAGCTTCAAACCGAGCTTTGAATTAAAAAAAATAAATAAATACACACACATACACATGCGATACAATTAAATAATTAACTAAACATTTAATGCAATGGCTTATGTATGTTTGACGTAAATTATGTTTATAGTCAAAGAAACGTCCGGAAAATAAAGTTTGAAAAAATGTGTTTCGAGCGAAGTTTTAAAACCCCTTTAATAGAAGTAACATTAGAAAACATTAGCAAGTTTGAACTTTACATAATGTCCAATTTGGTGTGGGGGCCCAGCGCAAATTTATCATTTTTTCCTTACTCCCTGATCACTAATTCTTCTATTTCCTGTATAGATACAGTGCTGAAATTTGACTGGCTCTTTCATAAAAGCGTACTAACAAGAGTTTAGCAGGTAGTTTACTTAGTTTAATGTTTAGGGCTGGAGACCCATATGCATTTTTTTCTAATGTGAACTATATAAATATTTCAACATTAGCTACGGCATGGTGGCCAGTCATATTTTCTGGAGGCAGACATGATCGCATTTTATTGACGATGTAACCTGAAGAAATGAAAAGTCTTTCGCACTGAACAGATATTACCGGTACACAAAAAATTGTTTGCACAATGCTGCTGAGGACGGGAAAACAATTGTTATTAAGTTTCCACAACATGAGAGGATCCTGTGTTTCTGGAATGGAAGTTTCTTCTTTGTAACACGTCAGCTCGGCCTCTGCACCGTGTACTCCATCTGATTCTAAAATAGAATAAAGAAGCCGGTCGGTGGGCCATCCGCCAACTGTCCGCAGAAGTTATCAAGAAAAGACAGAAGAGAATATATAATGTAATTCTCCGTTTGCAACCATTAATACTAACCCTATAGAATATGTCAATTTTTCGACAATAAGCACATAAAATGAAACAAATTAAATGGAACAAATTACATTTCGCTACCAAGTCAGTGCAGGTAAAATAGTGCACTGGTCCCTGGAGCAATGGAAAAATTTCTGCCGGTCTGCCATACTAAAAAGTTTGAGAAGCACTGAGCTAGCGTACCAGTGGGAAAGGAACCGAAAGCCACACAGCTATTTATACGTGGCTATTCTGAAAGCACAACTAGCGACGGAGAGGCCTGGATAAAACATCATGCTTATAACGAAGATTTCGGAAAAGTTTGAAATAAGCAATTATTTTTAGTCGATCGTTTCAAAACGTGGTATCGTACATATATTTGAAAAAGTATAAATTTAAACTTACACGGATTTGTTATAATAAAAAGGAAGAACAATTGTGATCATGAGTTCAAGTTTAAAAAATGAAAGTATAAATAATATAAAAGCCCAAGTCACTCCCTTTTGGGAAGGATGTGGGACTGTGAGGAACGATGTACAACAGTCTATAGCAGTTGAAAAATCGTGTGTTGATTAGCACTGTAAAAATATTTCATAAGACGTCATTGTTTTATCTTATATTTTAAAATACAGGGTGTGCATCGGTGCGCATGATGATTATAAATTAAAGATGTAAAATACTTTGTGTACATTCCAGGAAGTTTAATATTTCGTACTTATCAAAAAAGGATAAGTTACTTGGGCTTTTGAAAAAGGTTGGCGCCATAGGCGCCCTAAAAAAGTGGGCGCCACGGCGCCCTGGCACAAACTAGTATATAATATAAAAGCCCAAGTCAATCACTCACTGTGGAACGCTGAGGAACGATGTACAACAGTCTATAGCAGTTACAAAAGCGTGTGGTGATTAGCACAGTAAAAAAATATTATATGACGTCATTGTTTGAGCTTATATTTTAAAATACAAGGGGATCATCGGTGCGCAAAATGATTATAAATTAACGATGCGCTGTAAAAAAGATACTATATGACGTCATTGTTTTAGCTCATATTTTAATTTTGGAAAAGGGAACAATGTAAAAAGAGGATTTGATGATGGTTAATTATAAAATACTTTGTGTACGTTCCAGGAATTTTAATATTTCGTATTTATCAAACAAGGATACGTTACTTGGGCTTTTGAAAAAGGTGGGCGCCGCAGCACAACCTAGTTTAAGATATACGCCAAAAGTTAACATATTTAATGTCAACTAGGAGTCAGAAATTCTCGATATCACAAATAGAACCTGCAAATTTTTTGTCTAGTCATATAAATGTATAAAATGTATTAATTATTTTCCCCAAATAAATTACCCCTTTTAGCATTAGTAATAACTAGTAATCTATGGACTAAAAATTTCTTAATCTCTGAAATTTGATTTTCTTCATGTGATGTAAAGGAAGAGTGAGGACAGCACAAAAACCGAACGTTGAAGATGGACGGAGACTTGAAATGTGGCGTTGGATAAACGAATGGAAAATTCAATGTCTCAAGGCAAGTGTGTTTGGAATATATCTTATGAAATAAGATAATGGGTATGTATCCTATTGTCAAACCGGGCGGAGATTTCCTTTACACGTCTATACGGTTCACTCTGTGATGGCCTGACGTTGTATGACACGCAGTAGATTTCTCAACATATTAACTTCGCCTGAGTTTACAGTGGATGTGTTATGTTGTACCACAAGGACAGGACATGATGAGAATGCGCTTTTTTAAATGTAATTTTTTTTAAAAATGTAAACTATATGGACTTTCGGAGGTTTTACTAGTGATGACAGTTCCTAGCATGAAATTATAATAAGAGACAAAAGTCGAAATGGAAAACAGTGTGATAGCACAGGGTCGAGATGAATGAAAATGACGTGACGGTTATTTTCTCAAAGCTTTACCAGAAATAAATAAAATTGAAACTAATTAATTTTATTAAAAAAGTTTAGTTCAATTAAAATTATAAAATAAAGACAGCAGTAAAAGTTTAATGCACGCTAAAACATTAATTATTAAAAAAAAACCAAGACTTGTATACGAAACAAACAAACATTTCAATTTCTTTTGAACGTCAAAAAACTTCGCTGACAATGAAATTGACTAAAAACTGAAGTTGATATTCTAAAATATCTCCAAGATCTATCACAAATGTAACCTGCAAACAATATTTTCCAGTAATTAATTGTGATTTTAGTGTGGATGACTGTAGCCATTAACGACAAGTCTAATTTCTGAAACCAGTGTAACAGGCCGATTTAATTCCGACCTGAATATACGATCTAAAATGTATTTAATCAAGGACGATATGAATTATTTTTATAAAATAATTTAAGTTTAAGCGTGGTTATAATTGTTGCTTTTCAAACGCTAGCGAACATTTTTTGATACCTTACCCCAGATAATTATTGAAATAATAATTTTAAGGGAAATTTGAGACCCAAAACAAAATAAAGTTATTTTTAATTGTGCCTACCCCTGTTCTGGCAAAAAATACACTAACAGCAACTGATATTGTGACATAACAACTTGATTTTATTTGAGCAATATTATACAACGATGATAAAATTTTGTATACAGACTGATTTTAAAAAAAAACTATTCTGTTTTAAAATCAAATGCCTACATAATATAATATGTTATATATTAAGCCCTTACTTATATGTCATTTTATAAGCTAAAAAAGCTACAATGAAAAAAGGCTTGAATATAAATACAAAGAAAAATAATCCGTTATTTAAGTGAAACAAGTATCTGCCAATTTATTGCTTTGTTACTATGCTAAAAAAATATCCTATTCGTCTTGAACTAATTTCATACTTAGCTTATAAAATGGAGTGGGTGATTTTAAGAGCTTTTCCCTAGAACCAAAGGAATCAAAGATATTGTTTGAATTTTTTAGATTTATGGAAAAAGAAATTTAGCCTTGCCCATTAGATTTTTCTAACTGTTAAGGACCTTTGTTATTCTGGTAAAGTATATCGAGAAAAGAGTGCTTTATTAAAGCAGAAATACCAAAATTGATGGAAATATTTAAATTCATCATACTTTCTATTTTCTAGACACACATATCGTGATTTTTATAAAGAAGGGCTTTGATTTATGACTACCCTAATTTCCTGATACGTTTACACTCATTATTAAGGGGAATGTGAAACTCAAATCCAAATAAAGTTATTTTCATTGTGCCTACCCGTAGCATCGCACGGGCATTGCTCTCGTGTATATATATATATATATATATATATATATATATATATATATATATATATATATATATATATATATATAATGCATTGTGCTAGCCACACAATCCCTTGCTCGTTGATGACCCCCTTTCCAGTCCATGACGGACTATGGGGCAAGTGATGTAGCGTTCACAAATTTTTAGCCACCACGAACGAGCAGGGGAATGTGTGGCCAGCACAATGCCCCAGGGGCCTTGCCAGTACCTGGGCTCGAACCCGCGTTTCCATTTGAGGGGTCGTGAGTAACTGTAAGGGGGCGGTGAAAGCATACAATAAAGAATTGAAGATTTAGAGAAAAAAAATGATTTAATTTTTATTTGAAAAAATTCTTGGACGTCGGGTTTGTTCTCGCATACTCCCTCACTTGCATCTAGATATGTGCAATGGAACACTTCCAGACTACAAGAACATTTGACTAAAATTAACGGTGATAAAAAGATAAGGAAGATCTCATTTTCGAACAATAAAATAAAAATTTATCGAACAACCGACATTAGCAAAGCTCTTTTCAAACGTAACCATACAATATTGCGATTGCCTGCTTGCTGCTTTACAAATGATTGCCAAATCGGGAAAACCTCATACTATTGGTGAAGAACAAGTTATGTCAGCAATAAGTGAAGTAATACGTACTGTGCTACACAAGCCACCATCTGATATTATCTACAAAAATTCGTTGAGCAATAATACAGCGCAACGAAGAATTGATGAAATGACTCAAAATTAATTGTGTGGCTATTAAAAAACATCTCTGTATTATTCAACATGATGGGTCAACTTTGTCAGGAAATTTAGCTTTACTTTTAGCATGCGTGCGGTTCACAAAGGACGAACAAATTTGCCATGAATTATTATTTGCTAAATATTTGCAAACTGATTCCAAAGAAGAATCAATATTTCATGTTTTGGATACTTTTTTTTTATAAAGAAAAAGAAATACCTCTAAGTAATATTTGATCAGCAGCCACAAATGGTGTTTCAGCGGTGGTAGGGCGCTACAGGGGCGTTCTTGCATATTTAAAAAAGGAGGTGCTGAATGCATTCACAATGCACTATTGATTCTTCGTCAACATCTAGATGCCAAAAATTTAAGTGCACGCCTACATAACTTCATTACAATATGTAATTAAAGCTATCAACACAATCAGATGCTAATCATTGAATGACATATTATTTAAACAGCTTTTGTAATATAAACGATGAAGAATTTAATCGGTTGCTGCTTCATTCACAAGTTCATTTTGGTTGTCAATGGTTTTATAAGCTGTTTAACAGATGATGAAGTTCTTGAAAGATAAAAATGAAGCTTTAGGATCCAATGTATTTTCAAAAGTGACATCGTTTACTTGACCGACTATTTTCAACAAAATTAAAGCAAGCAATCGTTTCAGATGATGAACTGAATAACAAACAAAATCGGTTATTTCTGCATTTGTGTCAACACTTCTACTTCTGTACAAAAGAAATTTTGGACGAGGGGAATTCATTTATTTTCAATATTGATCAGGAACAGAAAAAAAGACAAATGCATACTTTCTTATTGTGAGCACATCGATGCTCTCCCTTTAGATTTTAATCATAGATTTGATGAAATTTTGAAGGTGAACATACCTGATTGGATGTTGGATTCCTTCTCAAGTGCAAACACAGAATAATCTCTTATTTTTGACGATGACCCATGCACTTCGAGTGATGATTTTAGACCAGGGGTCGGGAAACCATGGCTCGCGAGCCAGATGTGGCTCTATTGATGGCTGCATATGGCTCTCAAACAAATGTTCGATTATAATTTTTTTTTAAAAACGTAAAGAAAAACAGCAACAAAGTTTTTGACTATCATTTCTTAATATACGAGACACAACTTAAAGTATGTTTATTATAATACGCATTGCACCACAATGCAAAATTTTAGTTGTGTCTCATATATAAAGGATTTATACTAAAAACACTACTACAGTCTGCCTGCTAAATTTCAGCTCGATTTGATCACGGGAAAAAGGTTATAAAAATATGTTTAATATAATGCGCACCGCTCGACGGACTAGCATAAACATTTACAGATCGGGAATATATTAAAAAAAGTATGGTCAATATAATACGCACCGCGACAGTCTAGCACATAAATTTACATGCTACATAAAGATACATAGAAATAATCTAAAAATTCATTTAATTTAATTACAGTACATTCGATCGATGTGAAATATTGATAGATCATTTTATCGTCGCCAGGAGTCTGCCTGCAGAATTTCAGCTCACTAGCATACGGGGAAGTGGGTTAAAAATCGATCCAAAGTTTTTTCGGCAAACAATCAAGCAAGCAGACGCCACGAGTTAATAAGTTTGAAACATAATGTACGGCTATCAAAGAATTACTTTTCAAAATATGTGGTGTTTATGGTTCTCTCAGACAAAAAGTTTCCCGACCCCTGATTAAGACTGACAACTTTTCTGTTTTATTAGTTTCATTCATAAAGATTTCATTTTCGAATATCTCGTAGTAAAGAGGTAATCGATATTGGACTATATAGCTACACATTAAAAAAAACCTTTAAAATGATACCTAACACTATATGGAAACGAAAAGTTTGATATTAGTTGCTATGGCTTGAAAAATGGCAGTATAAACAGTAAAATTTAAAAAAAAACTATTAAAAACGCAAACAGTGACCTTCCAAAATATATGTGCACAACTTTAAAAAACATACAATAAATTCTTTGATGGGAACATGTTCTACCATTGTTTAGGTTGTCGATTTTTACAAAAACCCAAAACATGTATTTTTCCGTTAATTGGACAAATACTCGTTTACCTCTTACATCCATCACTTTAATCTAACCTGGTAGGCCTACCGGTAAAAAAATTCTGCAGTTATTTCGCTTTGCAATTTGCTATTACCCTTGTGAATAAGTTTAGGCTATTATTTCGCAATCAAAGTTATGTAATTACGTGTTTAGCTATAATTATATATTTTCACATACTTAGGCATTCGATTCTGATTGACATATCTATGTGAATGTTCAAGACGATTTCAGTACTATAAAAGTACATCATGTCGGATCTGTTATTTTAGCCGGAGAACAGCTGATTGTTTATAATGGAATTAATATCTTAATATTTATAGGAACCAATAATCTTCTGTATAGAAAGTGTGTCTGTAAATACTGTAATAGAAAGATGGAATTTAGTAGGTCTCCAAACTACGGCCCGCGGGCCAGATGCGGCCCGCGAGGCCCTCTCATCCGGCCCTTGGAGACCTTTTAATCTCAACAACAACAAAAAATACTATTTTTACCTGTAGTTTACCACAAAACGTAGTAGTTGGGTGTTAGTAATCGGCCCCTAATTGCTGTTTGACAGTTAATGTGGCCCTCCGGCAGAAAAGTTTGGAAACCCTGCATTACACAATTGCCCAAAAAGTCGTTTTTGCTCATATGAGCTATATAAAATTTAGTTAAAACTTTAGCTACTCTTTAATGGATTGATCTTGACCTAACTTGGTATATAAAAACTTAATGACACATATTAAAATACTTAAGAGCAATAAACTCCTAATGTCCATCCCTATAAGGATAAGGCCGCGAAATCTCGAAATCTCTTATTTTTCGTTAACATTTCATTCTTATTCCCCATTTGATTTTACACGGTTTGACAAACATTTGCAAATATATCTATAAAGATCCAGATTGAAATCAATAGGTGTTTTGAACTTAACATTTTACACCAGTTTGGCTCGGGTGGACCTTAATGTCATTTTTATTTAATAACATAATTTTTAAAAAAAAACGTAAAAAACCAAGTTTTTGACTATAAATCCTTTATGTACTAGACGTAACTAAAAGAATGTTCATTATAATACGCAGCGCAAGACCATCCAAAAATACAAAATTGTAGTTGTGTCGTAAAACAGGTTTAATATAATGCGCACCGATCAGGAATATGTTTATGAAAAGTGTTGTCAATAAAATACGCACCTTATTGCGCGACAGAAAGGTTGTTCAATATAACACGAACCGCGACGCTCTATCTCAAAAAATAACATGTTACATAGGAATAAATAAAATAATCTAAAAAATCAATAATTTAATTACGGTACATGCGATTGATCTGAAATTTTGATACATTGCTTTTATCATTGGTACGAAACTGCCTGCAAAATTTCAGCTCGCTAGCTTACGAGGAAGTGGGTTAAAAATCGATCCAAAGTTTTGGCGACAAAGGCGCAACCACACAGCACGAGTTAATATTAAGGATTTAAAAAGTTTTTAAAATACATTTTAAAAGGGGCCAGTGGTCTAAAATTTCAATTTTTCTAACATCATTTATATAAAAGTTATTTTAAACAGTAACCATTTGGTAAATGGATGGATCTTGGTAGCTTATGTATAATGTACTGTAATGTTTGTGTTTGTTATGATATGAAAGTTAATTTAATACTTATAGATAGGTATGTCATTTCTTTCATGTAAAGCGCTGTGAGCCCAGTTCCTTACTGGGATACAGCGCTATATAAATAATCAATTTATTATTATTATTATACAAATTTGATGGCCCATATTAAAATTGTATAGGGGATTAAACTCCTAATGTCCATTACTTCGGGGCCGACAGCCCCATATATATTTTTCATAAACTTTTAAAGCTTTATTTCCTATTAGATTTTTTAAAAACAATCTTGACAAATATTGACACAAAACTCCATCATGATCCAGAGAGAAATCTTTAGGCCTTTTGATGTAACATCTTGCAACGCTTCGGCCCAGGGCCCCTTAGTCATTTTATCCCCACTTGATTTTTAAACGACCTCGACAAATATTGACAAACAAGTATACAATCATGATCCAGATACGTTTTTATTAATCATATAAGATGTATAGTTACTATTATTATTTTATTTATCCGATCTAGTAGCTATGGAAAGTTCTTGAGCACGCTCCCACAATAGATTTGTGGCTTAAAACGTTTTTAAAATACCATTTTTGGGGGCCAGGGAAACGGTTAAATGCCAAGTCACAATTTAGACAAACAGCAAAACCTTTTCAAAGCCAAAGAAGGGATTCTTTACTTTTATATTCTAAAAGTGGTAAAAGTGGTGGCTTTAGGACTTGGTTATCACTAACAATTTAAACTTTAAATAAATGATAAGTTATGATTTCATTTAGAATGTTTAAGTTGTGTCCTTTTGTTAAATTTTATGTTTAACTGAATTTACGCTTGTTTGGTTACTAAATAAATAGTTTTGAGAATTTTAAATACTTTCTAACTAAGCTTCACTCACAATCCTCAACATTGCAAAAATGTCGAAAAACTTAGTAATTTAGAAATTGATTAAAATTTTAAAAAGATGAGCTGTCGTCAAAAGTATGTGGGAAAAATTTTTTTGTTAAGAAATCAAAATTTCTAGGTAATAAATCACGTAACATACTGATGTGAATTATCACCTAGGGTAAGGAATTCAAAATGTTCGCAAGTGTTTAAAAAGCAACTAATATAAACACACTAAAATAATTTTTAAAAATAATTCATGTATTTCACTGATAAAGTAGATTTAATGCTTGATTAAGTAGATTTTAAGTGAAAAAAAGAATGCTGATTCCAGCTGTATATTCGTATAGACTGTACCTTTAGATATAAAATCGATGAAATAATATAGGATTTCATATTTTAAAAAATTGCTGAATCCAACAAGGTTCCCAAACATCTTCGCAAGCCCCATTATTTTAGATACAAGTAGCAAAAGAAAATGTTGTAGATAGAAATCAAAGCTTTGGCACAACAAGAGGATCCTTTTCAAACAGAATGTCATGCTCCTTCCATTCATCATAACATAGTTTAGTTTATAATTATTATTGTATTTTAAACAAAATAATTTTGCTGCTTGAGAAAAGAATTAAACTTATCTGACGGAGCTAAAAAAAACAACAGTAGAATGTCCAAAAAGTCATTCATCCATTTATCACTAAATATCCTCACGTTGTCTAAAGGGATATATTCTGGCCAGGGATTTAAGCTGGCCTGTTCCATCGGGTCTTAGTGGTCATGATAATAGGAGTTTAACTAAGGACAAAAAGGCAAGGGGTCATAAAATCAACTTATAACATTTCATTCATTACAACTAAAGAACTCCTCCATCTAGTCTATCTGTAAAATCATCAACTCACATCCAATTTCAGGTATCTCAAGCTCGAATAAAAAATCGCTACCTCAAACTTCAGCTGGCCGAATATGATAATAGCTACTGAGGAGACCTGTGACAGAGCCTACGATGTCAGTCTGAACGAAAGTGATATTAGACTGCCCGAAAGTGATGTCAGACTGCATGAAGGTGATGTCAGACTACACATGGGAGAAGAAAGCCACATGCCAGTGCAAGAACAGACAGTGCCCAAATATACAGACCTTGGCATAGTTCTCCGACAGCCAGGTATGCACAGTTTTCTCAATCTGACTTTTTCAAAAACCAGTATCACCTACTAGTAGCATGACTTAAAGATTTAATCATGTCATATGGGACGCTGGATTGTAAGTACAAAATTGAAAGAAAAAAAAACAAACAAAACAAAAAACATCGAAACGAAAAAATCCATTAGTAGATGATACCAATTTTGAAAACAATCTCATTACGGTACAGTGGTTGTACAATCCTCATTACGGTACAGTGGTTGTACAATCCTCATTACGGTACAGTGGTTGTACAATCCTCATTACGGTACAGTGGTTGTACAATCCTCATTACGGTACAGTGGTTGTACAATCCTCATTACGGTACAGTGGTTGTACAATCCTCATTACGGTACAGTGGTTGTACAATCCTCATTACGGTACAGTGGTTGTACAATCCTCATTACGGTACAGTGGTTGTACAATCCTCATTACGGTACAGTGGTTGTACAATCCTCATTACGGTACAGTGGTTGTACAATCATCATTACGGTACAGTGGTTGTACAATCCTCATTACGGTACAGTGGTTGTAGAATTTTCCAGAGATAAAATGGATCCACATTTCCAAACATAAGGGCCATTAATTTAAATACCCATTGAGAAAGCCCAATGGAAATGCATTAAAGTAACATTTAATAAAAGGGTAAACAGGCATAAGTCAATCTGAATGCAAACATTCCATTTCTTATTTCTAATATTCTTTAATAATTTAACTTCGTAAACATTTAACACATCATGTTGCAACATCTTTAAAAAAATTTAATTATAATTTTTATCAATAAATTCCCAAACAGATGAGAGCCGCCCCAACAGTGACCAACAGCTATAATGGAAGATGAATAGTCAACAAAAGGAAAGGTACATAGCAAAAATTTATATTGCCTCATTAAGACAGTGAACACCCCTTTCCAGTCCATGACGAACTATGAGCAAGTGAAGAGGTGTTCACAAATTTCATTTGGCCACCACTAACAAGCAAGGGATTGTGTGGCCAGCAAAATGCCCCGGGGGCCATGCCAGCACCGAGAATAGAACCCGCGACTCTCTCCTACCTCAGTTCGGCAGTCCCACGCGCTCCCGCTAGACCACCGCGGCCCTCTATTAAGACAGTAGTGCCCTCTATATCAACTATAAATTTGTTTGCAAAGTTTCTTAGATCACTGTTTCACATTTGTTAACATTTCTTAGGGGCTAAGTGATGTTGACACACAGAAAATAGATTCTTCAGTATAATGTACAGTGAAACATTATTTTAAAAAATGCAAATGGTACAGTCAAGCAGTACTAATAATTGGCAATTTGTAACTTTAAATTTACAGTCAGTGGGCCAGAAAACAATCATGTAACTGAATGTCTTGTGGACAGACAAAATTTTAACAACTAATCCATAGTCACCGGTAAACGGAATAAACAACATCTGAATACCTAACATAAAATCGTGTACCTTGGAAAGTTAAGATATAATTTAGTTTAAGGGTGAGCAAAGTGCGGCCGGTGGGCCACATGTGGCCCACCAAGACATTCAGATAACCCTCCTTGAAGTGTGATAAGGTGCATTTGTCTCATTAAACTGATTCTATTATTAAATTTGCTAGCCGCTAGAAATCTAGATAGTAAGACAATGGCACGATAAATAAATGGATAAAAAAAAACTTTTTAAAAACTTTTATTTAATGATTTCAATGAAATGTAAAGTTAGCCAAGAATACAATCATTTTAAACGGTGCGGCCCTCCTCTAAAATCCATTACCACAAAAAGGCCCCCGAGTCAAAAGAATTGCCAACCCCTGGTTTAGTTCCAAAGTTGCACAGAATCCATTTTTTGTGCAATATTTTATAAGATTTGCTGCTCTGCAATTGTAAACTGCTGCGCGGCGTCGGTCAGACACCTGTGCAGTTTAAAGGTAACATTGGTTAAAACTCTTCCATATTAATTTTTCTTTTATTTCTAAAAATCATGAGTCTTAAAGGCCAAAAAACTCGAAAACCAAGCATCGTCACACTTGGGTATGAATCATACAAACCACACCAGAATAAGCAATTTAAAAAAAAATCAAACAAAGTATGTTCTGAGAAATCATTATACAAATCCAAGAATTTATTGAAATTTATCTGGAATGCTGACTACATCAAGAAAAGCAAAAGAAAGGATTTCGTGTCAATCTAGTTCTCCTTCTTTCAGCTAAGTGAAGTAATGCTGGGGTTTCTTTTCAAGTGATTAGATATGCCCAGTAATCTCCTCTTTCAATTTTTCATTTATTTCACATTCAGGTTCATCAACCACACTGTAGACTTTCTCAAACATGGCAATATTTCCAAGATTCATTGTCTTGGCAAGTTTTGATGCTTGGATAAAAATGTCATGAGTTTATTTGTTTCCTTTCCCTGATGTTTTAGGCTGTTTGCTGTTTGCTTTTTTTGCTGTTATCATATATCTACTACACACTACACATGCTACTCTTTTCAGCAAAACTTTGTAATTAAAATATACCAAATGCCAAATGACCAAGGTTTCTTTCGACAAACAGCATAGAAAAGAAAGACACCGTGATCAGAATCCTTGTCTCTGCACAGTTCTTCAAACAGACAAGTGTTAAGAGCTCCAATTTTTAAGAGTCTTTTTGGCAAGGGCATACCTTGTGAATCATGCAGTGGATTCCCCTTGCTTCGGGAGCTAGATCTTTTACTTTTTTCAACCTTTGCACGAGCTTCTGTTCCTCTGCTGGGAACAGGGCTACATCCCCCAGGACCTAAAGGATGCAAATATAGTGACACTATATAAGAACAAGGGCGATAGAAGTGACTGCAATAACAATCCCGACATCTCACTCCTTAGTATTGTAGGAAAGGCCATTGCCCGTGTCATACTAACTCGATTACAGAGTTTGGCCTCCCGAGTTTATCCAGAATCTCAGTGCGATTTCTGGGCTGGTCGGTCTACCATAGACATGGTGTTCTCCATACCGCAGCTCCAGGAAAAATGCAGAGCAGCAGATGCCACTATACATTGCCTTTGTGGATCTTACTACAGCCTTTAATTTAGTCAGTCGCAACGGGCTATTCCAAATCCTGGAGAAAAATCGACTGTCCCACACACCTACTCGCCATCATCAGACAGTTCCATGAAAATATGCAGGGCACAGTTCAGTTCGATGGAGCTATGTCAGAAGCCTATCCAGTCAGAAGCGAAGTTAAACAAGGTTGTGTACCCACACCAACACTGTTCGCAATATTCCTTTCTGAACTGCTTCGATACCCATTCAAGGATAGCAGTGATAGAATCTGGTTACACACCAGAGCTGATGGAGGACTTTTCAACACTGCCCGCCTATGAGCCAAAACCAAAACGACAGATGTCCTAATTCGTGAGCTACTCTTTGCGGATGATGCGGCACTGATAGCACACACAGAAACTGGTTTGCAACAACTCGTGTCAATCTTCTCCAACGCCTGCAAAGAATTTGGTCTGCAAATCAGCTTGAAAAAGACAAACATGGCCCAAGACACACATTTTCCTCCTACCATCAATATCGACAATGAAAACTTGGAGGTCGTGGACAGCTTCACCTACTTGGGGTCCAAGGTCTCCAATACACTGTCCATCGCCGGATGAAATAAAAGTAGAATTGGCAAGGCAGCAGCCACAATGGCAAAACACCAAGCTAACAGAGAAAACCAAACTGTGTGTCTATCGAGCATGCGTCATTAGTAGACTGCTATATGGGAGCGAGACATGGACCACTTATACATCCCATGAGCGCAAGCTTAATAGCTTCCACTTAAGGTGCCTGCGTCGCATCCTTGGCATTAAATTGCAGGACAAAGTGCCAAATAGTGAGGTCCTGATGCACGCCAATAACCAAAGTAGGGGTCTACCGATATGCCTTTTTGCCGATATTGCCGATACCGATATTACCGATATTTTTTTTGCCGATATGAGTGCCGATATGAGTATTTGTTAGGACAAAAACCAGCGGTCATATTTGATGACGTCATTCTTAAATTTATCACTCGTAATTATTTATCTTTAATATTAGGGGACTACCGATACGCATTTTTGCCGATATTACCGATATTTTTTTCCGATATGAGTGTCGATAGGGTATTTGTTAGGACAAAAACCAGCGGTCATATTTGATGACGTCATTCTTAAATCTATCACTCGTAATTATTTATCTTTAATATTAGGGGACTACCGATAGGCATTTTCGCCGATATTACCGATATTTTTTTTTCCGATATGAATATTTGTTAGGACAAAAACCAGCGGTCTTATTTTATGACATCGATCATTCTTAAATTCATCACTCCTAATTATTTATATTTTATATTAGGGGTCTACCGATAAGTATTTTTGCCGATATTACCGATATTTTTTCTCCGATATGAATGCCGATATGAGTATTTGTTAGGACAAAAATAACAGCGGTCATATTTGATGACGCCATTCTTAAATTTATCACTCGTAATTATTTATATTTTATAATTAAGGGGTCTACCGATATCCAGTTTTGCCGAAATACCGATTTTTTTTCCCGAAACGAAGTTTCCGATGTGTTTACAAGTTCCAGTTCATGACCTACATAGGACTCATAACAAAACGAACCGTCCTTTATAAAAATGTACAAGCATATTAGGTAGGGGTCTACCGATATATCGGCTGGCCGATATATCGGCACCGATATCTGGATATCGGCAATATCGGTATCGGTAGCCTGTAAAGGTCCCGATATTGACGTCACCGATATTTCATAATAAGTGACATTTTGACCCAAAAAAAAACGGAAACAAAAAAACTATCATTTAGGTTTACAATATCTCGACAAATTAATATATCGACCCCGATACCAGTATTGAAATAGTCAAAAGAGTCCTAGTATTAATATGTGCAGCCACGATACAGTGTGCCATGTGCTTTGATATTGTTTAGGTATCGGCCGATTTTCGTATACTCAGAAATACTGTGTAAATAGTGCCGATGCCAAGTATACCGTAATTGCTCTAATAAATGGATAACATGTAAACATTATGTTCACGTAATTGCTCTAATAGCAAAGATGCACGCAGAATCGCAGATGTCTAAAACATTTCGTTTCGTATGGAATAACAAAATGTACCGTGTGAAGACGTGTTGTCATTGGCAACCATTCAAGCTTCAGCCTCATTTTCACTATATTACTATTGTACTTTGTTCTCATTGTTTCATTCATAAAAGGTGGCCGTGTGCAAAAGCCATTAAACTATTGGTTAGAATTAATAATTATGAGTCAAGGTTGAAGTTTCAAAAGGAGTACCTAATATGCTTGTACATTTTTATAAAGGACGGTTCGTTTTGTTATGAGTCCTATGTAGGTCATGAACTGGAACTTGTAAACACATCGGAAACTTCGTTTCGGGAAAAAAAATCGGTATTTCGGCAAAACTGGATATCGGTAGACCCCTTAATTATAAAATATAAATAATTACGAGTGATAAATTTAAGAATGGCGTCATCAAATATGACCGCTGTTATTTTTGTCCTAACAAATACTCATATCGGCACTCATATCGGAGAAAAAATATCGGTAATATCGGCAAAAATACTTATCGGTAGACCCCTAATATAAAATATAAATAATTAGGAGTGATGAATTTAAGAATGATCGATGTCATCAAATAAGACCGCTGGTTTTTGTCCTAACAAATATTCATATCGGAAAAAAAAATATCGGTAATATCGGCGAAAAATGCCTATCGGTAGTCCCCTAATATTAAAGATAAATAATTACGAGTGATAATTTAAGAATGACGTCATCAAATATGACCGCTGGTTTTTGTCCTAACAAATACCCTATCGGCACTCATATCGGAAAAAAAATATCGGTAATATCGGCAAAAATGCGTATCGGTAGTCCCCTAATATTAAAGATAAATAATTACGAGTGATAAATTTAAGAATGACGTCATCAAATATGACCGCTGGTTTTTGTCATAACAAATACTCATATCGGCACTCATATCGGCAAAAAAAATATCGGTAATATCGGTATCGGCAATATCGGCAAAAAGGCATATCGGTAGACCCCTAATATTAGGTACTCCTTTTGAAACTTCAACCTTGACTCATAATTATTAATTCTAACCAATAGTTTAATGGCTTTTGCACACGGCCACCTTTTATGAATGAAACAATGAGAACAAAGTACAATAGTAATATAGTGAAAATGAGGCTGAAGCTTGAATGGTTGCCAATGACAACACGTCTTCACACGGTACATTTTGTTATTCCATACGAAACGAAATGTTTTAGACATCTGCGATTCTGCGTGCATCTTTGCTATTAGAGCAATTACGTGAACATAATGTTTACATGTTATCCATTTATTAGAGCAATTACGGTATACTTGGCATCGGCACTATTTACACAGTATTTCTGAGTATACGAAAATCGGCCGATACCTAAACAATATCAAAGCACATGGCACACTGTATCGTGGCTGCACATATTAATACTAGGACTCTTTTGACTATTTCAATACTGGTATCGGGGTCGATATATTAATTTGTCGAGATATTGTAAACCTAAATGATAGTTTTTTTGTTTCCGTTTTTTTTTGGGTCAAAATGTCACTTATTATGAAATATCGGTGACGTCAATATCGGGACCTTTACAGGCTACCGATACCGATATTGCCGATATCCAGATATCGGTACCGATATATCGGCCAGCCGATATATCGGTAGACCCCTAAACCAAAGCATGTTCTCAATCCTTAGTGAAAGACGCCTGAGATGGCTAGGACATGTAAAAAGAATGAGCCCTGGCCAAACCCCCAAGGACCTCCTATATGGAGAAATGGCATCGGGAAAGAGGAAGACAGGTCGACCACGTCTGTGATTTAAAGATGTCAGCCAAATGGATATGAAAGCAGCCAGAATACGCACAAGCGACTGGGAGTGTAAGGCAGAAGACTGATCTATGTGGCGCACAGTTGTAAAAGAGGGTGTCATAGTAGCCGTAGCCGAGGAGCGAAGGATGGAGGAGGCTACAGACAAAAGAGCTAGGAGAAAGGCAAAAACATTGGGAAGCACAGAACTCGTGTGCAAAAGCTGTGGTAAAGACTGTCACTCAAGGATAGAAATGCAACCCAACCCAACGGTGGTGCACCATCGTCTTGAGAGACAGAAGGATGCCCATATGCAGTATAATTTGGCAATACAGCAGAAACCAGGGAAAACAGGGTGTCATAAGGGGACATGCTTTACTCAAAGATCCTTAATTCTAAAAATTTTTCTAAATGCTGGTCTAATTTTTTTAGCAGGTATAATAAGGGACAAGTTTATTGATTTCAAATTATTTGGTGATTTGTTTCATAAGACTATAATTTAGGGGTGTATCGGATTTCGGCTCCGGCTAATCCAGAATTCAGCCATTTTTACAAATCCGGTACTGGCAGAATCTCACTGCATTAATCCAGCTCCGGCCGGATTTTAAAAAATTTGAATATATCCATATGGGGTGTACCGTATTTTAGCTCCGGCAAATCAGGAAAATGGCAGTTTTTTAAAATCGGTCTCCAGCCGGATCTCACTGCATAAATTGGGCTAAATTCGGCTCCAGCCTGAATTCTAAAACTTGAATCTGGTACAACCCTACTCTTATTTTACTATCTTCTACTTAGGCATTTGGTGGAATGTCTAATATCACATCACCCTAATCAGTTTTGATCTCCTCAGTTTCATAAGGTGTTAAGGAATTCATTTTAATGCGTTTAAAGTTTGTAATTAGCCTGGTAAGTGGATCAGTGTAGAAAAAAAACCCAGCTGTGGTATTCAATACTACGTCTTCAAAGTACACCCCCGATTCCTGATCCAATTGTTTCTATTGTTTGTTGGATCCACCAGCTTTGTCCTCATTTCTTCTTATATAGAAACTTCTCCTTACTCTAGATTGAATTAGGAAATCAAATATTTAAAGTAATACCTTTAATTTTCTGTTTATCTCCTTTGTTATTTTCCATTGTAACCAATGTTCTCTCTAAGGTTTGTTGGTCCGTGTGCAAAATAACTAACTCATGTGCAAAGTTTCACAGCATCCATTTTGTTATGTGCACAAAAACATATATTACTTCTATCAAAATTTGCTGCCCAGCAACTGAGAGCTTAAAGGGAACATTTATCTTAACCCAATCAATTATGAATTCTAGGAACGGTAGTGGTGTTGCTAAGAAGCAGAAATGCATAAAAGTAGGTGTAAAGAAAGAAATATGAAACATGAAAATGGCCTTCATATGTATGGCATTGCTAATGAGTACAGCATGGCAGAAATTAATGATTCAAAATAGCAAAAAAAGTGACTGAAGACCCATGATTTGTTTTCTGGGTTAGAAATATAGACCAAAATATTTTTTGAAAATATTATAGATAATTAATTTGCCGGTTTTCTTTCTCTTTAGACGGATATTAATTTTAAAAAAAAGGAATTACTTTTTCATCTTGGAATGGACTTTCATTGATGTCAATGATTCGGGTTACAAACCCAGTTCTGCAACAAATTAAGTAACCAGAGGCACCACTGAACTAACATTTCATGAGATGGATGACATTGCCTCTAAGAATGAGCTAAATAATTTTTACACTTACTTTATAGGAGAGATGCAAGCAGTTCTGGACCAAAAT
Source organism: Ampullaceana balthica (assembly GCA_944989445.1). Lineage (NCBI taxonomy): Eukaryota > Metazoa > Mollusca > Gastropoda > Lymnaeidae > Ampullaceana > Ampullaceana balthica. Next base: position 505,131 of record CALYLW010000271.1, read on the forward strand.
TTACATCAATGTAGATGGTGTGTGTAGACATTTAAAGGCAGCCCCAGCTCGCCAATTTGCCCAGATTTTTTCACCTTAAACAAACAAAAAAAATTAAATTTCAACATTTTGGAAATTTTAAAAATTATGTTACAGTTACAGTATTTCCTCGCTATTCGCGAAGTTTATGTTCTTTACACTACCATGGCGAAAAACAGTGAAATTTGGATGCAGTTTTAAAATACCTATGTATGAGAATATATACGGTAATAAATGCTGCCCAAACACTTTCTAAAGACACTCTTACTCATTTTACAGTAATAACAGTGAATGCCGTTAATCATTTAACCAATGTAGCGATGATAATGTAAGCACATTTTACACTGCAACATTATTCCTATTTTTTTAAAAATGTAAGTACAGGAGGACAGTAACACTAGATAGCATAGTTACCCATACTGTATTACGTACCATAAAGTCATTTTCTATGTGTACAACATATGTATTAGATTAGACAGAAAATGGAACCAATTTATAGGCAAACTTAGACAGATAAATACAGAACTCATAGTTCAGGTAATATCAATACAGTACAGTAAAGTTCAAATCAGCAATAATATGCAATTGAAAAACATTATAAATGCACTGTCACAAAATATATGCACTGTACAAACATATGAACATATTGTACATACTGTATTGCAATAATAATTGAAAACATTTTAATATTGGTTGCGCACTCACCAATAATGAATGATAATAAAATGATGATGAAATTTGTTAAGAGCCTAACCCGCGAATATGTGAGGCAGTAAAGTGGGAACTGTTTATAGGTGAGGGTATACTGTATTGGTAAAGTCAAGTGAAGACAATAGAATTTATTAAGTCACTTTGAATTCTTACCAAGAAATCAATGGCTATTCTTAAAATCAATAAATGACCAGTAGTTTTTTTTAAATGTGCATAGCAAAAAATTTACAATGTCATTGAAATGGAAACATTAGGCACAATTTTTAAAGAGGCAAAAAATGAAAAGATGCAGAAATGAATTTCACCAAACAGGACTATTATAAAAGATATGAATATAATTAATATGGAAGAAACAAAATGAAGCCTTTATAATACTTTTAAATTGCTGTACTTTCATACAATGACCACCAATACGCCCTACAGTACCTTCTAAAGTAATTAAAATTAGTGTGCATCACTGGTAATTATTTGCCACTGGTAATTTTTTAAGATTTACATGGTGAAAAATAATCATAAATTGTCAAAACAAGCATTTATGTCGCAATGTTGTCTAAATAACTTTCTATATTTTCGGCTACAGAAGCAACATTTCTTTTGAAGGGTTGTAAAAATGTAATTACAATTGAATTACTCATTTTAATAATTGGCATCCTTCCGTCTCGCGAGACGATAGTGCATCACCGTTGAGTTGGGTTGCATTTCTTCGAGTGGCTGTTCAGTCCTATCCTTGAGTGACAGTCTTTATCACAGCTTTTACACACGAATTCTGTGCTACCAAATGTTTTGGCCTTTCTCCTAGCTCTTCTTTCTGTAGCCTCCTCCATCCTTCGCTCCTCGGCTACTATGACGCCCTCTTTGACAACTGTGCGCCACGTAGATCGGTCTTCTGCCTTACACTCCCAGTCGCTTGTGCGTATTCTGGCTGCTTTCATGTCCCTTTGGCAGACATCTTTAAATCGCAGACACGGGCGACGAGTCATCCTCTTTCCCAATGCCAGTTCTCCATATAGCAGATCCTTGGGTATTCGGCCAGGGCTCATTCTTTTAACATGTCCTAGCCATCTCAGGCGTCTTTCACTAAGGATTGAGAACATGCTTTGGGTATTGGCACGCATTAGGACCTCAGTATTAGGCTCCTTGTCTTGCCATTTAATGCCTAGGATGCGTCGCAGGCATCTCACGTGGAACCTATTAAGCTTGCGCTCTTGGGATGTATAAGTGGTCCATGTCTCACTCCCGTATAGCAGTGTACTAATGACGCAGGCTCTATAGACGCACATTTTGATTTTCTCTGTTAACTTGGTGTTTTGCCAGACCCGTTTGCTTAATTTAGCCATTGTGGCAGCTGCCTTGCCAATTCTACTGTTTATTTCCTCTTCAATGGACAATGTATTGGGGACCTTGGAACCCAAGTAGGTGAAGCTGTCCACAACCTCCAAGTTTTCATTTTCGATATTGATGGTAGGAGGAGGTTGTGTGTCTTGGGCCATGATGTTTGTCTTTTTCAAGCTGATTTGCAGACCAAATTCTTTGCAGGCATTGGAGAAACTTGACACGAGTTGTTGCAAACCAGTTTCTGTGTGTGCTGTTAATGCCGCATCATCCGCAAAGAGTAGCTCATGAATTATGATATCTGTCGTTTTGGTCTTGGCTCGGAGGCGGGCAGTGTTGAAAAATCCTCCATCAGCTCTGGTGTGTAACCAGATTCCATCACTGCTATCCTTGAATGCGTATCAAAGCAGTACAGAGAAGAATATTCCGAACAGTGTAGGTGCAAGTACACAACCTTGTTTAACTCCGCTGCTGACAGGAAAGGCTTCTGACGTAGCTCCATCGAACTGCACTGTAACTTAAAAAATACACTTAAATACTTCTGGAAACAACATATATTTTCAAAAATTAAGATTGATAAATTTCTATTTAAAAATGCTAATTGCTCATCTTATAAAAAACAAATATATTTTGCAAGCTGTGTGAAAATTTTCAGCAATTTTCACAACTATCAATAAACAATATAATAGCGCAAGTCACAGGAAAGAAGAATCCAAGAATCTGTAACATTATGACGTCATTGTTTGAGCGGATATTTTAATACATGGTGTGCATAATAAGATGCGCAAAATAATTATAAATTAAAGACTGCCGTAAAAAAATATTATATGACGTAATTGATTTAGCTCATATTTAAAAAAAATTATAAAATACTTTGTGTACATTTCGGGAAGTTTAATATTTTGTACTTAGTTGGGTTTTTTTAAAAAGATGGTGCCATAGGCGCCCAATAAAAAGTGAGCGCCGTAGGCGCCACTGCGCAACCTAGTTATAAATTAAAAATGGAAATACATACTTTAAAAAATCTCAGAGAAGTGTATTATCAAGTGGAACATATTCTTAAAGATTATCTGAAGATTTGCCAATTAAATGAGAAAAAAATTTGAATTTTTGCAAGTTTTCTGGAAATTATAAATAAATTTCTGTCTTTTAAAATTTTTAGACACCAACAGCAGAAGTATTTAAAATTTAATTACTTTACATTTCAAATATAAATTTTTTTAAAATTGAATTTTAAAATGTTCAAATATTGGTATAAATTTATTTTTAACTTTTATAGCAGTTTTCACATAAAATCTGTTTATAAAATGTATTATTATTTTAAATTAATTTTTATTAATAAAAACTAGGTGAAGACCTCAAGGTAAGAAACGGATAGGTGACATTTTTTGAAATTTTTTAGTTATCCCCTCTATTTGATAGAGGGGAAAAGTATAATGTTTTGAATATGGTTTTATGAAAATATAACGTCTCTTACCCTATGAAAAATTCAAATGAATTTAGCTTATTAATGATAAATCTGTATAGTTCTAAATTTTAAATATCTCAAAACTACAAAAATGTCACATCGCCGTTTCTTCCCTTGAGGTAATCAGATATACACCAGCACTTCACAGCAGACGATTACTGCCGTAAAGTTTAATTATGTAGGTGAAACTATACCAACATTTTTTTTTAAGTGTGTCTTTTTATTTCTTTGACTGGTACAAAATAATTCAATAACTGTTTAACCCACATTACTAGCAAACTTAACCTTTTTTGTTTTCTTTGACAGGAGAGCGGCAGACAGAAATAATGATCAGGACCAAGTTTAGCATTCCTAAATGTATTGACAATGTGTTTAAAATTTTAGTTACAATCATCATCATCAATCCTGTGGCCATTGCACTCGTTGGAACACTTGGACAAATCAACAAATAACGATCTCCACATTCAAACATCTTCAGCGGCATCCAGTAATTCATTCAACCTCAGCCATGTCCAATCTTTTATATTGTCAAGGCAACTTTTCCCGATGTCTACCGCTTGGCATTAAACATTTGTTTGATTGTCATATCTGGTAGATTTTTGGTATGCAAGTTCAAAAAGCAAAAATAAGATACCGGAGATTTCTGTAAATAATCCCACCTGAGCATAAGCCCATGGGCTTGTATACGGAAAGTCTTTCCGTATACAGGCCCACGGGTTTATATCAGGTTTATATTAGGTTAAAAAAATTATTAAACCCACATACCGAAACTTTTGATGAATTGTTACTGTCATTAATATTATAAAAACAAATTTTGATGTTTTTTTTTATTGTCACTAAACATAATATTTCAAACGATAAACATAAAACCGCAATTGTATTATATTCAGAATATTTTTTAGGAAATTATTTTCGGGGAAAAAAATTCGTTTTTTGAACCTGCACATGCATATGTAAAGAAATTATTTTCGAGTGTCCCAGGTAATAAGTAGTTTAACTGATTTGTATTTTCCATATAAACGCCCACGGGCCTTTATTTGGTACAAAAATTTCAATCATGTAACATCAATTTTCCGTTTTACGGAAATCTCCGGTAGGTGGTATTAGTAATAACAATTTAACCTGAATAAGGTGGGGAAAATTTTCCATCCCCTAATTTTAAGACTTTAAAAAATGTGTGGAAGACATTGTCAGCCTAGCCATTAAGAACAACTTAGTCTAACATTTCACATCCATAAAGTTGATATAGACTGGTCAGTTTATGTGTGCAGAAATTAATGATGTTTTTAACAGTCTACTCTTGCCAGCAAGTTCAAAAATAGTTACCTAGCATAATATTTTACTTTTTGAATTTTTTGCACCAGTGTTAAAGTAAGGTTGTAAATTGATTTTGCATATTGTTCAATTAGCATTTGTGAGATAGAAATGATAATTATTGATACAAATTTTTCACTTACAATGTATTTATGAAAGATAAGGAATTATGTAACTAGTATAAGTGTACATGATCAAAGTGTAATTGAAATTTTACTGTTATTATAATTACATTTTTTATATTGTTTATGGCAGTACTGGACAAATGTCAAATGGCCAGTTTTTAGTGTGATTTTTATTTATTAATTATAAGTGCATTTAAATCAGTGGCGTAGGGTGGGTATGTGCTGCCTGGAGCAGAACCCAGGTTTGCCCCAACCCCTAAAAAAGATGTTGATGCTATAAAAATAAGATAATTTTATCATAAATTAATAACAATTTATTTTTATGCTAGAAAAATACATGTGTAGAAAGGCTTTCTTTCCTTGAATAAAATTAAAGTTTTCCTCCTGGAATAATCTTTGATGTATCAATATTGCCACATTGCCAACCATTCCAAGCTAAAAAAAACCATAGATTGTCAACCCTAGTGTACTCATTATTGTTCGTTATTTATTTTTCATTATTTTAATTCTAGAGAAGCTTCTCTCAAAGCTTGCATTACGTATGACAATTGTAAGGAACATTATTATTATTAGGCAGGGTATTTTCTAGCCTAAATATCTAGAATAATAAATTAAAATAAATCAAGTGGGATTGAATTTAATTGATTCATTATTTTACCTGTGAGGTAAAAATAATCCTTGTTTGAAAATGTCATATGACATGATATGAGATACTTGAATACTCTAATTTGAAGGAAAAATTTCAAAGTCCAGTAGATTAGCTGGTGTATGAAAATCATATCAGGTGTCCACATTCTTTAACTGCCAAAACCTAACAGTAATCTACAGTAATCTCATCTTACAAAGAATCCAACTTACATCTCAACTGTTTTTCTACATAACATGGCTACATATTCACTTTTATTGCCAAAATTTGCTCCTTCATTCTTTTGACTTATGTTGATTTAAATATGTCTCCACATAAAAATTTAGCAAATGCCAAAGCATCTTTTCATTAGTTTTTCTGTGAGTAGACTCTGCAAAGCATTTTTTTAAACACTATATGTTTGTAAATAATTTCAGGCATCGTTGCCTTCATAAAGTATGTTTCCAGATAGTACATGTTTCCAAACAAAATATAAAAGAAAAAGATTTCATTGTGACTAACAAAGTTCCTGCATCTGTTTTCTGTGTTTAGCTTTTGGTCTGTCTCTGTCAGTTTTTCTATAGCTTTCAAAATTACCACAAAATGGCTCCATGGTATATTCATTATTTTGTATCCTGAAGTATCTTTCGATGCTTTGCCTGTTGCCGCAATTAGATATTTCAAATAGCGTGTGGATATGGAAAAGGGTGGTTAACAATTATCTAGTCGTGTTTTATACTACTTCAGTCCCTTGGTTTTTCAGTTCAGTGGCATTAGACTTAAGATTCATTATGGAGTTTGAAGTTTTGGAATTAGAAATGTTCACATAAATAATATAATAGTCCAAGTCACTCACTCACTCACTCGATGTGGAACGCTGAGGAACGATGTACAACAGTCTATAGCAGTTGAAAAATCGTGTGGTAATTAGCACTGTAAAAAATTTTATATGACGTCATTGTTTTGGCTCATATTTTAATTTTGGAAAAGGGAACAATGTAAAAAGAGGATTTGATGATGGTTAAATATAAAATACTTTGTGTACATTCCAGGAATTTTAATATTTCGTATTTATCAAACAAGGATAAGTTACTTGGGCTTTTGACAACCCCTATTATAAAAGACTTTGCGTACATTTCAGAAAGTTTAATATGTCGTATTTATCAAACAAGGACAAATTAGTTGAGCTTTTGAAAAAGGTGGGCGCCGTAGGCGCCCTTAAAAAAAAGTGGGCGCCGCAGGCGCCACAGCACAACCTAGTATCATATATATATCATCGTTTATTTTATTAAATTTTAGCTTGGCTTTTAATTTTTATTAAACTTCATTAAAACATTTTTTATTTTTATAAGCTAATTAAGAGGAATTTGCTGTCCCCAACAAAGTGCTGTCCGGAGCATTTGATTAGCTCATGTTTGAAATTGATATGGTAAAAAAACTAAAATTTTGTTGCTTCTTACAGCAGCATCTATCAAATTCAAAGAAATAATTAACTTACCAAGAGATCAGTGTCATATTCTGGTATCAGTTAAGCCTCATGCTTTTCAGTTCAGTGGCATTAGTATCAGAAGAATTTATATCCAATATGGAGTTTGAAGTTTTGGCAGTTAAAACGTTCACATATTTTAGGATAGTCCCTTTATTTATTTTATTAATCTCTTATTTGGTTGTCATTTTTTTTGGATAAAATGCTCCACTTTACTCTCCCCTCGCTAGGCCACTGATTTTAATACCTTTATCTGTTAAAGGTTATTGTCAAATCTAGTCATTTTATAGACAAATAATTTGTATAATTCACCAAGACATTTGTATGACTTTTTAAAGAATTTACCATTTTATCAGGATTATAAGACAATCAACAAAGAGCATGGCAAGACTACAGGAAACTATACTAAATAATTTAAGTATAATAAGAGAATTATTTTAAACTCTTTTAAAAATTATCTCATTTTTCAGAAATTTAACAACATTTACAATTAGATATGCTTTTTTTTAAAGCACAAAAGAATTTTCTATTTTGATACTTTGTGTGTTATATAAGAAATTTTAATAATCCAAAAACTTTACCTTTGGCAGTCATGGCGACACATCAGCATAAAAGTAGGCCTAGTTTTTTTTAACTAACAACATGTCACATTCATATTTTCTTGACTTTGAAGTCTTGTCAAGAGCATGTTTCTACATTTTGATTGGCACACTTTATTAATTAACCATTAGACTCAAAAGGCTCTTACTTATACTATGGCCCAATAGTCAAGATTAATGAGTTCAAGTTGTGGCAAATAACCCAAATTATAGGCTATAAGTATAAGTATAAGGCAGGGGTTGGGAAACAATGGCCCGCAAGCCAGGATGTGGCTCTATTGATGGCTGTATCTGGCTCTCAGACAATTGTTGGATTATGTTTTAAAAAACATTTATTCAGAATCCTTTGATCTACATATTAATTGCATATACAAATCAGCATAACAATGTTATTATTGTTATTTATATTAAAAAGAATTCAGATTCAGAGACATAATTAATTATTGTACTTTTAGTGTTGAAATTACACAAAATGCACACATTTACTTGAATTTTTAGTTTGAAACATAATATATGAATATGGCTCTCACAGAATTACTTTTCAAAATATGTGGTGTTTAAGGCTCTCTCAAACAAAAAGTTTCCCGACCCACTGGTATAGGGCATACGGCTAGAAACAATTCTATTAGAACAGACTTAAAATAACTTAGCCTATAAGTAGTAGTGCAAAGTTCCGAATGTTAACGTCATGATATATGTAGTATGTAGGAAACCAAATTGTCAAAATTATGTGAAATCAACAATAATTTTATAATCAATAATCTAAGTGTCCTGCCTAATGCCAATGTAGCCTAAAGAATTATAATTATTGACAATATTATATTATTGATGATGTATTTTAAAATCAAGACTTCAATATCTAATTAATTTTTAAATAATTCTTAGACTATTAGCACCGCTACTTAATGTCAATGCCTGTATTGTAACTTGATTTTAAAATAACATCCAGGATCTTTTGTATAAAATTAAAATGTCTGCAAAATAAGGTATAATAACCTTGTCTGGGTTTTATAATTTTTTGTATTATCTTATCTGTTTTACAGACGCTCTTATTTCTATACAGAAGATTATTGCGTCCGACGCTTATCTATGGACACTATGGTTTGCGTGGTACTTAAAGAGTTTTAAATTATGCTTAAGTTAAAGTCTTCATTACTGTTATAATGCTTACAATGTGATGTTATTGTTAAAGCCATTTAGCCGAAGCGGCACGTAGATTTGAATATTATTATATAGACCGATCAGTGAGTGGTCAGGGGTTAGGTGTCTAACGCGGTTGCCAGATTATAATTTGGGAAAGGCCAAACTGACTGCCAAAAAAGGCCAAACTTATGTTATATGAAAAATGTCAACAAAAAATATTTAAAAAATCTTTTTTTTAAAAACGACACGCTTTTATTTACATATAGAAAGTGCACTAAAAAGAAGCAAATAAAATTTTTCAATCCGTGAACCTTTCGACTGCACATAAAAGCGTGGTCAATAGGCAGTTCGGGTTGCTGGGCCGGACTAACACGAACAGTCCGTCTCCGTCTTTCCGTGCAAATAAACGGAGTAAAAAATTTCATTTTATGGAAATGCGGTGGAGCGATCTAAAAATGAATTTTTAAAAAAAAGTCCCAAAAATGAGGCAATAAATTCTTTTTTAAAAATATAGCGTGCAAAGTTATCCCTTGAGCTATTAGACGATTCATAACTATTATATTATAAAGCAAAAATTGCGGTGGCCCCGGGCCACAGTGACGAGAGGTTGTACCGTTCTTTATACGGCATATGGTGCAAATGCCATGGTGTAAATAGGATATTTTGTGCCCAGGGAAAAACTATTAAAAAAAAATTTAAAAAAATTGCATCCCCGACCCTTTCCGTTAAATCAAATTTTACTATGATAAAACGCTGTAAGCCTCATTTTTACGCCCCTGTGGAGAGGCGTAACAAGGACTTGGCATCGGGGCAGTTGCCAAGGGCGCCGAGTGCTAATCCTTCAATTTTTCAAATTTAGTATTTTCCAAGCTTTTGGATTTTTTTTAGGTCTGTGGAAATTAACGATAAATTTCTCGATTAATCGTCAACATTTTTTTAACGATTAAATTATTTTTTAACGCTTAATCGACCCATCACATTGAAGTCAAAAACGTAATTAAAAAAAAATTAAATAATGGTAAAAAATAGCAGTCGATAAATAATAACAAATTTCCTGACGATTACACGAACATTTTGGTTTTAAACTATTGACTGACGGGAATGTTCAAAATGTTTATAACTGTGACACCATCACACCCGTGACACCCTCATAACTGTGACACCATCACACCGGTGACACCATCACAACGGTGACACCATCACAACGGTGACACCATCACAACGATGACACCATCACAACATAGATACCAAAATGTTAAATTTTACTACGATTCTTTGTCCAGAGATGACAATTGTTCACCTATATAAAAAAAATGACGAAATACAGTGAAATAAGTTTAAAACGAAAACTTTAATAATAAATATCGGTTAACACCATGTAATAAAACGATCCCGACAAACTACTAGGTATTTTCAATCCATTTATTTCTCTTAAAATGAAGCAAGAATCACTTTACACAAAAAAAGATTTCGCTTCTTGGAATAAACAAAATACGGAAGAGAATACAAAAAGTCGCACCGGCGAGAATTAAGAAGGCTTTACAGGAAAGATAGGCGCTTATATTTACTTTTTGTAACATCCCTTAACACGAAATTCTTTTCAAACGAAAACTTATTCCCGTCCCGTCGATTTCGTGTTAAACAATTTTTACTATAGGGGCCGTCCATAAATGACGTCAAACACCTAGGAAAGGGAGGAGGGGTCACACTTTTGTGACGATGCGTGACGAGGGGGAGGGAGGATGGTTGAAGAAATGTGACGTCACATCAAAAGGGTAACTTTTCATTTCTCAAAATGTTGGATTGTTTATTTTTTGGCTGTTTTTCCTTGCAAGACGTCTTTGTCCGACTACAATGTCAGCCATCTTTGTTCTTACGATCAACGTTCGGACAAGCCCACGAAGCGGACAATAACAATAGCAATGCCCGACGGCACACAGGTAGGCGACCATTACACTACACACGAAATTGCCTTTTATCAATGAACACGAAGCATACACACATAACATCTGAACTGGTGTGTATACTTAAAGATCTGTATATTGGCCGAAACCTTCCTCGGAAGCGTAAATCTCGTGGCGGGAAAGGAAAACAGAGACGATTCCCTGTCCTTATTTCCAAACAAAGACCTAACTCTGATTTTCATGTTGGTGTAGACAGACATCAACGTTCTTATAACATTTCAAATGTTTTACCTATCAAAACGTCTCCCAACTATACAGAAAGAAATCTCTGGATCGCGTAATTTAACGCTTAGTCCCTTGGTCCATGTGACAAACGTACCGCTGTATGCGAATTTATCATGGACAGGCAGATAGACATCATGTTTATTCAGGAGACTTGGTTTCGACAAACTGGTGATAAGGGAAAGTGTGCTGATATTGCTCCACCTGGCTATTCTGTTCGATCATTTCCACGTGCCACTCGAGGTGGAGGCCTAGCTGCTGTCAACAGAAGTACGCTGTCACAAGAGCTTTCATTTGTAACATAATTCGAATTTGCGCACACATCCTTTAAGTTAGTTCAAATCACATTGTCAGTGCCCCATCGTATCATCCACTTTATGTGCAACTACCGTGTCTTTCCGAGCAAAAAAATAAATTAACAGATGTCAAATTTCTTGAGGAATTCCAGGAACTTTTGGACCATGCCAACAATCTACCTGGCACTTACATGATAGTAGGTGACATGAACATTCATTATGATCAACTGCAGAATCCCATGACAGCAAAGATGGTCGAGCTTTTGGATTCATTCAACATTGATCAAATGATTGATAAACCTACCCATAATAGAGGACATATAATTGATTGGGTATTACACAGACTTGACGATTGCCTTGTCAAATCCGCAATCGTAACAGAAGAGCTGTCCTCAGATCACTTTTGTGTTATTTGTGAACTTAGGGTGATTGCCCCCCCTCCTCCCACAAATTCAGGGACCTTCGCAATATGCGTGCCATGAATCGCGACGCCTTCCGGCAAGATCTAAGTGTGGCCGTGTCCCCTGACCTCTGCCCCACTTTGGATAAACTGAATAGTACACTACTCTTTGTGCTGGACTTACATGCCCCTGTCACCCGCCACAATGTCAAGTCAACACGATCAGCTCCGTGGTACTCAACAATAAGGGAAGAACTTCGACGCGCCAAGAAAGCTCGACGTATAACAGAAAAGACTTGGTTGAAGTCGAGACTTGTCAATAAGCAAATTTATTCCGCTGCCAAGCGATGTGTTACTAATATTGTACATCAAGCAAAAACATCATATTTTAATAATAAAATAACAACAAGTAGTACTAGTAGGCAGCTATTTGACGTATGTAATAACCTCAGAGGGAGTGGTAAAGCTATGGTCCTTCCCTCTGTGTATCCCCTGCATCAGCAACCAGATATATTTTGTAACTTTTTTATCAACAAAATTGCTAAAATTCGTGATGAACTTGACAGAACGTTGTTGCCACCACATGATTTATCTCCTTCTTTTGCTGTGAGGTCAAGCTTTGACATGTTCCAGCCTGTTACGGAAAATGAGGTCAAAAGTATTATTCTAAAATCTAAGCCAACGTCCTGTCCTCTTGATCCCATCCCCACTCCACTATTGGTTGAGTCATTAGATATCTTACTCCCAACAGTAACTAATATAGTTGATGAAAGTCTAAAATCTGGCACCTTTCCTTCATTATGTAAATCTGCTATTATAAAACCCTTGCTGAAAAAACAAGGGTTAGACCAAAACTATTTAAACAACTATCGACCTGTGTCTAATATTTCATTTTTGTCGAAAGTCATTGAAAAACTAGTCTTAAAACAACTTTTTTCTTATCTAAATGACCACACTCTTCTAAGTCCTAATCAGTCGGCCTACAGACCTTCTCACAGCACAGAGACCACCCTGTTGAAGGTAACAAATGACCTCTTACTCGCACTGGACAGTGGGAAAATTTCTATATTGGTCCTCTTAGATCTTAGTGCAGCCTTTGACACTGTTGACCAGCAAACACTGCTGAAAACCCTGCAAAATTATTTTGGAATTTCTGGCTCAGTTCTGGCTTGGTTTCAATCATACTTATCGAACAGATCACAGGTAGTATCAGTAGATGGCTGTATCTCTCACAAAGCTGACTTGCTTTATGGTGTGCCTCAGGGCTCTGTTTTGGGATCCGGTACTTTTTGTACTGTATACAAGGCCACTACTTCTACTGCTCGAAAAGCATTCAGTTAAAAGCCAATCATTTGCAGATGATACTCAGCTATATACTCACACTGATCCCTCTAATATGGACTCCGCCGTCCAATTGATGCAAGAGTGCATTGGTGAGGTAAAGTCTTGGATGACGTTCAGCAAACTCAAGCTGAATGATGACAAGACTGAAGCACTTCTATTTTGCAACAATAAATCACGCAGTACTTTGTCTCTTCCGAAGTCAATTCACGTAGCCAGTTCGGATATTCTGTTCACAACATCGACTAGGAATCTTGGCTACATTATTTCTGACAACATGTCTACCAACAGCTTCATCAATCACATCTGTCATTACTTAACAGTTAGTGCAACAAAAACTCTAGTCTATGCTCTTGTACTAGCTCGTATGGATTACTGCAATTCTCTTCTGTCAGGTGCGCCAAAACAATGCATTGAAAAACTACAGAAAGTTCAAAATTCAGCTTCCAGACTGGTGCTCAAGGCAAAAAAATCATGACCATGATACTCCACTTCTTCGCTCACTTCATTGGCTGCCTATACAAGCCCGTATTGATTACAAACTGGCCGTTCTCTGTCACAACTTCTTTTCCGACTCATGCCCATCGTATCTTACTGAACTTTTGTCGGTCTACTCACCCACTCGCCAGCTACGATCTTCTGCAGACACACGCGTTCTCTCTGTTCCTACGACACGCACCAAAACATTTGGTGAAAGGTCGTTCTCTTTTTGTGCAGCCAAACAATGGAATTCTCTACCATTACACATACGTAGTATTCAAATAACCAAGTCCTTCAAGACTGCACTTAAGACACATCTTTTCAAAATTTATTTTCAAAATTAATGAAATAACATTTCTTGTAAATGATTAACGTAGCTTATGAATAATGTACTGTAATTTTTGTGTTTGTTATGATATGAAAGTCAATTTAATACTTATAGGTATGTTATTTCTTTCATGTAAAGCGCTGTGATCCCAGTTCCTTGCTGGGATACAGCGCTATATAAATATTCAATTTATTATTTATTATTATTATAAAACTTCCACTGAAATATTTGGTCATCATCATCATCATCATCGCCCTTCGTCCCATCTGGGGCATAGGCCGCGAACAAAGTCTCTCCAGGCATCCCGGTCCTGCGCCAGTCTCTCAATCTGCCCCCAGCTGTGCCCGCTCATTTTTGTGTCTGCCTCCAGTTCTCTTCTCCAGGTCATTTTGGGACGACCTCTTTTCCTTTTGCCTTGGGGGTTCCATGTGAGGGCTTGTCTCACAATGCTGGATGTAGGCTTTCTGAGAGTGTGGCCAATCCATCTCCATCTGCGCTGGCGTATTAGCTCTTCCACTGGCTCTTGTTGTGTGCGTTGCCAGAGGTCCTCATTGGTGATGACATTTGGCCAGCGGATTCGGAGAATTGCTCGGAGACATGTATTTATAAAGGCTTGAAGCTTTTTAGAAATGGCTGCTGTTATTCGCCATGTTTCTGCTCCATACAGTAGGACAGGCTTTACTGTGGTGTTGAATATCCTGACCTTGGTATGAAGAGTCAAGTTGTTGCAGTTCCAAACTTTTTTTAGCTGTTTAAATGATGATCTTGCTTTGCCAATTCTCACTCTTACATCGGCGTCTGTCCCTCCTTGTGTGTCGATGATGCTTCCAAGGTATGTGAAGCTATCCACCTCTTCCAGATTTGTTCCTTCCAGTGTTATTGGAGTGTTGCTTGATGTGTTTATTTTAAGGACTTTGCTTTTTCCCTTATGGATGTTCAGGCCAAGGCAAGCAGAGAATTGTGCTACATCGTTGGTTTTCTCCTGCATCTGTTGCTGTGAGTGCGATAATAAGGCCAGGTCGTCCGCAAAGTCCAGGTCATCAAGTTGTTTCCATAGTGTCCACTGGATACCATTTCTCTTCTGCTCTGTAGACATTTTCATTATCCAGTCGATGGTTAGCAGAAATAAGAATGGTGAAAGCAGACACCCCTGTCTGACTCCGGTCTGTACCCTCAAAAGCCGCTGTTGCTTGTTGGCCATGGACAATTCTACATGTAAGTCCTTCGTAGGAAGCCTTAATTATGTCAGTCAGTTTTTGTGGTATCCCGTAGTGTCTTAGTAACTTCCACAGGGTTGGCCTGTCAACACTATCGAAAGCCTTCTCATAGTCAATAAAGTTGATGTATAGTGGTGAGTTCCACTCCAGGGATTGTTCCAATATAATTCTCAGAGTGGCAATCTGGTCAGTGCATGATCTATCTTTTCTAAAACCTGCTTGTTGGTCTCTAAGATGGGTGTCTATTGCGTCCCTCATTCTGTTTAGCAGCACTCTGTTAAATACTTTGCTTGGTATGGATAGCAGAGTTATTCCTCTATAGTTGGAGCAAGAGCTAAGATCTCCTTTCTTTGGGAGCTTAATGAGATGTCCTTCTTTCCACTCCGTCGGAATCTGTTCTTCCTCCCATATTTTCTTGAAAAGAATGTGTAGCATTGCAGAGCTAGTCGTAATATCTGCTGTCAAGGCTTCTGCTGGTATTCTGTCTGGACCAGCTGCTTTGCCTTTCTTTAGTTGTTTAATTGCTCTGTTTATCTCTTGTTTTGTGGGTATGCTGCAGTCTATTTCTAGGTCTTGTTCCGCTGGCTCTATGTTGAGTTTGTATTGTGGGGCTGGTCGGTTGAGGAGTTCTTCAAAATGTTCTATCCATCTTTTTTTCTGACCCTCTTCATCAGGTATAGATTTCCCATCTTTAGTTTTAACAGGTCTCTCTGGATTTTTGAACTTTCCGGATAGCTTTTTTATTGTACTGAATAGTTCTCTTGTGTTTCCATGGTAAGCTGCCTCTTCTGCTTCAGTTGCTAGTCCTTCTATGTAGTTCTTTTTATCTGACCTTATACTACGTTTAACGTCTTTATTGGCTTCTGCGTATTCTGCTGATGCTCTAGCTTTTTCAGTTCTGGTGCGGCTGTTGTTGAGATTTGCCTTCTTCTTTTTCCTCTGTTGGATTTTCTCCATGGTTTCATTAGAGATCCATTCTTTATGCGTTTGTTGCCTTGGACCCAACACTTCTTCACAGGTGGTCGTAAGTATTTCTTTGAAGCTTGTCCAGTTTTGGTCAACTGTTTCTTCGTTGCCAAGTTCTTGTAAGATCTGGAATTTGTTTGTTAGCGTAAGTTTGAACTCATTAAGTTTTGGTCCCCCTTTCAAAAGAGTAGTGTTAAAACGTTGGCGCTTGCTTCCCTCACTTGTCCAATTCTTTTTCAATTTGAGCCTTAGTTGGGCAATCAGTAGATGATGGTCTGAGGCTACATCTGCCCCTCTTTTTACCCTTACATCTTGGAGAGATCTTCTAAACTTTTTGCAGATACAGATATGGTCGATTTGGTTAGCCGTTGACATATCTGGTGATATCCATGTTGCCTTGTGGATATTTCTATGCATGAAGAGACTTCCACCAATGACCAGTCCATCTGCAGCACATAGATCTGCTAGCCTTTCACCATTATCGTTCATCTCTCCGAGGCCATTTGTTCCCATGCATTCTTCATATCCATTATTGTTGCTGCCTATTTTTGCATTTAGGTCGCCCATTAGAATAATCACATTGCTCCTAGGACACTTTTGGATAAGGGTTCTCAGTCTGTTGTAGAAGTCCTCTTTGTCCTCTTCTTTACTGTCGTTAGTAGGAGCGTATACCTGAAGAAGATCCATATTGACTTCTTGCTTTTTGGTCTTAAATCTTGCGGTGATTATTCGGGGACCATGGGCTTCCCACCCTAAAAGGGCGTTCTGGGCAGTTTTGGAAAGCATGATTGCTACTCCTTGGGTGTGGGCTGCGTTTTCTTCATCATGGCCTGAATATAGTAGCAGTTCTCCTGTGCTGAGCTTCATCTGGCCTGAGCCAGTCCATCGGGATTCACTTATCCCTAGGATGGCTAGCTTGTACCGTTGCATTTCGGCAGCAACTTGGGCAGTTTTTCCAGCTTCGAACATGGTCCTTACGTTCCATGTTCCTAAGTTGGTGGTGGTCCTAGTGGAGAGGATGGTTGTCTGCCGGGTGGTTTCCAGTTGGCTTTGGCCACCCAGCTTCATAAGTTCTCTGTTACGAGACCCATCATCTCCAAGGTCCGAGTTTCCTATTTTTTTCTTTGTTCACGTTTTTGTAGCAAGGCTTTTTTTACGGGAAGGGATGCTAGCCCTTCGCACAACCCTCCTCCTCTCTCACCCGGGCTTGGGACCGGCTACGGCGGAGTTGAAATATTTGGTCGCTTACAATTTATTTAATGACTTTTTTCCTTCTTTTTTTTCTTTTAAATCAGTGCTTCTCAATGTGCCGGTTGGTAGGCAATCAGACGCTGGTTGGCGTAAGCTATCAAGACACGAAAATTAAATCTAATTACTAATTATAATCCTTAAGTTTGAGAATCCACAAGATAACATATGAAATTGTTACACTGCGTCGTTTGATGTTGACATCAAAGCATTAGTGATATAACCGGAGCTCCATTTGGTTCTCTCATGGCAGGAGTCGAACTTTTTGCCCATTTCCCAAAAATATACAAGTTCATTTGTGCGTAACGCCCCCCCCCAACCCCGAGACTCTAGGTTCTGCTCACATGACTCGGGGATTTGGGGGAGCGTCGTTAGCCCCCCCCCCGAAAATGCTACAGGTGAGTTTTACAAGTATGACAAGTGTCTAAAAATGATCTGAATAGGATTATGTGTAGATATTTTAAGTCAAAACGACACGGAATTTCTTTTTTCTTTAAAAGGAGAGAGAATCTATTTGTTAGAATTAAAAACGTTTTAAGTTTGATATAATTGTTCGATTGGTTTTTGGTCAAACGCCCCTGGCCATTCTAGTCTTCTAAATCAGTGCTTCTCAAAGTGGTGGTCCGCAGACCGGTGCCGGTCCGTGGGCCATCCGCTGCTGTCCGCAAATGTTCTTTAAAAATGGACAGAAAAAATTGTCAGTGCAGGGAAAATACTGCATCTGTCCCTGGTGCAATGGAAAAAATTCGTGCCACTCCGCCATACTTAAAAGTTTGAGAAGCACTGTTCTAGATATAATGGTTAATGAGCCCATTTAAAATTAGTCAAGTATTCATTAACTTTATTGAATGCATCAAATTCTTGACATCGCAATTCGAGAGGAGCACAAAACAACTTTTCTTCTTAGCTCAGTTTTTAAGGGATTAATTTTAAATATCACAGAAAGGAAACGTGATATAGACAAGCCATGTGGATTAAGATTATTGTCACTCGTGTCAATAAAAATGAAAGTAGGATAGATTTAGGTGTCTTCGTATAGTGCGTAGGTAAGAAATCAACATAGTTGTCAAATTTAAAAAAAATGCATTTTCTGGAAGGAACCGGTTCAATAATGGGCATATGTTCCAAGCGTACACTTACAAATGACGTATTTTAATGTATCTAGTGGATTGTAGTGGATGTTATATGTCCCAAATGAATCTGCATTACCCCCAAGAATTCCCTTTTTGACCCCAGATGAAGTTATTTACCTTTGTTCGCCGACCTCTTTCTTACGGGATGTCCGTCAGTCAATTGAGGGATTTTTTAAAAATAAATCTTAAAAATATTTTTTTTTAATTTTTTTTTCTAAACAAAGACGTTAACCGTGATGATTAATAGTCAATGTTTAATTTCTTTGCATTAAAATAAAATATAATCTAAGGATGTTAACACAGTTCGTTTTAAAAAGGCCGGTTAAAAGTATTTTTTAAATGCTTCACGCGGGTTACGCTTTTTACAATGTAGATCTTCACTTAAAAAATACTTAAATGACAAATAAAGTGATTTGAAACATACTTTTTTCAAATAGAAAATTAAAAAAAAACCATAAAAAACCAAGTTTTTGACTATAAATCCTTTATGTACGAGAATTAACTAAAAAATGTTCATTATAATACGCAGCGCAAAACCATCCAAAAATACAAAATTGTAGTTGTGTCGTAAAACATGTTTAATATAATGCGCACCGATCAGGAATATGTTTATAAAAAGTGTTGTCAATAAAATACGGACCTTATTGCGCGACAGAAAGGTTGTTCAATATAATGCGCACCGCTTACACTCCTATCTCAAAAAATACATGATACATAGGAATAAATAAAATAATCTTAAAAAATCAATAATTCAATTACGGTACATGCGATCGATCTGAAATTTTGATAAATAGTTTTTTATCATCGCCACGAAACTGCCTGCAAAATTTCAGCTCGCTAGCTTACAAGGAAGTGGGATAAAAATTGATCCAGAGTTTTGGCGACAAGGGTGTAGGGTTCAAGGGTGCAAGCAAGCAGACACCACGAGTTAATATAAAGGATTTAATAAGTTTTTTAAAAATTTTTTTAAAAATAAATTTATTTATTTGTTTTTTTTGGGTGTTTTTTTTGTTGGGGGGGGGGTGTCAAAGATTTGTGACGTATTTTTAGAGGGGGGGGGTCTAAGTTTTTTTGACAACGCGTTACGAGGAGAGGGTAAAAAATCGGCAAAAATCGCGTGACGTCATTTATGGACGGCCCCATAGATCGTTTGGTGCCTACGTTCGGCATGAAGTGTGTATTGGATTTTGAACGACACCTGCGCAGAGAATTCTTAACGCTGTAAACTTGTGGTTTGATACAAACACATACTATTATTAAAACATATAATCTGTTAAAATCAAGTATCCTGTCCACAACACGAAATTCCCCATTTTTTCAGCAGTAAAGGCAAACAAGTGCAACCTTTATATAATTTTGATGAAACCGGGAAAGTTAATCTCAAAATGGTAATAATCCCGAGGTATTTTTTAGTCAAAATGTCACGTGTTACCTTGCCCGGCCTCAATAACCCCCTAGGGGCCATCCATAAATGACGTCACGCTATTTTGGCCGATCTTTCACTCCCCCCCTTCCCCCTAGACCTGCCAGCCGAATTTTTTTAAAATTTCGACTGGCTGACATAATTTTTTGGCTGATATCCAGATTTCTCCGTAAATTGACATCTGCCGCTGATTTTCGACTGATTACGAAATATTCGGCTGAAATTCGGCTGAAGCCTGGCCAATTATGAAGTAATAAAACTTCAGCAATAAAACACTTTTACAATACTTCAGAATTTTTAAAAAGTATCTTTAACACTAGAAAAAAAGTTTTATATGCTGTCCTACTAATACAGTGCATGAATGCATTCCACTCATTCAGTCTCTGTCACTCAATACCTGATAGGCACTTAGAATATCAGTTTATAATTGTCATGAATAAAACAAACGCGATGTAGTTTATCAGCTGCTAGGCTTGATCGTTTGCTGTTTATTATCAAACCAGCCAACCGAAAACATACACTCCACCGGTACATATGATGCTGATGATGGTAGGTGAAGACGAGCCAGTTGAGTAAGTTGTGGATACGAGGATGATGCAGCACAGCTACGCCAGAAAGCGAGAACATCATGAAACTGAACTAAAGGCGCCCTCCTCAAAGATTTTGCAATTTCCACAGCCTACTGATATAAATGTTCATAAAATCAAAACACAACAGTACTAACTGCTAGGTTATATAACATTTCATTATGGTACACAGTAGATGTAATATTTAGTTTGTTCAGTTAATAGATACCAGTAAAAAATATTGGAATAAAGACCTATACTAAATGTCACTAAAAGTATTTAAATAGCCTAGTATTTAAATACGGTATGTATTTAAAAATATTTTACTGCAAACTGAGTTTTCTATTGAGAGCAAAATAAAACGAAAACTGTTTCAATGCCAATAAATTAACATAGAATACCTTATCAGCACAATCGTTAGGTGACTGCTCAGTTCTCAGCTCCATTCGCAACCGCATACATCGGCTTTCTTCAGAAACAACTTCACTGACAGCTGTGAATTCGATACACCAGCTTCAGGCAGGATGAGTCCACGGGCCACTGCTGACTGTATGGCATTCTCCAGAATTGTGGTTGCTTCTAACCGCGGAATCAATGAATTGGAATATGGATCAAGAAACTGATGCAGCTTGATGGGATCATTGACAGGAAATCGATGGTCAAGTTGCTCTTGAACTGACAGCTCGATGGGATCATTGACAGGAAATCGATGGTCAAGTTGCTCTTGAACTGACAGCTTGATGGGATCATTGACAGGAAATCGATGGTCAAGTTGCTCTTGAACTGACAGCTTGATGGGATCATTGACAGGAAATCGATGGTCAAGTTGCTCTTGAACTGACAGCTTGATGGGATCATGGACAGGAAATCGATGGTCAAGTTGCCCTTGAACTGACAGCTTGATGGGACCATTGACAGGAAATCGATGGTCAAGTTGCTCTTGAACTGACAGCTTGATGGGATCATGGACAGGAAATCGATGGTCAAGTTGCTCTTGAACTGACAGCTTGATGGGATCATTGACAGGAAATCGATGGTCAAGTTGCTCCAGAAATGACAGCTTGATCATTCATATCTTGTCATCATCGGCATTTGATGCAGTGCAGATCTTTCTAATGTGCATTTTCACCAGTGGAATAGTTGATAAGGTTGGCATTGAACAGCTGGAGAGATCAGTTAGGTCTTGGAATGGTTGATAAGGTTGGCATTGAACAGCTGGAGAGATCAGTTAGGTCTTGGAATGGTTGATAAGGTTGGCATTGAACAGCTGGAGAGATAAGTTAGGTCTTGGAATGGTTGATAAGGTTGGCATTAAACAGCTGGAGAGATCAGTTAGGTCTTGGAATGGTTGATAAGGTTAGCATTGAACAGCTGGAGAGATCAGTTAGGTCTTGGAATGGTTGATAAGGTTGGCATTTAACAACTGGAGAGATCAGTTTGGTCTTTGAATGGTTTCAGAAAGGTAACGAGTTCACTTAAGAAGTCAATTTCATCTTCATGGAGACAAATATCAACCCGACCAATACGCACTGAGAGTATTTTGAACTTCTCTTTTCAAGTCAAGTATGGACTGAATCACCGTCAGTGTTGAATTAAAACGGAACGCAATACAATTTAAGAAAGCAAAAACATTAACTTACGGCGGCTCGTTTATTTTTCGGCGAATTTACGGCGGACAAAATATGGCGACTAATGCGGCGCGCCGCATATTTTCCGGCGCATTTTTGGCGGACGAAAATTCGGCGGCATATTCGGCGCGCGGCGTCGGCTGAGGGGTCTACCTCCCCCCCTCGTTACAAAAACTTAGACCCTCCCCTTCATACATGACGTCACAAAGCTTTGTGCCCCCCCCAATAAACGCTGTATTTCCTATTTGAAAAAGAGCATGTTTCAAACCACTTTTTTGTCATTTAAGCATGTATTTAGTGTAAGGTTGCACTCTAATATCGTAACACGCGTGAAACCAAATGGTCTCAGTGATGTTTGTCTTCAACTCAGCTAGAGAAATCATCAATGTGGTTACAGTGCACGCGAATTCGCCAATCTAGTAGACGCGCGAACGCGCATCGGAAATCTCTTGAAAAACAAATGCAATAACATAGTGTGCGTGGCTACATTACCAGTGTGAAAAATGCCCGTGTACGCCCGTAGGGTATGCGGTGCCCAAGGCAGCAAAAAATGAGGGGGGCCCCGGTCCCAAGGGGGCCGCCCATAAATGTCACGAAATTTTGGTCGATTTTTCACCCCTCCCTTCCCCCCTTCGTCACACGTAGTCACAAAAAGTTAGACCCCCCCAACTCCAATATGAAGACACAAAGCTTTGCCCCCCCCAATAAAAGTCATATTCTCTATTTAAAAAAGGGGAATGTTTCAAATCACTTTTTTGTCATTTAAGTATGTATTTAGTGCTGCACTCTAATATTGTAACACGCGTGAAGCCTTGTAAAACGTCATTAAATAAATTGTAAGCAATCAAATATTTAAGTGGAACTGCTATTTAAAGTTGCGCGTTTTGATGTGACGTCACAGTTCTTAAACTACCCCCTCCACCTTGTCACACATCGTCACAAATGTGTGACCCCCCTTTCTCCCCTAGGTGCGTGACCTCATTTATGGACGACTCCCATGGCAAAAGACGAGGAGCGAGACCCATGCAAAGATTTGCATTTCTACATATTAATATTAAAATAATGGGAAATAAAAAATAAAATGCTTTAATTTTTCCTCTAAAACAACATTGGCACATCAATAATTACAGTTTAATTCATTTAATTGAATATCCTAAAACTCATAAAGATATTAATAACTAAAATAATGTTAAAACACATTTTATAAATAGATATACATAGATAGATATGGGAGAAGGAGAGCTCTGTGAAAGAGGATCTGGTTACACATTTTACTGGAGTGGCAGACCCAGCGAGGAGCGACGTGAGGCAGGCGTTGGGTTTGCAGTTAAGACAACTCTTGTCGGAAAGCTGGCTGGACTTCCCAAGGGAGTGAACGACAGGCTCATGACCATGAAACTCCCACTGGCTGGAAAGAAGCACCTCACCATCATCAGTGCCTACGCTCCAACCATGACTAATCCAGATGACGTAAAGGCAAAGTTTTACGAAGAACTTCACACTGTCATTGCCGACGTTCCAAAGGCGGACAAACTCATCTTGCTAGGTGACTTCAACGCAAGAGTTGGCAAGGACAACGTTGCCTGGGAAGGAGTCCTTGGACACCATGGAGTGGGTCAATGCAACAGCAACGGTCTTCTTTTACTCCAGACCTGCGCTGAACTTGAACTGCTGATCACCAACACGATCTTCCGCCTCCCCACTCGTAACCGGACGTCATGGATGCACCCCCGATCGAAGCACTGGCATCTTATTGACTACGTCATCGTGAGGAAGAGGGACAGGCAGGATGTACGAGTTACCAAATCCATGTGCGGCGCTGAATGCTGGACAGACCACCGCCTCATCATCACCAAGCTCAACATCCGCATTCAGCCTAAACGACGCCCGCAAGGGAAGAAGGCCCCGAAACGGCTTAATGTTGCCAAACTGAATACCGACAGCTGCAAACAGTCCTTTGTAGATGCTCTGGAAAAGTGCTTGAAATCCACCTCTCCGGGAAACCAGAGCGTGGAGGCAGACTGGGCATCACTCAGAGAGCTGATTTACTCCACAGCTACAGAGACCCTGGGGCCCCAGACCAGGAAACATAAGGACTGGTTCGATGAGAACTCCGAAGACATCAAGCAGTTATTGGATGAGAAACACCACCTTCACCAAGCATACATCAATAACCCCAAGTCCACGGCAAGGAGAGATGCACTCAACAACATACGCAAGACTGTTCAGCAGAAGCTCCGTCAGATGCAGGACGATTGGCTCGGCAACAAAGCTGACGAGATCCAAGGCTATGCAGACAGGCGTGACTATAAAAACTTCTACGACGCCTTGAAAGAAGTATATGGCCCCACGCCCTCAGGATCAAGCCCCCTCCTCAGCGCAGACGGTAACACTCTAATCACAGACAAAGAGAAGATCTTGGAGAGATGGGTCGAACATTTCGATGACGTCCTAAATCGCCCTTCGACAATCAACGACGAAGCCATCAATCGTCTACCCCAAGTGCCCACAAACAAAGCACTGGATGACCCACCAACCTTGCTCGAGACCCAGAAAGCAATCTATCTTATCTCCAGTGGCAAAGCACCTGGCTCTGACGCCATACCAGCTGAGGTCTACAAGGAGGGGGGAACAGCCCTGACTGAAAGGCTCCATGAGCTGTTTCTCTTAATATGGCAGCAAGAGACGATCCCGCAGGACTTCAAAGATGCCACCATCATACATCTATATAAGCGAAAAGGAAGTAGACAGGCTTGTGACAACCACAGAGGCATATCCCTGCTTTCTATTGCAGGAAAGATCCTCGCCAGAATCCTGCTCAACCGCCTCACAGTGCACCTTGACCAAGGACTCCTGCCTGAAAGTCAGTGTGGATTCCGAAAAGAGCGAGGAACCATCGACATGGTGTTCGCTGCCAGGCAGCTGCTGGAGAAATGTCAGGAGCAGAACTCTGATCTGTTCTCCACCTATGTCGACCTGACCAAGGCCTTTGACACTGTTGGCAGAGAGGGTCTGTGGAAGATCATGGCCAAGTACGGTTGCCCAAGGAAATTCATCGTCTTGGTGCAACAATTCCATGAAGGCATGCAGGCCAGAGTCCAGGACAGCGGGGAGTTTTCTGATCCTTTCCCAGTCACAAACGGAGTCAAGCAGGGCTGCGTCCTGGCACCAACACTGTTTAGCCTCATGTTTTCCGCCATGCTGACAGAGGCCTTCAGAGACGAGGATGTTGGTGTCAACCTGAAATACCGCACAGATGGCAAGCTGTTCAACCTTCGGAGGCTCCAGGCAAAAACCAAGGTTATGACAGACATCATCAGAGACCTGCTGTTCGCTGATGACTGTGCCCTCAACGCTGTCTCAGAAGCCGACATGCAACGCAGTGTAAACCTGTTCTCCAGTGCCTGCACAAACTTTGGTCTGTCAATCAACACCAAGAAGACTGAGGTCCTCCATCAGCCTGCGCCTGGAAGACCCTACGTAGAGCCCAACATCACTGTCAACGGCCAGAGACTCAATACAGTGCACCGGTTCACATACCTAGGCAGCACACTGTCTCAAAATGTCACCATCGATGACGAAGTGAACGTCAGAATTGCCAGAGCCAGCTCCACTTTTGGCAGGTTGTACCCTAATGTCTGGAACAGAAGAGGCATTACCATCCAGACCAAGCTGAAAGTGTACAGGGCAGTGGTGCTCCCCACACTGCTTTATGCTTGTGAAACTTGGACTGTTTATCAGCGCCATGCAAGAAAGCTGAACCACTTTCATATAACAAGCCTCAGGAAGATTCTCGGCATAAAGTGGCAGAACAAAATTCCAGACACAGTGGTACTGACCAAGGCAGGTCTCCCCAGCATCTTCACCCTCCTGATGCAGTCCCAGCTTCGCTGGGCAGGGCACGTTGTCCGAATGCCAGACGAGAGACTGCCAAAGAGAATCTTCTATGGTGAGCTCCAGTATGGCCAGCGGTCCCACGGTGGGCAAAAGAAACGCTTCAAAGACACACTGAAAGCCTCAATGAAAGCGTTTGCCATAAATCCAGACACGTGGGAACGAGCTGCAATGGACCGATCCACCTGGCGCTCTTCCATCCACGAAGGTGCCAGGTCATGTGAGGCAAACCGGATTACCGCCGCAGAAAAGAAGAGGCAAGCCCGAAAGGCCCATGCTGTCAACCCTCCAGGAGATGTCGCACTCGCCCCCTGTCCCTTCTGTTCCCGAACCTTTCGTGCAAGGATCGGCCTAATCAGCCATCTGCGCACGCACAGAAAACCCTCGGATGACTAGAGTGGTCCTCGTCGTATCGACGGACGAACGAACATATATATATATATATATATATATATATATATATATATATATATATATATATATATATATTATATATATATATATATATATATATATATATATATATATATATAAATATATATATATATAACTTAGCATTATAAGCTAAATACATTGGCTTTGGTTTGGTTGTATCTTCTACTTCTACCTTGTTTTTAAAATTTAAAGCCAAATCTTGCAAGCTTTGGCGGCTGAAAAATCTGAAATAAGTTCATTTTTGTCGAGATCCTTAGCAATATCATTCTCAATTGACAAAATAGCTAAGTTACTGAGCTGATCTTGAATCATTGTTGATCGAATAATATACGTTTAAAAAGTTTTAATTTCGAAAAGATTCTTTCTCCGGAAGCCACAGTGACAGGAATAATAAGAAGTATTCGAAGTGCAATGAGTGTGTTAGGAAAGTCACTGAAAGAAACTGCACTATCGAAACAGGATAGTTGTAAATGACTGTAGGAGTTAAGGAACTCAATGATTACAACTCTTCAGAAGCCATGAAACCACGCATGAAACTTTTGCAAATCCTTCGTCTTCTCCTTCATTTTTAATTTAAAATTAATTTTATTTTTTAATTTGTAGCACTCTCCACTCTTTGAAAATGGTTTCAACCTCTAAGTCTATTACAATTTATTTTGCAATTGCTATTGCTGTTTCAAAACCGTCATCTCTGTAAAATTTTAATCATTTGCAAGTATGTTCCATGCCGTCAACTGCAGTGTCTAGACTCTAGATCAACAGAAATATTTTGTAATTCTTTGCTGATGTAATTAAATTGGAACAAGATGACGTACAAAAAGCAATTAAAACAATAAAATAGAAGTTATTAAGTTTTTTGAACAATGTCTCTGCTTTTCTTCGAGCTTTTGGATCACTACTTTGCTCCGCAACTTCGAATAGTGCAACATAGGTTTCGCCTACTTGATATAGCACTGCCTTAAACATCAAGCAGGCGTTGTCCAGGACTTTCTTTTACTTTTAGAAAACGTATAAAGTATATTCTTTAATCGAAATTGCCCTTAAATGGCAAGTTATAATCTAAAAATGGCGTTTTATAAATTAAAATGTTCTCCTGAATCCATAAATGCTTAGTAACATACTCAAGTAAAAATACTTTTTTGAATTAGGATTTAGGGGGATAATAATATCTCTCTATATATTTCGCCTAAACGACCATCATGTCCAAACGACCATGTCCAAAAGACCATGTCCAAAAGACCATGTCCAAACGACCATGTCCAAACGAACATGTCCTAACGACCATGACGAATGACCCTCTGACCGTCGCTGGGGTCGACAGATCACAGTTGGCAAGCGTGGTGGGATGAAAAGAAAAACAAAAAGGGGGGGGGTTGGCAACAATGCATCTTGAGTTCACTTCCGTTGTTCCTGCAGAGAATAACATACGATTCGTAGTGTAGTGGTTATAACGTCCGCATTGCAAGCGAAAAGTCCTGGGTTCAAGCCCCAGTGGAGAACAATTTATTTAAAAAAAATATTCTGCCCGTTCTTTTCCCCATTTTTTTGCGAACATGACTACCCTCCCTAGGGTCGGCAAATCACTATTTAATGGTTGGCAAGGGATGGTAATAAAGGGTGGGGGCAGGTAAAAACAACTGCTGTGCACATATCTCCACGTTTACTCGCTTTTATTTCATTACTTCGTCCTGCTGTTTATGTCCGTTCTCTCACCCTCCTCCCTCACTCTTTGCACTGTCTATGATGAGCAAGTCTGCGGCGTATGCTACACCGCGGGTCATATCTTGTTTTATTATATGAATAAGATAATTTGCTAATTATTTTATCCTCAAAAATAAATATAAACTTTTCTTGATAACGTTGTTATAAACTAAACAAGCATTTCGTAAAAGTATTAAACATTGAAAAAAAGTAGTAAATAAAAAAAACCCCGTAAAAAACCAAGTTTTTGACTATAAATCCTTTATGTACGAGAAGTAACTAAAAGAATGTTCATTATAATACGCAGCGCAAGATCATCCAAAAATACAAAATTGTAGTTGTGTCGTAAAACATGTTTAATATAATGCGCACCGATCAGGAATATGTTTATAAAAAGTGTTGTTAATAAAATACGCACCATATTGCGCGACAGAAAGGTTGTTCAATATAATGCGCACCCTTACACTCTATCTCAAAAAATAACATGATACATAGGAATAAATAAAATAATCTAAAAAATCAATAATTCAATTACGGTACATGTGATCGATCTGAAATTCTGATACATTGTTTTTATCATCGGTACGAAACTGCCTGCAAAATTTCAGCTCGCTAGCTTACGAGGAAGTGGGTTAAAAATCGATCCAAAGTTTTGTCGACTGACAAGCAAGCAATCAAGGGTTCAAACAGACACCATGAGTTAATATAAAGGATTTAAAAATGTATCGTCAAAGAGCATATGTTAGACCTCATAAGCGCGCGCCCCACGTTTTTAGTCATTTTAAATCAATGGGCTTGAACTTATAAGTTTTAAATTATTTTCTTCTTTTTAGTCCACTTATAAAAACGTGGTTTTAAAAAATCGTTTTTTTACCTCTATTTATTTTATTTTTTTAGTCCACTTATAACCACCTGGTTTTTTAAAATATTATTTTACCTCTATTTATTTTACCAAACACCTCATCAGTGCCCGCCCAATGTTTTAATACCATGGCGATGAGGTCACGAGATGAACTCTGCATATGAAATTTTGCAACAGCAAACGGATACAGATGCTTATAAAGAGGTAAACTAAAAAATGCATTAATTTAATTACGGTACATTCGATCGCTCTTACATTTTGATACAATGCATTGTCAGCCAAGATCTATCTGTGGTAAAATTTTGAGCTCTCTAGGGCCATCAGAAGTGGTCTAATTTTACGTTGGAAAACTTGAAAAAATTGCGGACAAACAGGAACGAAAACAATGCGGACAGAAAGGGCGAAAACAATGCGGACAGACAGGAACGAAAGCAAGTTAATAAAAACGTGGTAAAATAACCCCCAAGTCACTAGTTCGACTTTATTTGATTTTAAGAGTTTTGTGAAAAGATAAACATATTATTAAATTAACCTTGCATTTATTGCACACTTGACTAAATATTTAATGATGATTTTGTTTGAACTCACAGCTTTTTGACTACTTATAAAATTGCACGACACCAAGTTAAAACATTTCATAAACTCTCCACTCATAAATTTGTTTTTATTAGAAAGATTTGAATTACAAAGACTGAAGACTGTAGACATTTTTTAGACTGTGTTAACAACGAGATTAGAGCTAGTAGACTTTACATAAAAACTGCGTTAATAATAAGAGATTATATAATATCGAACTAGTCTGTGTTAATAATAAGAGATTATATAATATAGAACTAGTCTGTGTTAATAATAAGAGAATATATAATATAGAACCAGTCTGTGTTAATAATAAGAGATTATATAATATCGAACCAGTCTGTGTTAATAATAAGAGAGTATATAATATAGAACCAGTCTGTGTTAATAATAAGAGAGCATATAATATAGAACCAGTCTGTGTTAATAATAAGAGAGTATATAATATAGAACCAGTCTGTGTTAAGGGCAGGTTAAACCCCTAAAATCTTAATTTTGTGTTAAAAATGTAAATTTTGAAAATCACGGTTTTACTAAGCATATTCATTTCCAAATACAATAATATATTTAGTTTTAAAATAAAATCATTAATAGTATTTCAATTTAATTATTTAAACTAGCAAGGTATGAGAAAAAGCACCTCATTATATATGCAAAAATTTACATTATTTAAAATAATTATATCTCCGCTTGTAAATGTCCGATCTTGATCAAATTTGCGATGAAATATGCGAAATTTAAATGTCCATCATTTATTTTAAGGGGGACCAAATGAGCGTATAAATAATTTTCATTGGTTGATAGAAAGGAACTTCCTTAACATAGGCCAATCAGATTCCTTCTTGTATATATATATATATTATATATACATAGTTGCAAATTTCTACAGTCTTTATCCAACTAGTGACATGAGTTTATTTCATGTAACTGTAACTCAATCAATACTTTGGCTAGAGAAACCTAGCGATTAATTATCACTCATTAAAGGGAGCGAATTCAAGTGGCGTTCCACATTTTAAATGACATATCTTAACAAAATGTCTGCACAACTAATTCTACATATAGACACTTAATATATAAAAGTAAATGTAATAAGATTCTAGTTTCAGTTGTTTAAATAAGTATTACTTAAAACATTTTTTCTTCTTCTTAGATTTAAACATTTCTCTGTATGCCTTTAGCTTAAATAAAATTTCAAATTTCGGCAATACAGATTCTTATTTGTTTTACAGACTTTCACGTTACAATTATTTTGAATTTTGTATTTTGATCTTCAAATAATTTTCCTCCTAAGAAGTCTCACGTATAAAGTAACATTAAATAAATCAGTACCGGTGCTTTTTAGTGCGGCGCTGATGGGCAAAACAACTTTTAACACGTCAGATATGAAAATAGAAAAACAATCTATAATAAAAGTATGTCTCTACATCTGCCTGCTTGTTTTCATAGCTTACTACACTTCATACGATCACCATGAAACTTTAGGAGACTGTTTAGTAAGCTCCCGGCATTGTAGCTGACATTTTTAAATGTAACACTCTTGTTGTTTTTGCCTATATGAGATATATAACTATGGTTTATGCGTTAGCTCCTGGTAAATGCAAAGATCTTAACCAAAATTGTTATATGCAAAATTTAATAGCCCATATTGAAGTACTTTAGGCCATTGAACTCCTAATGTCAGAATTCCTTCTGGGCCAAAGCCTTTCACTATGTCCTTAGTAAACAATCAAGATTCTATTACCAAATCAATTTTAAATTATCTTGAGAAATATAGATACATTTATAAATTATGAAATTGAATAAAATGAACAGATGTATCTTGAACTTTAAATATGTCACCTAATGGGCCCGAGGGCCCTTAATGTCATCTCTTTTCCTTATATTGGGTTTATCAGATTATGTTTAAGCGTTAGCTACAGGGTAAATTAATAGATTTTGACCAAACTTCGTGCTGCTGTTTGTGTACGCTCTCTCACCCCCCCCCGTTCTTTACACTATCTATGATGAGCAAGTATGCGGCGTATGCTACGCCGCGGGTCGTATCTAGTATTTCATAATCATTTGTCAAGAAGCTTCAGTCTTATACGCGAGATCAAAGTAGAGAAAAGTATAAATAATATCGTAATAAATAAGCTTCGTTATTAATATGATCACATTTTACGACAAAGTAAAAGTATTTGTAAAATCGTTTTACTTGTCATAAAAAATTTTTCGCTGAAAATTTGCTTACAGACTAATGCCGTCAGGGCCGATCTTAGGCCACTGAAACCTTTGCGGCCGCAGTGGGCCCCGCACTTTCATAGGCCCCGCTTATCTTAATTGTCACTTTGTATCCTTATTAATTTCTTATCCCTACCCAGACTGGGCGCCTCGCTATCCGTTTCACATACTAAGCCACATAGGGCCCCACAATGACTAATACCGGCCCTATATATCCTTATGTTTCATACACTAAGACCGGCCCTATATGTCATTATGTTTCACATATTAATAGGCCTGTCAACGGGTACCCGGGAACCCGTAGCGGTTTGATTACCCGGGTAGTAAAATTTCGCTCGGATGCCCGTGAAAATTTGGCTGCAATTTCTATACTAACGGTGGCCAAATTCGGCCCTTCTGCGTTCACATTGTGGTTCGCGAACAATTATCAAAAGACAACTTTTTGTTTGAAACATATGCTGGTTATTAATTAAACATTAAAAGAAATATGTGTCATCGGGAAATAAAATACGCTCCCCACAAACTACAATGTATGCTATGTATTTAGCATATATGTCATTTCTAACACAATTTGTGTAATAAATAAAACCAACAAAAATAAAAACTATCGACTCTAGTCTAACACCGTTGGGTAAAACGTACGAAACTAAAACGACCATCTTCAACGAACGCCGTCAACGAGTTGGAGGTTTCAGTGAATTGACCCAGATTCAGGGAGAAAGTGTCCATGGCCACAGCGAGAAGGCCACTTGAGTGCTACCCACCGCCTGATATACGCTTGTCACTGGAAAGTGCTGCGGTGGTCAAACATAGTCCAGTAGAGCACGTAGCACTAAGAAACACTGAAAACACCAATGGAAACTGTGTAGTGAGAGTCTATGTAGTACGGTTACTAATTGAATACTCCGCGGAGGGACCAGATGAAACGGCTCATATTGAAGACTTGGCTCGGGTGGGGATGCCAAGGTAGAAGCTATCCACAGGGATGTGAAAGAAGTGTGTCTACGCCTATGTAAGAGGGATGCGGGCAGGTCAGCCAGCACTAAAGATGCGAACGAGTAACTGTAAGGCGATGGTTTTATGTTGAGGCTCACCGCAGACATTGTAAGCCAGGCCATGAGAGGCAAAGAAAACTGAGGCTCACCGCAGACATTGTAAGCCTGGCCATGAGAGGCAAAGAAAACTGAGGCTCACCGCAGACATTGTAAGCCTGGCCATGAGAGGCAAAGAAAACTGAGGCTCACCGCAGACATTGTAAGCCGGGCCATGAGAGTCAAAGAAAACTGAGGCTCACCGCAGACATTGTAAACCGGGCCATGAGAGGCAAAGAAAACTGAGGCTCACCGCAGACATTGTAAGCCTGGCAATGAGAGTCAAAGAAAACTGAGGCTCACCACAGACATTGTAAGCCTGGCCATGAGAGGCAAAGAAAACTGAGGCTCACCGCAGACATTGTAAGCCGGGCCATGAGAGTCAAAGAAAACTGAGGCTCACCGCAGACATTGTAAGCCTGGCCATGAGAGGCAAAGAAAACTGAGGTTCACCGCAGACATTGTAAGCCTGGCCATGAGAGTCAAAGAAAACTGAGGCTCACTGGAGACATTGTAATCCTGGCCATGAGAGGTAAAGAAAACTGAGGCTCACCGCAGACATTGTAAGCCTGGCTATGAGAGTCAAACAAAACTGAGGCTCACCGCAGACATTGTAAGCCTGGCCATGAGAGGCAAAGAAAACTGAGGCTCACCGCAGACATTGTAAGCCTGGCCATGAGAGGCAAAGAAAACTGAGGCTCACCGCAGACATTGTAAGCCGGGCCATTTTGACTTTTGACTATAAATCCCAACGCGCATAACTCAAAATAAAGTCTTGGAAGAAATACTGCACCAAAAATAACTCGTTTTGAACGTCAGCGTAAACTTGATATGATTGGATATTAATTTACCATCTTTCATTAAGGACACTAGCCATATGTTAAAATCTCTGGATTCCTTGGTTTTACCCAATGAAGATCATTTACTATTTACAATGGACGTTTCTTCATTGTACACGTCTATTCCTCATGCCGATGGCCTCTCTGCAATCTCATTTTTTCTCAACAAGAAGGCAAATCTCAAGATCCCCGCAAGTGCCATACTACGATTAACTGAGCTGGTCCTAAATTTAAACTCGTTTGAGTTCAACGGACAGTTTTTTGATCAAATTAGTGGAGTTGCTATGGGAACGAAAATGGGACCAAGTTATGCATGCATATTTATGGGCCATTTGGAACACCTATGGAGTGAAAATTACAAAGGTATCTCTCCAGAGTACTACAGGAGATACATTGACGATTGCATTGGAATTACAAAAATGAACATGCAACAATTGCAAAGTTTTATTGACTTCGTCGGTAACTTCCATTCTTCGATCAAATTTACTTCAACAATCCATAGAAGTGCTGTTAATTTTTTGGATATACAAATTAAATTGAAAGAAAATAAAATATCCACATCAATTTTTTACAAGTCTACAGACAGCCATAGTTTCCTTATGTATTCATCGTCCCATCCTGAATCTTGTAAGAGCTCTATCCCATTTTCGCAACTATTGAGACTTAAACGACTCTGCAGTGATGAGGCAGACTTTTTGGAGAAAAGTAATGAAATGCTGGATTTTTTTCGAAGAAGGTCATACCCGGAAACAGTTTTAATATCCACTGTCAATCGAATTAAAGGCATGACCAGACAGGATACATTTAAATCATCTGTTTCTGATCAATGTGATCGATCAAAATTTATTTTAACTTTTCATCCTCATAATTTTAAAGCTCGCCAGGTGATTCTCAAAAACCGACCAATCCTTATGGCTGACCCTCTAACTCAGCAGGTCTTCAAAAAACCTCCTCTTTTTGCTTTCCGGAGAGATAGAAGCCTCAGAGATATTCTTGTAAGAAGTCACCTTCCCACAATGAAAGCATATATTGGAACAAAAGGTTGCAACCGTAACCGTTGCAATACTTGTCCATATGTGATGGAAATTAACAACATTTCTTTCCCTCTTGAAAAATTCTTAATAAAAGATGGATTCACTTGCACAAGTCGCAACGTGATTTATGCAATTCTTTGCAAGAGGTGTAATAAAATTTACGTGGGTGAGACTGGTCGTCGTCTTGGAGATCGGTTTAGAGAACACCTGTATAATATAAATAAACAGGCTCAATGTCCTGTTTCTAAACATTTTAACAGTGTTGACCATAACGGCATATCAGATATTGCAGTAACTGGTATTTTATATGCAAGCAATACCCATGATAGAGTCCACATGGAAAATAGACTCATAAAAAGATTTGGTACGTTGGCTCCATATGGAATTAACCAAATTCATAATTTTACTTAACTGCATAATCTTGTTCCCGTTGTGGTTTTTACTGTAACTTTGGATACTTCCCCCTTTTTGCTATATCCTGTGTCCATGATTGTTTTTGTTTTTCCTTTCTTTTTATTTAACATAAATATTTTAAAATACAATATTTTTTAAGAATGTTATTATTACTTATGTAAGTATTGTAAGAATGTATTTTATGTTGTACTGATGAAGGCATTAGCCGAAACGTTTACTGTCGTATCAGTCTAAAAATAAAGCTCAAATTTATTGTTTTCATTGCACAATTTGTTTGTGTATTTTGTATTTTGTAGGAGTCATGAGTGTTTGAGAGACCAATCGCTATAGATGACGGGACAGAACTTAGCCTTTTATTATATAGGATAGGATACTTGATAATTCAAGTATTAATGTAGTCTTTATTAAGGCAACATTATCCAGTTTTATCAACCAATGTATTTGATATTATTTAGTAAATAATAAACTGTAAATTAGGATTGTTCTTGTCCTTTGCTTCTTTTATATTTACGTGTATTACTATCATTGTCAGACTAAGAAATTATTGCCATAAATAAAATAAGAGAAAAAATCGCAAAGCTGAAACTTGTCAATTATCAAGGGTGCCAAAAAATAAATTATCCAAGGGCGCCAAAAATAAATTATCCAAGGGCTTCAAAAACCTAGTTACGCATTGTTTACTGCATTTGAATTTTAGCTTAGCAATATTAAATGACGTCATTGTATTTATTTTTCATGTTTCTTTTATCTTTAATTTTTACAATAGATTAGCCATTAAATTTAAATGAGCATTAAAACAAACAACAACAACAACTTACACCATGAAGTTTTATTATTGGCGTGTGTTTATTTGTTTGGTGAGTAGATAATATTTCATTATGGTTTACAAAAATAGTGTATGCCGAAAATCATTTTTAATTATTGTAGTTAAACGAAAGCTCTTGTATCTAATTAAACATTTAGCAACTTAGACAATAAAAATATGTTGATTTTTGTAATTGAACAAAGATGTAAAAAAGTTGATCTCATGGATGTAACAAAGTCTAAGGTCTTGTTCTGGGATGATCTCATGGATGTAACAAAGTCTAAGGTCTTGTTCTGGGATGATCTCATGGATGTAACAAAGTCTAAGGTCTTGTTCTGGGATGATCTCATGGATGTAACATAGTCTAAGGTCTTGTTCTGGGATGATCTCATGGATGTAACATAGTCTAAGGTCTTGTTCTGGGATGATCTCATGGATGTAACATAGTCTAAGATCTTATTCTGGGATGATCTCATGGATGTAACATAGTCTAAGGTCTTTTTCTGGGATGATCTCATGGATGTAACATAGTCTAAGATCTTATTCTGGGATGATCTCATGGATGTAACATAGTCTAAGGTCTTGTTCTGGGATGATTTAACTCGAACGATCAGGTAAGTTGATTGCAACATTGACCACAGTTAAGAATATTAAGATATGTGTTTTGGCAGTGTTGTTGAATTTAAACAAATGATTTCTGGCAAAAACACTCGTTGCTGAGTTGAGCCAACGCAACTGGCCCGACAAGGTAAGACACTCGTTAATGAGTTGAACCAACGCAACTGGCGTGACAAAGTTCAGAGAAGAAAAAAGTCGAGTTAAGTCAAATATTTTTTTCTTCTGTTTTTTTGTGTGTTTATCTCTTGCCAATATTTTACACAGATTGTGAACAACCAAAGGTAAACTTAATCTAAAGACAAAAGTGATTAACTGTATTAAAACCACATTTTTTATTTAAATATATATTTGTTCAATGAAAATGAAATCTTCTCGATACGTGGTCTTTAAAAATTTCAAGCAAATCGATCAATGTGAAAGACATTAATTCCATTTTAAATTCAAACCTTGACGGATGGAAAAAATGACAGTCAAGACAGGAAAGTGAGTTATAAATATTAAACGTGATAGAAAGCAAAAGCCCTTACAATTTGTGTGTCCCTCATATGTTAGCCACGTATCACTGGGTTGGGTTAGGTCTATATGATCACACTTTGTATATCAAAAAGTATATCCATCATTGAAACACTAATTTCATCACTCTGGTCAAGGCTAAACGAATATTACTGCAACTCTACGTTACGTAAATACAAAATATAAAATAATATTTTTATTTTTAAATATTTGAAAAATAATTTTTTCCAGAATGTTTTTCCAGTGACAACAAACAGTTTTCTTGGGATTTTAGAACGATTAACGGTAACAGAAGGAGAGCCGTTTAGGTTGACGTGTGATACCAGGCGGCTTGAAGACCTTCCGGGACATCTTTCAACAATCATTGGGCTCTACCTATGTAAGATGTTTAACGACAGTTCGGAACCCGAACCGTATTGTGTTGCGATTACAGTTTTCCATCCATTGGTTCGATCATCTGGTTTCGGGAGAATGGTGAGTGTTTCTGTAAGTGTGCCAGCTTTAGAAAAGACTTCAAATTATCTGAAGCCATCTAGAGATAACCGCTTCACGTTAAAGCGAGTCTTTCCGCTGTACCATTCGGTTTCCTTTGATTGTAGAGGGAACTGAATGAAACGCATGAGTAAATATGTTTTGCACAAATTTAAGTAAATGCTTCAATGTCAGTGATGCATTATGTAGACATAAAAATTAGAAGAAGGAAAAAAAATACGCCTATAGTTTGTATTCAGTAAAATTTTAATTTACTTTTGTTTCTTATTTATTTAAATATTTTTTGGAACATTTGAACTAAACATAGTCTTTACACATTTGCACGATTTTACTCCCTGACAAACCAAGTAATAACTCCCGTGGGTTTGAAAGAAAATAAAAACTATTTAACATGTGTTTATTAGATAATTTTTACGCCATCTGCTAATTAGATCCTTAGAATATAAAAAAAAATTCTTCTTCATTTGAAAATTCGGTCTAGTAAAGATCTTGACAGATCTACTTCTTAGACAGCGTCAAGGTTTACTGGTCTACATAAAAAGATAAAACATGTCTTTAGAATATTTGATTGACTTGATGTCCTTTCTTCCCCAGTGGGAACCATTCAAAAGCAGATGGACATTGAAAACAAAAGGCGATCACGTCAGATGGAACACCAGATGGCACGTCCAGCTCAAGTCAGAAGTGATGCACGCGTCGGTCAACGACAGCGGAGATTACATCTGCATTTTAGATTTTCATAGAAGACTTATGTTGGCCGCAGAAACGTATAACCGCTCAGAGAGTCTCACTGTTATCAAAGGTATTTGCTTGCGATATGATTCAGTGCAACACACCATTTGCTTGCCACATGATTCAGTACAACTCACCATTTGCTTGCCACATGATTCAGTGCAACACACCATTTGCTTGCCACATGATTCAGTACAACACACCATTTGCTTGCCATATGATTCAGTACAACACACCATTTGCTTCCCATATGATTCAGTACAACACACCATTTGCTTCCCATATGATTCAGTGCAACACACCATTTGCTTGCCATATGATTCAGTACAACACACCATTTGATTCCCATATCATTCAGTACAACACACTATTTGCTTCCCATATGATTCAGTACAACACACCATTTGCTTGCCATATGATTCAGTACAACACACAATTTGCTTGCCATATGATTCAGTGCAACACACCATTTGCTTGACCCATGATTCAGTGCAACACACCATTTGCTTGCCATATGATTCAGTGCAAAACACCATTTGCTTGCCATATGATTCAGTACAACACACCATTTGCTTGCCATATGATTCAGTGCAACACACTATTTGCTTGCCATATGATTCAGTGCAACACACCATTTGCTTGCCATATGATTCATACAACGCACCATTTGCTTGCCACATGATTCAGTGCAACACACCATTTGCTTGCCACATGATTCAGTACAACACACCATTTGCTTGCTTGCCATATGATTCAGTACAACACACCATTTGCTTCCCATATGATTCAGTACAACACACCATTTGCTTCCCATATGATTCAGTACAACACACCATTTGCTTGCCATATGATTCAGTACAACACACCATTTGCTTGCCATATGATTCAGTACAACACACCATTTGCTTCCCATATGATTCAGTACAACACACCATTTGCTTCCCATATGATTCAGTACAACACACCATTTGCTTGCCATATGATTCAGTACAACACACCATTTGCTTGCCATATGATTCAGTACAATACACCATTTGCTTCCCATATGATTCAGTACAATACACCATTTGCTTGCCATATGATTCAGTACAACACACCATTTGCTTGCCATATGATTCAGTGCAACACACCATTTGCTTGCCCCATGATTCAGTGCAACACACCATTTGCTTGCCATATGATTCAGTGCAACACACCATTTGCTTGCCATATGATTCAGTGCAACACACCATTTGCTTGCCATATGATTCAGTGCAACACACCATTTGCTTGCCATATGATTCAGTGCAACACACCATTTGCTTGCCATATGATTCAGTGCAACACACCATTTGCTTGCCATATGATTCAGTACAACACACCATTTGCTTGCCATATGATTTAGTACAACACACCATTTGCTTGCCATATGATGCAGTACAACATACCATTTACTTGCCATATGATTCAGTACAACACACCATTTACTTGCCATATGATTCAGTACAACAAACCATTTGCTTGCCGTATGATTCAGTGCAACACACCGCATCATTAATCCTATTCTGTTTGATACCACACGTAGAATACTTGCAGGTTTGTCAACAGAAGGGGTTTGTTTGGTTGTTTGTTTGTTTGCGGTGAAAGATGATTTGTTTATTTTGTGTTTCTCCTTAAGTTTTCAAAAAATTGTATGACTCATTTCAAATATTTCCTGTCTATATACAATATGTGGTTGCCCGGATGTGTGAATGACCAGCGTC
The DNA here is from genome assembly GCA_944989445.1 of Ampullaceana balthica. Lineage (NCBI taxonomy): Eukaryota > Metazoa > Mollusca > Gastropoda > Lymnaeidae > Ampullaceana > Ampullaceana balthica. The sequence continues at coordinate 545,135 of CALYLW010000271.1, forward strand.
AATTTCTTTTCCCATAAATCGTAAGCTTTTACCTTACGAGCCCGGTTTACCCATGCTCCCAATGAGGCGGTTGCACCACCAATGTAAGCAGGACAGAGCTAGAAATAAGACGTAAGAAAAAGGGGGGGGGGAGGAGAGGCAGTGAATGAACAATGAGCAAAGTGGGAGAAAATTATATACTTGTATTACAACTTAACATACTCAAATTTTAAAGGGGAAAAACATTTAACAACCACTTATAGAAACACATTCTATCACTTAAATTAGAGCATTAGTTTACAATTCTGACACTTTCGAATGAAACTTTCATTTTTTTTATCATTAATTTGAGTTGCATTAATAAATCGACGTGTTCCATGCGAGCGTGAAGTATGACAGTATTTCAATGACTATAATTGTATTCCATATTTAAAAGGAATTACTCTTCAGCAAGAAATAATATGTACAGATTACAAAAGAACTTCTATATGTTTTTTTAATGAAGTATTAAAAAGCAGAAAACAATGTTTTAGTATCTCAAAAGACATCTACGCAATCGTAATTCGTGTATGAAAGATATTCGAAATATCTTCTTAAAAAAACAAATAGTTACAAGCAATTTTTCATTGAATCTGCGCGGCCGCGCATATATCTGACACCCACCGCGCAGCAGTTTAGAATTACCGCGATGCAAAGATAGTAAAATATTGCACACAAAATTGATGCTGGGCAACTTTGCACACAAGCCTTTTTTTAACTTGTCACACGGACAAACGAACGTAAGAGGGAACATTGGTTATAAGACGCATCATTTAGTTTCGGTTACATTAAATTCTAGTCTTTCGTTTACTTATCACAGTTCATCAACTTCTAGATATTATTTTTTAAAAATAAATTTTAAATGTTGTCCTTCTTTTAATTGTACTTTTATAAGTCTTTTGGTTGTATTTACTACTTACTTACATGTGTGGCTGAAGTTTCAGTAGAAAATTGCATATACAAAAACTACCGGTATTTTAAAAAAATAAAATTAAAAAAAAATAATTATAAATTTTATTTTTAAAAATAAAAAAAAATAAAAGCTAGTTTTAGGTACGTAATTTAATCGATAAAATCCATCTTCTCCAAAATCTTGGTTTAATATTGCGTTCTGATATGTATTTTATTCAAATTGTAGAATATAGGATTTTCTTTCAATTTAGTTTTTTCTAATAAAAGTTTTAAAATTATTACGTACTCGTTGAGAAAAGAATTTTTGCGGTTTATTACCTCGTGCTTGAGGTTACACCAGATTTTAGTCGAATGTGAAGCACCCTCTACATTGTATCATCGTATTGTTGAGGATGAATGTGAAGCACTCTCTACATTGTATCATCGTATTGTTGAGGATGAATGTGAAGCACCCTCTACATTGTATCATCGTATTGTTGAGGATGCCTATAGCTTACGTTGTTCTCTGTGTAAAAATAGGCATCACAGTTTTAGTCTCTGTCCAAAAATAGATTGGAAAAAAATTCAAAACAATTAATTGCACCTTTTTGTTACGTCATTTTTAAAGCTCCAAACCTGACTATAACTACAGAGATTACGCCACCCATTGGCAATACGACGGGTATGTATGCTAGCATTATATGTTTTCCTATTTAAAAAAAAAGAAAAAAAAAGAATTAATACATTTTCAGTCAACCCCCCCCCCGCCATTAAAAAAAAACAAACAACAAAACTGGATTTTATTGTTTAATTGTCAACACTATGATTGTGTCAAGAAGTATCACCAGAAAGTGTCAAGAAGTATCAACAGACAGCATCAAGAAGTATCAACAGACAGCGTCAAGAAGTATCACCAGACAAAGTCAAGAAGTATCAACAGACAGCGTCAAGAAGTATCAACAGACAAAGTCAAGAAGTATCAACAGACAGCATCAAGAAGTATCAACAGACAGCGTCAAGAAGTATCAACAGACAGCGTCAAGAAGTATCAACAGACAAAGTCAAGAAGTATCACCAGACAAAGTCAAGAAGTATCAACAGACAGCGTCAAGAAGTATCAACAGACAAAGTCAAGAAGTATCAACAGACAGCGTCAAGAAGTATCAACAGACAAAGTCAAGAAGTATCAACAGACAAAGTCAAGAAGTATCACCAGACAGCGTCAAGAAGTATCAACAGACAGTGTCAAGAAGTATCACCAGACAGCGTCAAGAAGTATCACCAGACAGCGTCAAGAAGTATCAACAGACAGTGTCAAGAAGTATCAACAGACAGCTAAATTAACGGTTATGCTGTAATGAAATTTCGTCACTTAGTATTTTCCTTGCTGACTTTGTATGAGCAGTTTTCTGATGTCATTTGCTATATTCCTTGCTGACTTTGTATGAGCAGTTTTCTGACGTCATTTGCTATATTCCTTGCTGACTTTGTATGAGCAGTTTTCTGATGTCATTTGCTATATTCCTTGCTGACTTTGTATGAGCAGTTTTCTGATGTCATTTGCTATATTCCTTGCTGACTTTGTATGAGCAGTTTTCTGATGTCATTTGCTATATTCCTTGCTGACTTTGTATGATCAGTTTTCTGATGTCATTTGCTATATTCCTTGATGACTTTGTATGAGCAGTTTTCTGATGTCATTTGCTATATTCCTTGCTGACTTTGTATGAGCAGTTTTCTGATCTCATTTGCTATATTCCTTGCTGACTTTGTATGAGCAGTTTTCTGATTTTATATGCTATATTCAAATAACCTTTCCCAGTATTATGATGAGGTATGGTCTTCACAAAAGAATTTTGACATTCCATTGAGAAAAGTCTAAATGCCACAAATCTATTTGTTGTCAGCTTGTTCTGCTTGTCAACAAACCTATTTAGCAGTTCAGAAATGGAGCATCTCATAAGTTTCTGGAATTTTCATTGACTCAAAGTCAAATTTTAGTGAGGTAGATTTGTGTGAAAATCCGCTATTATCCTAAAATACTGGTAATGTCATTGCTTTTTTTTGTTTGTTTGTTGACTATCATGACTTTCATACAAATTTTAAAAACTTAAATTCATATTTGTTGAACGAAACATTACTAAATTTATACTTACTACAATTTTAGCGTTCGGTATTTCAGATACATTTAAGTCAACTCGAGAAGGTAGGAACCTTTTTATAGTCATTTCAAATTTATGGCACTGTTACAAAACAAGGAAAAAAAAATACCTGTAAGAACGTGATATTTTTATATCCATTGTTGGCTTATGTTCATTTTAAGTAAGAATTGTTATTCCTCCGACTGTTTTCCACTGTTCAGATATTGATAATTACATTGAAGATTACACAATCTCACTTTTGATTACTTAAGCGATGAAATTAAAGTACGACCAACGCCTGACGCTAGCCTGCCGAGCTACATTTAACAAAGATATATGGGTAACGCAACTTTTATGTCATTTTCTATAGTCAGCCTGGCAATAGTTCGATCAAGTTTACATATAATTTCATGTCTTGATCCTTTTAATAACTAAATCTTTTTGCTCTATTTCTATCTCTTTTTTCATTTTCCTGATATGAATAGTTGCTTAAAAGATTTCAGCTACTTTATGTAAATTTTACTTATCAAAAGTTATTTTATTAATATTTTTATATGATGCATTGAAACAGCGGCATTAGTTCTAGAATAATTAAAAAAAACACACAACCGAGAACTTTAATATATGCTATTTTCAGGTTCAGAGTTCTTTCCCCTTGAATTTGATATCCAAAGTACCCGGTCTTTGTTGTTGGTTCTCAAGAAATCGATTTGGATACTGCGTTATTTTCTGTAATTTTTAAAGTCATGTTATTGTATCCTATAATACTTGTGAAATGGGCTGAATATGGTATTACAAACACATAAAGTCTCTTAAGGGAGAAGCAAAGATCCGTTTTTTAATATACCGAAAATATTTTAAATAAAAGGATGTTAAAGATAATTCTAATAAATTATTATTACTAACAACAACAACTTTTTTCTAAAAGAAAAAAAATGACATAATTAACATAGGTACAATTCTTACCATGTTTAGCGAGCTGATTTGATAGTGAGATACTTTTTATTTATGATGTCAGTGTTATTTTTAAATCCTTTATATTAACTCGTGGTGTCTGCGGCCGCCCGCCCGCCCGCCCTTGTCGCCAAAACTTTCAATCGATTTGTAACCCACTTGCTCATAAGCTAGCGAGCTGAAATTTTGCAGGCAGTTTTGTACCGATAATAAAAACAATGTATCAAAATTTCAAATCGATCGCATGGACCGTAATTAAATTATTGATTTTTTAGATTAATTTATTTATCTCTATGTATCATGTTATTTTTTGAGATATGGTGTCGCGGTGCGTATTATATTGAACAACCTTTCTGTCGCGCAATAAGGTGCGTATTTTATTGACAACTCTTTTTATAAACATATTCCTGATCGGTGCGCATTATATTAAACATGTTTTACGACACAACTGCAATTTTGTATTTCTGGATGGTCTGGCGCTGCGTATTATAATGAACATTCTTTTAGTTACTTCTCGTACATAAAGGATTTATAGTCAAAAACTTGGTTTTTTACGGGTTGTTTTTATTTAAATAATATTTTGGACTAATGAGGTCAGATTTATAACTTTAGCGTTTTTTTAAGTTACGCAAAATAATAGAACTTGAAATTTAATGACACATCCTTTTGCTTGTCTAAGATTTATAACGGCCATGTTGTATCGCTTTTTTAAATTGTGCAGGTCAACCACCAACACATAGGGCATCTGCATCATTTTGTATCAAGTATCTTCAATGCCCTTCATTTATTGTGAATATTATGGCTGCTGCCCTAGTGTTTACATCTGTCTACAACAGTGAATAATTTCAATTGCTTTGATATAGACTCCCCTCATGCCGTTTTGGTACAGCCAGCAGTCTGTTGTCAAGACGTGGTCAACTATTTCGAACACAGGCAATTTAGACCAACTTAAGCGAGATTTAATCACTGTAATCTATGTACACCTTTTTTTTCCACAATGCACTACCATCAAACAACCAACCAAAATTCAGTTACATGTGTTAAAGGTAACACGTTTGATTGTATTTTCAAAACTTAAGTTTATACATGTCATTCTAGAGTCTCGAATATTACAAGTTAAGAAGTGTGAGCTTTTTTTTAACTTACATTTTGACAATCGTTTTTTATTTTCTTAATTTTGTTTTTGTTTTTTTGTTTTGGTTTATCAAATAATTTATTTATATACCTATGTTGAGTAATTTCGAAAATCGAAAATCCTGTCGTACAATAATTTAGACAAACAAAAAACAACAACAACAGATCCTTACAATATGCATTAGGGTCAGCTCAGAATATCCTCGCAAATGACAAGGTCAAGTCTAAGAAGCCAGAGATAAAAACAAATTTATAAGCCATGAAAAAAATCGTTCACCCTCAATTAACGTTTATTTGTATTTCAACGAATTTCAAAATGGACTTTTTAATGAACGAGTGGGCGTTTTGCCGAAATATTACCGATCTCTCGGTCACGGTCAAGCGAACATAACTGTACGAAACTATTTGTGAAAGTGTATGGCTCACCTGTGTATGGCTCACCTAACTGTACGAGACTACTTGTGAAAGTCTATGGCTCACCTGTATGGCTCACCTAATTGCATGAGTCTACTTGTGAAAGTGTATGGCTCACCTGTGATTGGCTCACCTGTGTATGGCTCACCTGTGAATGGCTCACCTGTGTATGACGCACCTAACTGTACGAGACTACTTGTGAAAGTGACTGGCTCACTTGTGTTTGGATCACCTGTGAATGGCTCACATAACTGTACAAGAATACTTGTGAAAGTGAATGGCTCACCTGTGAAGAATACTTGTGAAAGTGAATGGCTCACCTGTGAATGGCTCACCTAACTGTGCGAGACTACTTGTGAAAGTTAATGGCTCACCTGTGTATGGCTCACCTAACTGTGCGAGACTACTTGTGAAAGTTAATGGCTCAACTGTGTATGGCTCACCTAACTGTACGAGACTGCTTGTGAAAGTGAATGGCTCACCTGTGTATGGCTCACCTAACTGTACGAGACTACTTGTGAAAGTGAATGGCCACCTAACCTATTCAGGAATGTTTGGATGATAACGTAGAAGCAATCAAACCATTCCTTGGACGAGAATTGGATGTAGCAATATTCAAAGAAACACCACATAATGGAAAGTCCTTACACAAAATATCAATCGACAATTCAACCGAGAGTATGACGATCGTATTCGAGGTTTTTCCTGAAAAAATATTTAATGGTGGAAAAACTCTAAATAATATAGTGCTACAGAATCACTTCGTAAGAGTGCTCAAAAACACAATCGGATTAGTACCTTAAATTCATTCACCATGACCACAAATCCAAATAATCATAATAAAGCGGGAAACTTTTTTACATTTTTTTGGATAATCATGAGATTATATTTGTATGTACAATCTTCTGATCTGGCTATCATAAAATAAAATGTGTCTGACGTATATGTTAATAAAGCATGTCTAAATGCAAAACATACCACCATGAAAGAATTAGACAGTGACATTAACACAACTACATTAAGAAAACATAGCGATTACTTTTTTGAAGAAAACAAAATTAAAAAAAAATTTACATCAATTTGTAATTACATTTCTTATTTAATAATAATTATTATTTATTACATTTTTCCAAAGACTATATATTTAACTGTGCCATGGTAATGTATATAATATAATTAATTAGACCATTCAAAAGTAAATTAAATTTTAAACTAGGATTACTGTTTGCTTAGATGACACATTAAATGAATATAAGAATTTTTAAAAATATAGTTGAGTGTTACTGAACATATTAAAAAGTTATTTTAAAATATAGTTGAGTGTTAATGAACATATGAAAATTTAATTTTAAAATATAGTTGAGTTACTGAACATATTAAAAAGTTATTTTAAAATATAGTTGAGTGTTACTGAACCTTTTAAAAACATTATTTTAAAATATAGTTGAGTGTTACTGAACATATTAAAAAGTTATTTTAAAATATAGTTGAGTGTTAACATATAAAAAAATTATTTTAAACTATATTTGAAAGTTACTGAACATATTAAAAAGTTATTTTAATATGCGAGTGAAAAAAGAAAGCTGGATAATCCAACAAATGAGGAACAGGTGATGCCAGGGGACGCTACACAGACATACATCTGGTGGTTGTCACAAGTGCTGACAAGGGACGCTACACAGGCCAACATCTGGTGGTTGTCACAAGTGCTGAAAGGGACGCTAAATAGGCCTACATCTGGTGGTTGTCACAAGTGCTGCCAGGGGACGCTACACAGGCCTTCATCTCTTGGTTGTCACAAGTGCTGCCAGGGGACGCTACACAGACCTCCATCTAATGGTTGTCACAAGTGCTGCCAGCGGACGCTACACAGGCCACCATCTGGTGGTTGTCACAAGTGCTGCCAATGGAGGCTACACAGACCTCCATCTGTTGGTTGTCACAAAAGCTGCCAGGGGACGCTACACAGGCCTCCATCTGGTGGTTGTCACAAGTGCTGCCAGGGGACGCTACACAGACCTCCATCTGGTTGTTGTCACAAGTGCTACCAGGGGACGCTACACAGGCCACCATCTGGTGGTTGTCACAAGTGCTGCCAGGGGACTCTACACAGGCCACCATCTGGTGGTTGTCACAAGTGCTGCCAATGGACGCTACACAGACCTCCATCTGGTGGTTGTCACAAGTGCTGCCAGGGGACGCTACACAGACCTCCATCTGGTGGTTGTCACAAGTGCTGCCACGGGACGCTACACAGACCTCCATCTGGTGGTTGTCACAAGTGCTGCCAGGGGACGCTACACAGACCACCATCTGGTGTTTGTCACAAGTGCTGCCAGGGGACGCTACACAGGCCTCCATCTGGTGGTTGTCACAAGTGCTACCAGGGGACGCTACACAGGCCTCCATCTGGTGGTTGTCACAAGTGCTGCCAGGGGACGCTTCACAGGCCACCATCTGGTGGTTGTCACAAGTGCTGCCAGGGGACGCTACACAGGCCTTCATCTCTTGGTTGTCACAAGTGCTGCCAGGGGACGCTACACAGACCTCCATCTAATGGTTGTCACAAGTGCTGCCAGCGGACGCTACACAGGCCACCATCTGGTGGTTGTCACAAGTGCTGCCAATGGAGGCTACACAGACCTCCATCTGTTGGTTGTCACAAAAGCTGCCAGGGGACGCTACACAGGCCTCCATCTGGTGGTTGTCACAAGTGCTGCCAGGGGACGCTACACAGACCTCCATCTGGTTGTTGTCACAAGTGCTACCAGGGGACGCTACACAGGCCACCTTCTGGTGGTTGTCACAAGTGCTGCCAGGGGACTCTACACAGGCCACCATCTGGTGGTTGTCAAAAGTGCTGCCAATGGACGCTACACAGACCTCCATCTGGTGGTTGTCACAAAAGCTGCCAGGGGACGCTACACATGCCTCCATCTGGTGGTTGTCACAAGTGCCTCCATGGTACGCTACACAGGCCTCCATCTGGTGGTTGTCACAAGTGCCTCCAGGGGACGCTACACAGGCCTCCATTTGGTGGTTGTCACAAGTGCTGCCAGGGGACGCTACACAGGCCTCCATCTGGTGGTTGTCACAAGTGCTACCAGGGGACGCTACACAGGCCTCCATCTGGTGGTTGTCACAAGTGCTGCCAGGGGACGCTTCACAGGCCACCATCTGGTGGTTGTCACAAGTGCTGCCAGGGGACGCTACACAGAACACCATCTGGTGGTTGTCACAAGTGCTGCCACGGGACGCTACACATACCTCCATCTGGTGGTTGTCACAAGTGTTACCAGGGGACGCTACACAGACCTCCATCTGGTGGTTGTCACAAGTGCTACCAGGGGACGCTACACAGGCCTCCATCTGGTGGTTGTCACAAGTGCTGCCAGGGGACGCTACACAGACCACCATCTGGTGGTGGTTGTCACAAGTGCTACCAGGGGATGCTACACAGGCCACCATCTGGTGTTTGTCACAAGTGCTGCCAGGGGACGCTACACGGACCACCATCTGGTGTTTGTCACAAGTGCTGCCAGGGGACGCTACACAGACCACCATCTGGTGGTTGTCACAAGTGCTGCCAGGGGTCGCTACACAGAACACCATCTGGTGGTTGTCACAAGTGCTGCCATTGGACGCTACACATGCCTCCATCTGGTGGTTGTCACAAGTGCTGCCAGGGGAACATTGCATGGCAGGCACACGACTTCTCTCAATGAAAATAAACTTTATCAACATTTTTTTTTAACTAAGTGAATAGTTTGAAACAAAAATGTTCGTGTAATCATCCGGAAACTAGTTTATATTAATGGGCCGAAATATTTTACTTTTTTACTTCCAGTACATTTATAAGTAGTGGGTGGATTAATCGTTAGAAAAATTTTAATCGTTAAAAATTGTTAACGATTAATCGAGAAAGTAATCGTTAATTTCCGCAGCCCTAATATTATATATTTTGTAATGGAAAAAAACTGGTATATAAAACGAAAGATATTTAATAAAACATAACAATTAATTAGATAAATGTTAAAAAATTTGCCAGAACAGATAACATACAATAAAAACAACCCGTAAAAAACAAGTTTTTGACTATAAATCCTTTACGTATGAGACGTAACTAAAAGAATGTTCATTATAACACGCAGCGCAAGACCATCCAAAAATACAAAATTGCAGTTGTGTCGTAAAACGTGTTTAATATAATGCGCACCGATCAGGAATAGGTTTATAAAAAGAGCTGTCAATAAAATACGCACCTTATTGCGCGACAGAAAGGTTGTTCAACATAATACGCAGCGCGACGCTCTATCTCAAAAAATAGCATGATACATAGGAATAAATAAAATAATCTAAAAAATCAATAATTTAATTACGGTACATGCGATCGATCTGAAATTTTGATACATTGTTTTTATCATCGGTACGAAACTGCCTGCAAAATTTCAGCTCGCTATCTTGCGAGCAAGTGGGTTAAAAATCGATCAAAAGTTTTGGCGACAAGCAAGCAAGCAAGCAAGCAAGGTCGGCCGCAGACACCACGAGTTAATATAAAGGATTTAAAAAAGGGTTTTTACAAAGAATATTTTATTTAATTGCAAATTATTTGCAACACACCATTTGCTTGCCATATGATTCAGTACAAAACACCATTTGCTTGCCGTATGATTCAGTACAACACACCATTTGCTTGCCATATGATCCAGTACAATACACCATTTGCCTGCCATATGATTCAGTACAACACACTATTTGCTTGCCATATGATTCAGTGCAACACACCGTTTGCTTTCCATATGATTCAGTGCAACACATCGTTTGCTTGCCATATGATTCAGTGCAACACACCACTTGCTTGCCATATGATTCAGTGGAACACACCACTTGCTTGCCCCATGATTCAGTGCAACACACCATTTGCTTGCCATATGATTCAGTACAACGCACCGTTTGCTTGCCATATGATTCAGTGCAACACACCACTTGCTTGCCATATGATTCAGTACAACACACCATTTGCTTGCCATATGATTCAGTGCAACACACCGTTTGCTTTCCATATGATTCAGTGCAACACACCACTTGCTTGCCATATGATTCAGTGCAACACACCATTTGCTTGCCATATGATTCAGTACAACACACCATTTGCTTTCCATATGATTCATATTTTTTGTTTTTATGTATGCTGTTTTTTTTTAAAAAATGTCTGGCGTTGTCATTAACTGAAAAGCTGGTAGTATCAAAATAATGAGATAAGAAAAAAATCAACAAGAGTCGTAAATTAAACCTCATTTTTGCCAACCGACAAGTTCAATCGACAAAGATTCAAAATCTAATGTTGTAAAAAGTGTGTTCTTTAACTTCCCGAACCCCCACATTTTTTCCACATGACTTTCTTTTAAAAATATTTTAAAAATAATTATATACAAAAAACATTGACAACTTAACGAAAAAAACTCATAAATAATCTATCATATACTCTATTAAATTGGCTTTCCTGATCTCTTGAACTTTAATGGCTGCCATGACCTGAGCTGGGTCTCCTTCCACTTGACCTGCAGCTGATGCAAAAATTGTTGGTGCTAAGACAACACCGATGCTGTGGGCACTCATGAGATTTACTGAGCTGTGTTGGGTGACTCTGGAAAAACGGTTTTTGAATATGAGGGGAAATGAGAAAAGTATAGGCTTTAAATTTAAATTCAGTTTCAGCATCAATGATGTGTAGCGCTGTATATTCGCTTACAAATACTTCCACTTTCATGTACTTCATTTTTGATGTACTTCAGCTTACATTTAATCCCACTTACATTTAATCCCACTTACATTTACTTCAACTTTCATGTACTTCAACTTTCATATACTTCAAATTTTATTTACTTTTTACATATTCTTCCATTTACATATACTTCCAGTTACTTTTAGTTTCACTTAAAAACACATTTAATTACAAATATTTTCCACAGACATTTGTTAATCTACACTTTAATGTGTTCTAGTATGTAGATATATACCATATATACAATGTCTAAAAAAAATAGTGCGTATACTCTTCCGTTTTATGTTTCTTTCACATTTTCCAACTTATGAAATCTAGGCAGTGTCTTTGAAACAAATATTTATCACTATAGCAATTATTACATAGGAAACTCTGATGGTGCGGACACTTGGCAAGATCTGGATGTCTCGCAAAGAGTATAATGCAAGGCACAGTCCAGGGAGGAAGGAAAAGATGCAGACAAAGGAAGAGAGGGAAGACGATATCAAAGAGTGGACCGGCGTGTTATTCAGCGACTCTCAAAAGGCAGCACAGGACCGGGACAAATGGCGTGAGATAGTGTGCAGTTCACGTTGGTGCCTCGACCCAATGACGGGTTAAAGGATAGTTCAAGGTCAAGTTCAATCAGTACCATGATTTCAATATGTAGTATTTCGCCATGAACAAAAGACTTAGTAGAATCGACAATTCTCTTATTTAGAAAAAATAACTTTTTAATTTTTCATTTAAAAAATAATAATTGCAATTGCAAGTCATATCGAAGGTTTTAGTTGCGCCTTTTTGCGCCTATGGCATCGAATTACGATGCGGAGCTTGACGCTATACACAGGGCCCTGGAAAGTGTGCACCGGACACTGCAGGGGTCGGAAATTTTTGGTTTCGACACGGTACTGTTTTGTGACTCGAGATCACAACTCGAAGTCCTGGCTAGTGAGTAGCGTAGTACCCACTTGGTTGACGCCATCTTGGAGGACGTGGGCAGACTCGATAGACTTGGAGGTAAAGTAACCGTGCAGTGGATCCCGAGCCACGTGAATGTTAATGGCAATGAAAAAGCAGACTCCCTGGCCAAAGCAGGTGCAGCACTGCCCCAACCAGAGGCCCCAGTCACTTATCTTGGGGCTAAAACCTGGCTAAAGGAACAGTTCCGGAGTAAGTGGTACCAGGAGTGGGCTGACAACACGACAGCCAGAGGGGTATTCGCTAACATGCCCAGGCCAAGCCGTTCAGACCAGTGGTGGAACCTGAGTTTGGTGACTCAGATGAGAACAGAACATTGCCCAACCAACTCTTACTTTCACAGGCTAGACCACAACATGGACTCGAACTGCCGTCATTGCAGCCAAGCCCCTGAGACAGTCGTACACCTGGTGACGTCTTGCCCGGCGCTTGATATAGCCGGTGGGGTGAGGGAGGCGGAAGAGTCCCATGTAAAGACAATGTTGTATGGCAATGCTCAACAGATGGAGCAGATTGCCCAGGTACTAGCCAAGGCCTTAAGAGATTAGTCTCAGGCCTACAGAATATGTGTTTAGTTTAGTTGCGCCTTTTTAAAACAAATGAAAATAACAGAGGCACTTGTGTTTGAGAATAAGTAAAAGACAAATTTAAACTTAATAACAATGGCAATTAGAATAACCAAAAGCTACAATTAATATCTAGACCCAGGCACTAATGGAGCGTATTCTAGACTTTGATGATACGGCTTTAAATGGCCAATGTTGATTTATTGATCTTCCATCCGGGATTAAAAAATGGACATTTTGATCGCAAATTTTAATTTTGAAAAATGTACAAGAATTCAATGTCTATATAGATCTTTTTCCTCGATATTTAAATATTTATTTTTGAATTATACGTAACTCACTTATCCATTGCTCATTTAAGCGCCCCCGATATTGAAGACATGACAAGATGAAATGGAAGTCTATTAGGTCAAACATATCACAAATAGCCGATGAAAATATCTTTTCCCAGTCTGTTTCAGATACACTGTTATCGAAACACACATACATATACAAATAAAATAAAATTTGTCATTACTTTTTGTTTCCTTGACAAAATTAGTTTGACTTTTTAAATCACTTATATTAACTTCATTGTCTTGTTGTGGTCAAGCCCGCAGAAAAAAACAAAAGTAAAAAATGACCCACTTCCCGTGGTGATAACGAGCTGAAATTTTCCACATTGACTTGTGTCACCTAACAATGCATTGTGCAAAATTTTAGATCGATCGAATGTACCGTAATTAAATTAATGCATTTTTAGTTTTTCTCTATGTATCTCTATGCAGCATGTGTAGCCGTTGCTATAGTCACTCCAGCACTCGATTTCATAAGGGTCTGTCGCGCGGTACGTATTGTATTGAACATAAGCAATACTAATAGTTATGTCTCATATATAAGGGATTTTTACTCAAAAAATTAGTTTTTACGGTGTTGTTTTTATTTCTCTTACTTCCTCAGATGTGCCATTAAGACAGAGAGTATTTCAGAACTGGAGTCTGTGAGCCGAGATAGAGCAGACCTGACCTCTTCCATGATAACTTCCGGTGCGTTATTTGAATCTGAATTTAAAAAAGGCACAACATAATTATTAATAAAGTTTATTATTTTTAAACTTGCTGATCTTAGAACCATCTTTGTGTTTATCATCACTTTCACCACCTTGCCCGTTTAAACTGTTGAGAATTCCCTCCCCTACCCATTCAACTAACTGGAAAGACGATTGTATTAAAGATAAGCTATAGTCTCATTATTATATTTTTGGTTTGGGAGAAAAAAACTTGCGTAACCCTTCGGGATTTCCCTTAGTATTATTTATTCGTCTGACATGTTTTCCGATTTTTGAAAATGCTTTTATCAGCAGAGTAAAAATATTATGGGAAATTTTGAATGGAATGTTATACGGCATTTTATATTTTTTACTCTATTTTTGGCAGGTTCCCGTCCAAACTACTTTTTCATAGTTACAAAAGACTACATATAGAACCTCGAAAACACAATTAAAAACATATAATGCTTCTATCGTCTACACATGTGACAAGCCTTAATTAACCTTATACTTTTACTTTGTGCAAAAATGCCTTTTACGTTTGAGAATAAAGAGAAATAGAATAATCGTGATATATTACTTAGAGTGAATTAATAACTGAAAGAAAACTGTGGGGTAGAGATTAAATTTTGGGTGATTTTATTCCTCGACTAATAACTTCATTGATCCTAAATGTCTTTTCGACGCTGCCTATCCATAGCTTTTATATTCCTTTGTAAATTTGTGAACAACGGAAGAAAAACCAATCAAGGAGACATTAAAAAGCCACATTTCAATTAATCGCTGTTAATTGCGACAAAAAAAAATTGAACATTAAAAACGTGACTGAAGTTAACTGTGATACTACATAAATAAAAAATTTGACATACGTAAAAAAAAATGTTTAGTACGAAGAAGAAATAATTGAACTTTATGTTTTAGTTATTAAATGTTTTTAAAAACTATTACCGACTGCTTCCAATAACTGGCTCATCACGGAGTTAGGTACTATAGATTTTTGTATGTCTCTCAGGTTCCCTTTGATGACGTCTGTAACTATGTGGATGTTGGATCTTCGCAGTGAACAAAGTCCCTTTTCAAAGTCTGTTAAAATGTTATGAAATATTAATAATGCTAGACAAACGTTTCAAGTCATAAATAGGTCATGTTGAAATTGAAACTATTTTTAATGTTTATTATACTTATCAACATTTCCGTCGACAGGCAAATTTAATACTTAATTATAATTGTATGTTTTAAGGAAATGCCATTTGCAATGAACAGCTGGCTATAATACAAGTTTCTGTGAGATTAACATTTATTATTCTTATAAGTAAAGACTAAAGTTAAGTTGGGGTAAAACTTACGTTATGTTCCGTGGCGTAGCTAGAGGGGGGCGGTGGGAGCGGCATTTGTGGGCATTTGAAAAGTGCAACCTATTCCGACAACAACCCTTTTTCTTTTGAAGGGGGAAAACTAAGTCGAAACAAAAAATATTCGTAATTTCTAGTCTTAATTAACGGATTCCCACATCGTTTGTTTTATTACATATTGGATGCTATAACTAATGCAAAACCGATTAAAAAAAATTAAAATCACTCAAAAAAGGTATCGATTTGTTTGGAAAATTAGGCGTTATACGACCAGATGATTTTTTTATTAGAAAACTTCACAAAAAACACATCCCCGCTGGGCCCAATAATATGTGCTATTAATTAATATCGTCACGATGGTTTTTGCGTGGAATTTCGTCATTCGCAGAATGATGCGTGAACAAGTACCTACAATTCATGGTGGTTCAAGTATTGTGTTTAACTTGCAAGTAGTAATTTATATTACTGTTTGAGTTTTCAGAAAATTATTGTAAGGTACGTTATTAAAAATTAAATTTATTTTGAGTTTATTGCAAAGCAAAAATAATTTGTGTTTTTCTTTAAAATACGGTTATTCATTAAAAATATTAAGCCTATCAAATTAAAGTGTAAATAATTTTAATTCGTCTATTTTATGCAAAATTATTCAGATTTATGGCACAACATGAACATATTCAAATTTCTCCTTTAATAAACACACAATAGACATAAATAATTTCGAAAAAGACTTACTTAAAAATTTCAAGCGTCTTGGAAAAATTGATATCTGAAGTAACTAGCAAAACGAGATCAGATGCAGGAATTTTACTCAATACAATGCAATTTTTTTATTTTCTATATTATCTCAATTTATGGGAACCCGTCATTTTAAATGAATGCAAACCCATTGCATGGAACAAAGAGATGTGCTAATACAAAACTCTGTTATATCAGCCAAACAATATGTGAAGAGTTGGAGATATCAACTGAACGCAGAGTTACAAGGAAAAAAATATGAGTGGGGAAAATTAAGCAGATGTGGTTCTATCTATAGAAAGAGAAGTACGACGGGAAAAGTTTTTATCCATGGATGGAATTATAAAAGAAAATAAAAGAACGCTTTGATGAGTTGCAAGTCCTTGGAAGAAAATATTCGTATATAATACAATGTAACCTATTAAATGAATCATTTGAACATCAAATAAATTTCTTCATTTACATTGATTAAGAACAGTTCAATACTGAAAGAAAAAGGCTCCAGGTTTTTATGGCTGTAGAAACTCTCAAATAACAAAGTTATAAAGAGGATGTAACTAATGCCCATTACAATAATTAAGTGGGTTATTTTTAACCACCATAATAAACCACAACATATGTTTGTAGTTGTGATTATTTTAACAGAATTTGTTGATGTGTATTTTAAAACAATCAACATTTTTATAAACATGTTGGTTACAATTAACCCATTGAAGTATTGTGGGGAAATGCTGAATTTATTCTGTATCACAATTAGCCGATTCTTTACTTTAATACCTTTTATTTTTATTGAGATTTTCAATGAATTCTATTTATAGTACTGGTAATCCTCTCGAATTGGTCTCAGTTTTAAATGATACATAATAGAGACGAAACCATGATAATCTCATACAAATATATTTTAAAAATTCTATTTAAACTGAAGTATATTGAAAGAAACAATATATTTATGATAATAAGAAACAATATTTATAACAAAAAAGCTGCATTTCGGATCTACAAAACAGGAACAACACATTTTGTTGAAGACATTTTTATTTTATATCGGACGTTCATTGAAAGTGTATTTCCTTTCAGCACCGCACCAGAAAGCACAGTTCTGACGTGTTAAATATTAAGCTGTAGTAGGAAAACCCCAGTTAGAGTTGTTTATGATATTATTTTTACAAGGGAAATAATTTAAATGCAGCATGTTAATATTAAAATATAGAACTGAAATATTATTTTAAAATGTGTGATAAAAAAAATAATATATATTTTACTTCAAAATTTACTTAAAATTACATTATAAAATATCAAATTACAATCAAATTAATTTCAAAATTCTTACTTAGTTATATAAACTATGAAATGTGTATGTTTACTGATATACACCTAAACACACAAGGTCGAACAATCACTTACCTTTACTATGGTGATAAACTACAAGTAAGCCAATGTTACAATGTCACAACTATGACGGCAAGTAAGCATAGACAATTTTCCAACAATGGCAGAGTATATTATGCCTGAAAAGTCTGAGCTTGAAATTGAAAATGCAATAATCAAAGATCAAGTTTGGTGCCAAAACCATGTAAGAACAAGTCAGTACTTTCTACAAATTGTCAAATGTTGTGATTTAACTTGTTGCTAACGAATTTGAAACTCGTACTTTGATATTATGTATAATGTGCGTATCGCCCCACTAATTCCATTCTGCCAAACTAATGAGGGCCTTAAAGCACCATAGAGTTTGTGACATGTGATTTTCTGTACAAAATTTAAATGAAAAAAACTCATTAAAAAAATTACAGTTCAAGCAAAATTACCACAATAGAGTTAAATTGGCAATCAATAGATAGATAATTCAATTGTGAGCAAAAAAATGCATAACATTCCATTATTTGTGGTTTTATTCATTAAAAAAATTTATTTCCTGTAACTACCTAAATCAGGTGGAAAAAGAGAGAAAACCCAAGAATATGTGAGAGTTAAAGCACCAGAAGTATCTGATATAAACTCACATATATAAATCTATAGATTTCCATCTCTTTTCTTCAGTCAGTTTGTGAACGTTGAAAACATACTACATCGATCAGCAAAAGCATTAACAATTCTTCCATATGATATATACGGTCCATCTATTCAGTTGCTATTGTTAGAACGGATCTGTAAAATATGTCACCTTTATGTTGCTTCGCAAGCAATGTTAAAGAAGCTCGTTCAACAGCACCAACAATGTATTCCTGGGCCCAGTCAAAAACTACATGCATCCCCAACAGCAAAGAATTCGTCCAATGTGAGTTGCAGCCAAAATACAGAGAGAGAGAGAGAGAGAGAGAGAGCCCAAAAAAGTCATTGTTCATGGAGAGATGCTAAGATTAGTGCAGAATGGCTAGATGAAGAAAATGTTGACTTGTCTGTTGTTTCGGTTTCACCAGAAATTATTCAACAAGAACCTATGCCAATAATAACAATAGAGGAACATTTGACATCTCCATGGGAAGATGTAGCGGCTAGGTTATAAGATTTGGATTTATGTATTAAAAATATGTTAATTAATTAAAAGTGTATTTATAGTTTAACTTTTTAATCTCATTTCTGCTTGAAGTCTTTGTAAATATTTAAATAGCCTTTCAAGTGTTATATTTATTTGAAATATGTGCTGAATTTAAAGCCGTAATGTGTAAACATTTTTGTAAACACTATAATCTCTTTTCTGTTTAGACTAAGACTTTGCAGTTATAAATTGGAAATTTGTTCATAAGTTAAAAGTTTATTTAACTTTGTGTTTCTAAACATTTTATTTTTATTCACTTTTGTGTTGTAGTTGTAAACTAGTCTATTTAAAATATTGTTGTTTTTTTTTCATTTTATTATTATTTTTTAGAGGGGGGGGGGAATCAAATGTTGACTTAACTTTATAGGAGGGGGTCTCTGGAAGTTTGACAAGTTGTTGACAAAGGGGGGGGGGAGGAAAAAATTGCCAAAATTTTGTTGACGTAATTTATTGAGAGCCCCTTTAATCATAACACGGTATCAAACTGTGACAGTTGTTATATAATGTTTACAGTCTACACTCTCTGTTATTAAGATCATATATAAAATCATTTTAGCTAAGTCTACATCTATGAAAATTACTATGTTATTTAGAAATGTTTTAGTTTGGTATTGAGCACTTTTATGTGGAGTCGAAATAGTTTAGTGTTTAAACTAATCATAAAATTATCATTTAATATTTAGTCAAGTGTGGAGACCAAAGACAAGGTTAAAATAATAACTTTATCTTTTCCCAAGTTTATAAATTTTATAAAATATTTCAAATTCCATAAAAATGATCAAATTACATGAACTTATTTTTACCCAGTCTGTAACAGGGTTAAGAGAAAACTAACAATTCATTGGCATAGTCTCCCTTATCAAAGGTAACGAAGTTAGATGGCAAGCCACCTAAATATATTAAAAATCGTTAATGATTTAATGGCAACTCGGATTTAAACAACTAGACATCAAATATATGACTGTAAATAAAATTAATTAGTAGTTTCAGTAATGGTATATAAATACAATTTTAAAAAATTGCTATTTTTCGTCTAATTAAATATTCTTCCATGTATATTTCGTGTTAAATAAAACAATAGATTTACGTAGAACATATCAAGAATACTGTTTTTCATAGATCAGTGCTTCTCAAAGTGGTGGTCCGCGGACCGGTGCCGGTCCTTAGGCCATCCGCTGCGGTCCGCAGATGTTCTCAAAAAAAGGACTGAAAAAATTGTCAGTGCAGTGAAAATAGTGCACCGGTCCCTGATGCAATGGAAAAAATTCCTGCCGGTCCGTCATACTAAAAATATTGAGAAGCACTGTCATAGACCTGTCTAAAAAAAAGTAACAGACATTCAGGAAGAAAAATGTTTAGTTTTTCTCATAAATTTTTCAAACTATCTTGTTTTACTTACAGTGCCAAATTAAATAGATCAGTTCTGGTGCTTTTAACCGCGCGCTGACAGGAAATACAAACTTATAGCATGTAAGATATGACAATACAAAGCCATTTGAAGTAACAATTTTCAACTATTCTTGACTAACCAAAATTATTACTATTATTACATTCATATATTTTAAAATGTATTTACTTTTTTTATTTTATGTAAAACATAATCATGAAGTGAAGCAAAGGTTTTATTTCCCAAATACTGCTGATGTTATTGTCATTTTCTAATGATTCTATACTGCCACCACGCACACACACACTCACCCACACATACAGATTTGACCAATATACACAAACTAAAGTAGACTGCATATAAAATATTAGATATATATATATAATTATTTTAAAAAAAACTGCAATGACACCAATACAATCAGTTTGGTTTAAATAAAAACTTAATACAATCTATAAGTAGACTGGCTAACCCGTTGCGCGTTGCAACGATCTCAGTATAAAGGAATATATTCAAATAAATCAATGAGGGGTCCTTTTTTAAAAACAATTATGCCAGAACAGGTACAGACAGAATCCAGGTAGTGGCACGGGAAGAATCCAGGTAATGGCAGAATCCAGGTAAATGGCACGGGAAGAATCCAGGTAACAGATACAGGCAGAATCCAGGTAAATGGCACGGGAAGAATCCAGGTACTGGCAGAATCCAGGTAACAGGTACAGGCAGAATCCAGGTAACAGGTACGGGCAGAATCCATGTAACAGGTACGAGAAAGTCTAATGGACCAACAGTCATCACTCAGTTGTATGTCCCCAAATTTCCCACACATCACTTTGCATGTCTACATAATTGACTGTGTAAACTTTTCTGTTTATGTCTCTAACTATGTTTAAATGTAGCTTCAAAAATTGGATTAAAAATTCTTTTTTGTAAAATTTATTGTGAGTCTTTGACACCATACAGTACATAAAACAGTCATACAAATATATATTAAATAAACATTTATTTAAAAATTGCCATTTCTAATTGAACAAATTAAAAATGACTTTATGATATAACTAAACTACTTTTATCATCCCGAGAAATTTTAAATTTTAAATTCAGAAAGTAAAGATTGAAAAAATGTGCTTCTTAAATGCAGTCATTAAAACCCTAGTAGAGGGAATACTACATATGTGCAATGATAGAAAATAACATTTTATTAGGGCATAAAATGACAAGTACCTTTCATAAATGCTTAAGTATGTGCCTTGGGAACAGAAAGAATACGTGTGTTTCACTATAAGGGAAGATTATAAGTTAGATAAAGTGGCCTATGAAATGAAAATAATTAAATGTGGTATTAATTATTTTTTAAAAAAACTGCATAGAGAAGTTTCTAATCTATATATAAATCAAAGTATGTTTGTGTGCATGTTTGTCCTATTAGTTATATAAAAATAGTTTAATCGTTAGCTCCTTTGGTAATGAAGGGATCTTAACGAAACTTGATATATAAATACTTGATTGCTCATAATACAATATATTTGGCCACATAAGGTCAAATGTCAATTCCATCGCTGATGGGGGCCCTAAAGGTCTTTTTTCTTGAATGCTTAATATTTTATTCCGCATTCAATGTAACAGGATTTTGATAAATTTAGATAAAAACACCAATGACATTGAATGTATTGAAGTATTTGGTAAATCACATTTTGCACTGAATTGTCTAGGGGGCCCTTAACGTAATTTTTTTTCTTATATGAGCTATATAAGATACTAGCAGACCCGTCGTGCGTTGCAACGATCTAAGTAAAAATGAATAAATTTAAAGAAACCAATGAGTGGTATGTTTAAAAACAATTCTGAAGAAACCTTCGTGGAAGTGTGAAAAAAAATTCCAAGTTTCATAGCAAACGGATAAATAAATTAATAATTAAATAGCGT